>BSQZ01000018.1:8033035-8280535 GCA_033239005.1 Lamellibrachia satsuma
ACTAAATAAAAAATGTATACAAACAAAAATGCATACTAGATGGTTTGATTTTCCATGAAATTATTCTAAAATGCTACGAGTGAACAAATGGAATTGAAGAAGGATGCTTATATAGGGTCTGTCTGGTGATCACATCATTAATGATACATAGTAAGTTTTGCAGCGAGGAGACCCTATAACGTGATCCACACCCTGGTCGAGGAGGGTATGGGTTATTTATTAAGTACGTAATGGTGGAGTTTCTCTGCAAATACAGTTGCTTTATAAATATGTTAACTACTGTGTTGTGTTTCAAGTGCCGGGCAGACGAACCCTCTTCCTGGCACTCAACCAGCCACACAATTTACACAAAGGATGCCAGGCCAAACTTCATCACTGCAAATACCAACTCAACAATCTACAGAACCAACCCAGAATGGGGCTGCATCCACGAGACAAGTCACTCTCCCCTACCAGTGGGGACAGGAACAGTTATACTTTCACAAGTGTTTCAGATATTGCCTAAAATATGCCATTTTAGTGCTAAAAATATGCCATTTTAGCCCATTTCATTGATTTTATTTGCCAAGAAGTAACTGCATACAGCCAGAATGGTTGGAACATTTGAAATGTTGGACCTTCGGAAGTGAGATGTTGGACCTTCGGCTGTGAGATGTTGGACCTTCGGCAGTGACATGTTGGACCTTTGGCAGTGAGATGTTGGACCTTCGGCAGTGAGATGTTGCAGTTAGAGGCTGCTTTGAGGTCGTGTATGTATCTTAATGGTGACATTCACAAAACACTGGTAGGCATATTATTATTTTGTGAAAACTGCAAATTTTGAGGGTAGGCACATTGCCAACAAATAAAGATTTAATTAAACTGATTTAAAAAGTTATAGAAATTTCGGTGGTCACATTTTAAAATAATCATGCAAAATGTTAACATGGCCACCAGTGGGAAAATAAACTGTGATCTATGTACTGGTACAAGGGTGTGGTAGGCAGGTTAAAGCCCCATTAGGGTACAGGAACACACACCCCAGTACGAGGCACGGGAACACGTCCTCTATTGGGCATCAGACGAAGTTCATTTGGGTTCACTAATTAGAAAAAAATTTATGCAAATGTGATTTATATGTCAAAACACCAAAAATCTCATGACCCAAGAATTTAAGTTGGATGTTGCACATTGGAAATGTAGCATGTGAAATGTTTAACTGGATAAAACACTTAAACATGGAGAACTTGAGTGAGGTCAGATACCGGTACATGTTGTCATCATGTGTAGTGAAGACTTATCTAGTAATCATCACATCACAGTCAAATAAATTAGTTTAAACTTAATATGAATAAAAGTTATAAAGAGTTCTATGTACATCCTTTATAACTGTTAACAATGAAGAGGTACAGCCAGGACAGAGACCATAAAGGCTTCTGCAAAGTTACACAAACAAAATGTGCTGACATTGACAATCAAGAAAACTACATAAGAAAGAAAACTAATGTGCATCTGAAAATGTAAACCTATTAATTATTTGAACGATGATAATACAGAGTGGTTGACTAACTTGGCTTTTTGTTTTCTTGTAACATTTGGTACCTGAAGTATTCTGCCATGTTGACTATGCTTCAACTCAAAACAGAATCACTACTTTATTTGTTTCTACGACATTCAATTAAACACAGCTACAAAGAATGGTTTAAAGAAAAAAATTCCTTGGTACTGGCAGCCCATAGAATTTTCACATTTGACATTCCAAGTTAAGAAAATTGTACTAGTCGGTGTGTCAAACTGTTGAGGCACCAGGTTAGAACCACTAACAATGAAGTTATCTCAGTGCTTCATGAGCATGACCTTGACACACTTTCAAACAAAAGCCAGCAAGGCTAGGAGCCTCTTGAAACCCAGGATCTATCTGAATATGAATGATCTCTATGAATTAGGGCTCCACAGACACGCGGTCTATATTCAGGGTCATTATTTCCTTCCTTAACTCAAACAGATTGCCCCGATTGAGAGACAATGGCTTGACTGATATTGGCAGAAGACAGAGAGTACTTCCTTTTGGGTAACCCTTGTTACTACCCATTACACTGAAATCGCAATGAAATTAAATATTGTCCTACACAAATTAACACTAACAGACATTAATAACATACATTAATTAATTAAATGTTCGATTAGTTATCACCCATTATATTAACATGCCAATGAAATAAAATAATAAGTTAATACAAGACACTAATTTGGATTTTTTGATGGCCAAAATATATTTAACCAGTTTTTACTGACCATCCTAACAAAACAATGTTTTTCAGGTAAAACCACACCACTGCTTGCAGCCAGTTTAAATGTTTGGGAAGGAAGGGAACACTTACCACCACCAGGAGTGGAGAAACCCAGGAGGCTCCCCTAGTGTGATATTCTTTTCCCATCTAATCTGAAAAAAACAAGAAAACAGTTCATTAGTAACTATGACATCAACTGTAGAAATGGCCGACACATCAAGTTTGCAATGTTATGCATGCCTGCTCATATACTAGAACACAGGCGCACAGGCATTCACGTCAAAACCACAGAAATTCAAGCCATGAATTTATAAAATACTGACATGTCAAAATGGCTTGGGCATGTCTTCAGACTGACCAGTGACCAGACTGACCAGTGACCAGACTGATCTACGAAGACAGCCTTGACTTGGACCCAAGAATGGAAGATGGAAAGGGACACACCAAAATCAACATGGAAAGAACTAAAGGCTGCTGGGCTGACATGGGGCAAGGAGAGCCCAAGACAGAGGGAACTGAAGACTGCTGGGCTGACATGGGGCACAGCAGCAAGGGGAGCCCAAGACAGAGGGAACTGAAGGCTGCTGGGCTGACATGGGACACAGTGGCAAGGAGAGCCCAAGACAGAGGGAACTGAAGGCTGCTGGGCTGACATGGGACACAGTGGCAAGGAGAGCCCAAGACAGAGGGAACTGAAGGCTGCTGGGCTGACATGGGACACAGTGGCAAGGAGAGCCCAAGACAGAGGGAACTGAAGACTGCTGGGCTGACATGGGACACAGTGGCAAGGAGAGCCCAAGACAGAGGGAACTAAAGGCTGCTGGGCTGACTTGGGACACAGCGGCAAGGAGAGCCCAAGACAGAGGGAACTAAAGGCTGCTGGGCTGACTTGGGACACAGTGGCAAGGAGAGCCCAAGACAGAGGGAACTGAAGGCTGCTAGGCTGACATGGGACACAGTGACAAGGAGAGGCCAATACAGGGGGAACTGAAGGCTGTTGGGCTGACATGGGACACAGCAGCAGCAAGGAGAGCCCAAGACAGAGGGAACTGAAGGCTGCTGGGCTGACATGGGACACAGTGACAAGGAGAAGCCAAGACAGGGGGAACTGAAGGCTGCTGGGCTGACATGGGACACAGTGACAAGGAGAGCCCAAGACAGAGGGAACTAAAGGCTGCTGGGCTGACATGGGACACAGTGGCAAGGAGAGCCCAAGACAGAGGGAACTGAAGGCTGCTGGGCTGACATGGGACACAGTGGCAAGGAGAGCCCAAGACAGAGGGAACTGAAGGCTGCTGGGCTGACATGGGACACAGTGGCAAGGAGAGCCCAAGACAGAGGGAACTGAAGGCTGCTGGGCTGACATGGGACACAGCAGCAAGGACAGCCCAAGACAGAGGGAACTGAAGGCTGCTGGGCTGACATGGGACACAGTGGCAAGGAGAGCCCAAGACAGGGGGAACTGAAGGCTGCTGGGCTGACATGGGACAGAGTGGCAAGGACAGCCCAAGACAGAGGGAACTGAAGGCTGCGGGGCTGACATGGGACACAGTGGCAAGGAGAGCCCAAGACAGGGAACTGGTAAAATCTTGTGCGAGCCTTATGTCAAATAATATTAAATATCTACTATTTTTGTAAAAACTCATACAAAGCAAATTATGAATGTTGTTGTTCAATTCCATAAGCGCAGTGATGTACCTTTAAGATTTTCCATATAATGTTTATCATTGTAAACGTTGCTGCAGTGCAGTAGGTAATTGAATTATCAAGTTAAACTATGTTTCGTAATTGTCTGACTGCTACGTGTCAAATGTCAACCCAGCAGTCTGCATTGATTTTCTTTCCCCACGACACACACTATGATATAGATTCATAAACACTGCAAATTAACCAGAAAAATAGATTTCAAAGAAGTAATGTGTCCTAAACCTGCTGCATCACGACGCATAGACCAACAATGAGAGATTTCATGGCATCCATCTGGACAACACATTGTAATATCATGATTGCTGCCAATGTCCAGCTTAGGTTGATGCCCAAAACAACACTGCAGTGTCACATATACAACTGCCCATTTCCCATGGGTCAACAACATTTTTCATTTGCAGATATCAATAATGCACAAAACGTTTTTTTCTTAAACTCATTCCCCGGTTGATTGAGCCCATCACGAATCAGGTTCGTAATTTTCAAATATGTAGTGTGTGAATAATTTAAGTAATATGTAGTGTGTGAATAGTTTTTATAAAAGTAATATGTAATGTGTGAATAGTTTAAAACTGATTCAACTGATTTAGCCGATCGCAAATCATTAAGCATTAACTAATTTAATAGTTTGTCTGATGATTTCACAAAAACTACATACAAAAGTTGCATAGATGAGCTAGAATGTTATAGTGAATACTAGGTAGGTTTGGTTTTTTGCAAACTTAATTTGAAATGAGACTAGCAAAAAAATCGAACTGATTGAGCCATTTTAAGTAATATGTAGTGTGTGAATAGTTTAAAAGTAACATGTAGTGTGTGAATTGTTTAAGTAATATGCAGTTTAGTAAGGGTGCATACTTTTTACTGGTTTTACTGCTTTGATTTTTGTGTGAAATGGGTTATATGGAAATGGGCTGTTTTACCCCAAGCATCATAAATGTACAGGAATCATTGCATGAAAAAAGGTAAGCATGGTATCCAGTCTTTGGGACGGCTCAAAGCACTTTACACTTCACCCCCGGCAGACCAGTTTATTCCATATCCACCTGGGCCTGTAGGATTCAGCCTACAGTGGCCATGTTAAAGTTTTGCATAATTATAAGAAAACATGACCATCAAAAATTCTAAAACTTTACCTGCCACTGCCATCGTCCCATTGCTGGTTGAGTTTCTTAAAAATTAGACATATCTAACTCTTGTAATATGTCCGTATGTGCAATACCACTCGATGTTTACCAATATTGGCACAAATTATGGCGCACACATGTCTGTTTGTCTAGTGGCCAAAAAAATCACAAATATCCTTCCGCCTATTAAAACCATCTAAAAATCCACCATTTCACTTTCAACAGCTTCCACAAGCAACCCTGGTAATGTCCCTGCACAAAAGCACTTATGTCAGATCGTATGAATTTTTAAAACATCCTATATCCAAACTTACTATGCTCTACATTCTTGTGTAACACACCAGGAAGTCTAACTGAGGCATGACCCTGTAGCCAGGTAGTCACTAATACAGCTGAGTGAACTGTGACCAACAGCAGCGAGAGGATTCGAACCCGGGTTGTTTCGACTGAGAGCTGATGTTCTAACCGCTATGCTACCGTGCCCCACCATGCATAAGATGATGAACAACTCTTGTAGAACCCCCATCTAATAACCACTCCTTATTACGACCATCTCAGAAATACAACGACCTTTCCACAGTCATTAAATGTGGATACACTGCTATTGAACTTCTGGGCTACATACAGAATTAAGACCGCCTCGGAATTATAAGGAGAAAAAAATTTAATCTACCCTCACGAATCAACATTCTAAGAAAAACGTGACAGGTGGCCTACATCTGATTTCTCACTTCCGTGCTGCCGCTTGACTTTGTCAGGCAGTGCATCAGGTATGGTATACTTCCTGGTGGTGTCGAACTGAATGAAGGCATCGGGCTGGGGTGAGGGTGGAAGTGGGTGGAAGGAGATATGGTAGCGCTATACTTAGTATCAGCCACAAGAAGGCAGTACTTAACCAGTTCAGTACTACAGCCCTGATCTGCTGTGACCACTGAATACTGCATTCCCAGTGAATATGCAAGAAAATCGACTGCATCACTTTGTCATGATTTCAGCAACAAAAATGCATTTTATGAATACGAAAATTACATAATATATTCTGAAAGTACAATAATCAGTGAGTAAAATTAGCCATATTACTTTACATTTTGTCATCATGGTAACCAGCAATCCAAGACAGCTGCCACGATTTCAAAGTTTTTGCAGTTGCTGAACACTGTTGTATAACAATGTACATTTCACCAACATATCGGTGTTTTGATCTTCAACATCCGACTAAGATTTGTCGCTAAAACTATCAAATAATCTTTCCAAAACATACAGCAGTAAATCGCCAGTTGAAGTAATGCCGTCCGCCACTGCGGCCATCATAGATTTTGATAATCCATCATTAAAACCCATGAAAATCTCTGTAAAATAATATTGAGCGATAACCAATGATTGCTGCTACTGAATAGCTAATTCATTCGCCATGACAACCGTACATAACAAGTCACTCCACATAGTGGATAATTATGAGTAAGAGCGATTTAAATGGTGAATGTAGCCAAAGCTGAAAATTCAGCCTGTCGTACTGTAGCATCACACACTGCGTGGCCAGAAATTCAGCCTGTCGCACTGAAATGGTTAAATATAGGATTCAAGTCGCGTGACATCAGTTGGCCGCCCTGCATAAAAGGGAAAATATCACCATGATCTCGACTTTTGCCAGATGGGTCTAATGGGGGAGAGGGGAGGGTCTCAGTTCTGTGGCCAGTGGCTACACTGTTTTCTTTTACATTATTGTTACAGGGTTTTTAGTATAATTTTACTGGATAAACCCAGGAAGTTTTTGTTTCAACAAAACGTGTGATAATAAAAAGGTATGGTTTGTCTATAGCGCTGTATCCAGTCCATAGGACGTTTCAGAGCACTTTACACTTCACCGGCAGACCTGTTCATTCCAACACCAACTCCAATTCTCTGGGAAGAATTCAGCTTCTGTATGTAGCCAGGTGCTTATTTATACAGCTGATTGCACTGAGGTAATGTGGAGTGAACGGAATTGCCCAAGTTTTGAAACGGCAGCTAGATGATATGAACCCAGGTTCTCTCGGTTGAGAGTCTGATGTTCTAACCACAGTGCCACAGCACCACACTAGTTTAACTCGACTTAATATTCGTTTTACTGCGCTGAATAAAACCTCACCAAGAACAGCCCAATGCCCCAACCAATGTTGAACGTTTTGGATTTGTCAGTGAAACAGGGAGCAGTACGGCTGACATGTTGGCCCAGAAATAGCAAGGGCCAAGTGGGCACCAGTGTGAGTTGGAATGGGGTTGATTTGGAGATGACATAAACTGTTTGCTGACTCTATATATGGAGCATTGTTATAGCCACATCAATAACTATGACTGGAATAGGGAAATACCCTTCCAGTTCGATAACTTTAACATCTAGGGAATTACAAAATATCATTCACTTTAAATATATCATAACTTTAAATGGGCAACGTTCAAGTGAAGTCATATTAATTTGACTTGAGGTATGGTGATATTATCACATGTTCACAGGCAAGACACTGAATAACTTTAATGTGTTTTTTCAACCAAATGATGAAACCAATGTGGAGAGCCAATCATCACCAAGATCACAATTGACACAGGTCCACGTGTAAGGAAACCAGTGACCAGTACCCCTATGTAGGGCTGAAAATTATCAAATTAGTAAGGGCCTTATGAAATCACTAATAACCCCAAAAAAGTATTTGTCACAGGTCAACGTTTCACAGAATACCCTGAGTAGTTTGTGATGTACTTACTAGGTGGCATGCCAGTTCAAACCAGCCTCTAACTTCCTACTAGATTTAACAAGATTTAACAAGATTTGCCATCCAAGCCAAAGGCCCAGATGGCAAGTGGACAAGGAAGCCATTGGCTTATCGAGAGTCCAACAATGTTCACCTACTTATAACCCGCCCTCCTGAGATATGTGTCAACCTTGTTTTTAAACATATTCACGCTGCTAGCAGTTACACAATCTGTAGACAATTTGTTCCATTCATTTATTGTCCTCTGTGAGAACGAGTGCTTCCTGATGTCCAATCTACATTGATCCTTTACTAATTTTACCTCATGTCCTCTAGTTCTGCTATCCTTCTTGAGTGAGAAAAACATATTTCTATCAATATTTTCATACCCATTCAATATCTTAAAAAACTTCAATCTGATCTCCTCTTAACCTCCTTGTCTCTAGAGTTGTTAAACCACATTCTTTCAGGCGTTCTTCATAACTAAGGTCTCTAAGTTCTGGAATCATTTTAGTTGCTCTCCTTTGTATGCGTTCAAGCGTATCTATATCCTTCTTACGATATGGTCTCCATGCTTGTATACAGTATTCTAAATGAGGTCTAACTATTGCTTTATAAAGAGGTATAATTAACTTTTTTCCCTTGTATGTTATGTTTCTTCTAATCAATCCAAGAATTTGATTACCCTTTGAAGCTGCAATACACACTGCTCTGAAACTTTCATATCAGCGCTTATTGTAACTCCTAAGTCCTTTTCTTTTACAGTAGTACCCAGAACAGTATCTCCCATTTTATAGTTTACATTCAAGTTCCCATGTCCTGTATGTAGGCATTTACATTTCCCAAAATTGAACAGCATCTGCCATTTCTCAGACCATTTCACTAATCTGTCTAGATCGTTTTGTAAATGTTGTTTATCACCATCAGTATTAACTTTTCTAAACAGTTTTGTGTCATCCGCAAATTTCAGTACGTTACTTGTTATACTGTCGTCCAAGTCATTGATATAAATTAAGAATAATATAGGTCCTAATACTGATCCTTGAGGTACCCCACTCAAAACCGATTTCCAATTTGAAACTTCTCCATCTACTACAACTCGTTGTCTTCTGTCAGTCAGCCATTGTTCTATCCAGTCAGTTATGCTATCCCCGATACCATGGGCTTTTAATTTAAGTAGTAATCTTTGATGTGGCACTTTGTCAAAAACTTTCTGAAAATCGTTCCTACTACAACTACAGTTGTAGTAGGAAATATTGTTTACAACCTCAGTTCACACATGATATCACGGTCTGTGTTTAACACCATTCAGCCCACTTTTCAAGTTAAAAGTTCTTTTACACTGTGCTGTATCCACATGACCATTCAAGGAGCTTTAAACTTCACCCTCAGGTAGACCTGTTCATTCCAACACCACCTCAACTTCTCTGTGAAGCATTCAGCCATGTTGCAATTACTGCGTGAAGACTTTTCTTTCACAGATATCCACCGCTGGCCATAGCCAGGTGCTCATTCATACAGCTGAGCAAACTGAGGCAATGTGGAATGAGTGAAATTGCCCAAGCTTTGGCAGCATGGAGGTTCAAACTCCAGTCCTTTTGATTGTCTTATATGATCTAACCCCAGTGGAACTGGGCCAGAAGTTCTCAGGTCCATATTCGTTCCTTGCAAGGATCAGCGGCAACTGTGATGTGGCACAATTAGAAGCTGACCATTTTTATAAAAATGTTGTGTTGCTTATGGACCAAGTGTGAACTGAAGGAGACTGTTTGAACCATCCCGCATCTTAACCGTCCGTCAAAAAGACAAGTTGTCTATACAGGTGTAACATGATCTTGCAAAAGTATGCTTCCTACAACCTTTCTTCTTTTACAGGTTATTACTCATGTGAGCAGGAGATAGAGGGATGGAGCGAAGAGAGGGGGAGATAGAGAGATGGAGTGAAGAGAGGGGGAGATAGAGGGATGGAGCGAAGAGAGGGGGAGATAGAGGGATGGAGCGAAGAGAGGGGGAGATAGAGGGATGGAGCGAAGAGAGGGGGAGATAGAGGGATGGAGCGAAGAGAGGGTGAGATAGAGGGATGGAGCAAAGAGAGGGGGAGATAGAGGGATGGAGTGAAGAGAGGGGGAGATAGAGGGATGGAGCAAAGAGAGGGGGAGATAGAGGGATGGAGCGAAGAGAGGGGGAGATAGAGGGATGGAGTGAAGAGAGGGGGAGATAGAGGGATGGAGCAAAGAGAGGGGGAGATAGAGGGATGGAGTGAAGAGAGGGGGAGATAGAGGGATGGAGCAAAGAGAGGGGGAGATAGAGGGATGGAGTGAAGAGAGGGGGAGATAGAGGGATGGAGCAAAGAGAGGGGGAGACAGAGGGATGGAGCGAAGAGAAGGGGAGATAGAGGGATGGAATGATGAAGGGAGAAGATAGAGGGATGGAGAGAAGAGAATGGAGATAGAGGGATGGAGAGAAGGAAGGGGAGATAGAGGGATGGAACGATGAAGGGAGAAGATAGAGGGATGGAGAGAAAAGAATGAAGATAGAGGGATGGAGAGAAAAGAATGAAGATAGAGGGATGGAGAGAAAAGAATGAAGATAGAGGGATGGAGAGAAAAGAACGAAGATAGAGGGATGGAAAGGAGATAGAAGGATGGAAAGAAGGAAGGAGAAGATAAGTAGGTATGTCTATGACCAGTAGATTCTGTTCATCACAAATTTATGATTTTAACAGCACTGCTTTTGATGGATATCCTAAACTAAAGCAAAACAGAAGGTGCAACAGCCTTGTTGATGTTACAAGTAAACAGACAAATCAACACAACTGTTAACCCCTGTGGCTGAAATCCATCAACGAACAACAGAAACGCCCAACTTTTTTTAAAAACACATCTATTATTATTATATATAATTTTGCCAAAAAAATCCTTTGGTGGTGTCTTCAGCTGTCAATTTAAAGCAATGCTTTCCAACACACCAATTCGGCAGGTGTGCAAAATATGTAAAAAGGAGGCCGAAGACCACGTAACGCAGAAATGCCCGGTCTACTTCTACGCCGGTCGAGTGTAGGCTGTAGCGCCAACAATGCCACGACTCGCGTATTCTCGCTCGGGGGTGACACTGCCCATTTATACGGTTGTGGAATGGTTCACTTACTTCCGATAAAAACGTCTGCGCACTTTTCTGCGCTCCAACGTGTAGGAGGTACTCGTAAACGTATAGCGCCAACCTGCAACGAAAATGATACGGTAGACGCAATCATAAATAAGACAGCAGATAAACAGTTAGCGCCTACGAGGTAAACAACTCTGAAGTGACACCGCAGAATAGAAGCGGCCATGACGAATTTAACAACGGTGGGGATCCCCTTGTCCTAGCCCGGCTCAGCATATTTACACTCACGGAAAGGCCCCCTCAGATCGCCACCACATCCACAACCCAAACAGCGATCACATGCATGCACACTAAAAGAACAATTGTCGGGAAATACAGCGGCTAAATAATGCACAAGAAGGCAGTTACCATACGAAAAACGCGGGTGCACGCGATAAATAGAACATCCATTATACACGCATGGGGAACGGGGCATCCCTCGCGCTCAGGTGCTGAAAATACTGCCATTATTTGGCGTCAGCGCACAGCCCCTCAAATTATCTCATGCCGGTGCCGGCAAAACACATGTGTTATCAACACTGCAAAATATAACGCCGTAATATACTCACTTTTCCCGTGCCTGGCCATCGGAAGGAACTGTGGACCCTTTCCCCTTCGCGTACATGCTTGAAGTTGATGCTGAACTGTCACGCACCTGTCAAGCCATCAAGGATGACACTGACCTCATCACCATGGCGACATCTAATGAGACTTGTCAAACGGAGCAATACGATTGGTGGAGTAATTTTAGTAGATGTGGGGAGACTAGAAACTCATGAGTCAAAATATCACATGATCTGCCGGAGAAAGACTGGCTGGCGAAATGCCAAACGTGCAGTAGTAAATGGAATGCGCAGTTTTATTCGCGCATTTCATTATTCGCCCCTTTTCGTTTCTGCTTCACTCACATTCTATGTTATGCTCCGATGAGTATATATATAAATATTTCCTTTGTTCGATTTGTTTTTATTAACGAGACCTGTTATTTTATAACTACGCTAAATGGGAGGTTAGCGGAAGGGCTGGTTTAATTAAACGAGTCGGGATTCCAACAAAGCTTTAAAGTTGTATCAAGGATACTCGATGAAAATAAGACATTAAGCCAATAACTCTAGGTTAAATGTGCGCAAAAAGCTACAATAAAATGAACATTTCCACAACACACTGTGGTTACAATATTCCCGTGCTTATAGTAAGTGCACCAGCATTGATTTGCATGATAAAACGAATATAGTTGACCCACATTCTGCCGCCGCAGTCGGCGGGGAGCCTAGAAACAGCTAACGTGAATGTAAATGCTGCTCGCCGCAGACGGTTGTTTACTGCCTTCAAACCCAAAGCGTGGTTGTAGGGAATGCGCGTCTGTGAAGACATAGGTCCATTTTGTTTATATTCTTTCCAATAAACTGTCTGATTATGAACTGATTATGCTATATGGCTATTCTGCGGCTAACGTCGTTTTTAATAAATATCGAAATATAATATGGCGGCTGGTTCGATTTCATACGAAGACTTCAAAAAGGCTGCTTCGTATTTTATAGAGTTGTCTGACAGACTGTGTGATTCTTGGCAAATCCAGGTAACTATATTGGCTTTCGAGACTGGCGAGCTGTTTCGAATACACACTTCTAGTTCTAGTGTTCGTGTATTGCATGGCGTCGTTGCCACGCGTCATCCTAGTTTCACAATACCCCGACACGCGCAGTCGAGGGGCTGTTGGCCCTGCTGCTGTTCTGCCCTGTCGGGGGGGGGGGGGCGTAGAGGGCCGCGGCCTCGGGTGTCACTTCTGGTAATTAACATAACATTATTTCTGCAACAATACGAACGTGTAGGCTTATTTTCCGATTTTCTGAAGAAGAAAATATGTCTATTTTTTCAATAATTACAACGAAATGTTCATGAATATGCTCTGATTCTGTTCAGCTGGTTTTAGCACCAAATTTAAACCGGAAATGGCTCACATATTGATTACGTTATTGTACGCATAGTACATCTTTCGTTATGTGACAATTTTTGGGCTGCTGCATACACGAAACAAATTAATCCGCCGTTTTGTTTAATTTCGATTTGACAAGAATGCTTGCCTATGAAATTGTGCCTTTGCGATCGTATAACTGCATGTAATATGTATAACAACAATTACAGGGTATGCCGTATTCTTGATGGCATATAAATGATTCGAAATAATTTACAATTGTACTAGAACTGAAATTCTTAATGTATATTAGAAAGAAGTGCTACTTCAATTAAATTTGCTAAAAACATCTGGCATCTTAATCATAAAGGTAAAAAGGTACGTTCTTATATAGCGCGGTATCCGGTCCATAGGACCGCTCAAAGCGCTTTACACTTCACCCCCTGGCAGACCTGTTCATTCCAAGGCCATCTCAACTTCTTTCGGAAGTGCAGGGCTTCACAAAGCAAGAACGGAAGTGCTAATTAAAAGCTATTGTGTTAATCTCGATATGTTGCAATTAAAAATGTTTTATTATGTACGTGCAGTCGTATCTTTTATAATGTGCACTGAATAATTAAAGCGATCAAACAAACCTCTGCTGAAAACGAATGCATTGTTTCGAAGAATTCCGCAAGGTGACGCCACATGCTGATGCTGTCGTTAGTATTACAATACGTGACAAAATTGAACACATTTCTCAAACTAATGTGATTAAGATGTATTAAACATATTTTAATTACTAAGAGAATGTATAAACTGTCAGAAATGTTGTTAGTTAACACCGGTGTTCACAATTAAATTACTATTTGTTTTAATTTTAAGGGGTTGACAATTTGAAACCCATCCATTGTAATTACACAATTGACATCATTAGTCATTGCAATGTTTTATTATATTGCATTAAATTACATTCAAATAACATTTTCTGTCGTCAACAAATCCGGGCCAGGTAATCAATATCTTTGTAATTTGCTTCAGGGAACCACAGATATTTACTTGTCAAAGAAAACAAAGGCAACTCTCTTTGCTACTGATGCCACTGAGCCTGAGACTCAAGCCCAACAACTGAGACTTGCACAGACTGAATCTCTTGGCACACAGGCAGTCTCAGAACCTCAACAAAGCCTTTCCACTGTGCATTCAGCTGAGTCTGAAGATACTAAGTTGGTAGGGACTGAGTCGGCAAAGATTGAGTTTGATGAGGTAGTTATAATAACAGTCATAATAATAAGTAGTGTGTGTTCTTGTGCGTGCGTGCGTGCGTGCGTGCGTGCGTGCGTACATGCTTGCATACAAGCATGCATGTGCATACATGTGTTTGTCTGTTTGTCTGTTTGTATGTACATATATATTGAATATATAGTATGTATGTACCAGTACATATTTACCTATTTGTATTCAATCTTATGAATGCCGTCAGACAATATTATTTTGCTTTTTTTTACTTTATGCCAGAACATGAACATAATACGTATTCAGTATTTTCATATTTCGTATGAAAATTATGTTTTTGTATGCTCAGATGTGTTGGCATAACTCTCAAAGTTGTATTTTGGCATCACAATGGCAATCATTTTGATGTGATTTGTTAATTTGATTGTTTCATGAGAAATATACAAATCAAGCTATATGCACCTGTGCACATGTTGGTCTGGATCATTATAGTTTTGTCCACAGAACAAATAACTTGTTCTAATCAATGAAATATAAATGTACTACCTGGTAATGAATGAATGAACTAGGACTAGGTGAATGTATGTGGACTGTTAGCCTGAACTTGTGTGAATACAACAATGGTTAGGATGTGGGAGGGAAGATCAGGGTTCAAATACTGCTGCTGTCATTTTGAATCTGTAGAAGTACCTGGCTATAGACAGTGGTGGATATATATATATATATATATATATATATATATATATATATATATATATATATATATATACATGAACGAGTAGTTTTCATGCAGTAACTGCGCCTTGTCTGAATGCGTCTCAGGGGTGTTGGAACGAACAGGACTGCCAAGGGGTGTTGGAATGAATAGAACTACTAGGGGGTGTTGGCATGAACAGGACTGCCAGGGGGTGTTGGAATGAATAGGACTGCTAGGGGGTGTTGGCATGAACAGGACTGCCAGGGGGTGTTGGAATGAACAAGACTGCCAGGGGTGTTGGAATGAACAGGACTGCCAGGGGGTGTTGGAATGAACAGGACTGTTAGGGGGTGTTGGAATGAACAGGACCGCTAGGGGATGTTGGAATGAACAGGACTGCCATAGGATGAAGTGTAAAACATTTTGAACATTCCCTAGGACCAGATACGGTTGTATTAAAACTGACACATACATTCTTTTTTTACTTTCTCCTCTTGCACCAGGATGAGCGCACCCTGTCTGGGCACCAACATAAGGCAGCTGCTGTGTGCACCTTTGACTACCACATTGTCTACAGCCACAGCTACACAGTCCCCGTACTGTACTTCAATGTCTACACATCAGGTAACACATCCTAGATTCTTCTTCTGAACTGCCTCTGACAGATTGTCGCATGTGGCCATGTGTATTGTCAAATGTTACAACTGTTGGAGTGTCCAAACCAAGAGTTATTGTAGCAGTTCCCTGTATCAATAAAACTCCATACTCAATCGATCTAGCCCATCACAAATCAAGTTTGTTGATGCTCAAAGCTGTAGTGTGTGAATAGTCTAGGTAATATGTAGTGTTTGAATAGTCTAGGTAATATGTAGTGTGTGAATAGTCTAGGTAATATGTAGTGTGTGAATA
The DNA here is from genome assembly GCA_033239005.1 of Lamellibrachia satsuma. Classification (NCBI taxonomy): domain Eukaryota; kingdom Metazoa; phylum Annelida; class Polychaeta; order Sabellida; family Siboglinidae; genus Lamellibrachia; species Lamellibrachia satsuma. The sequence goes on from BSQZ01000018.1 coordinate 8,048,749, forward strand.
GTCTAGGTAATATGCAGTGTGTGAATAGTCTAGGTAATAGGTGTAGTCAGAGCGCATACTTTTGTTAAAATCATCGCAAGAAGTAACGTCGATTGTTAGAACTGGTAACTTGTGAAAGTACGAGTAACCTTGTGTTATAGTACATAGAGGTGGAGCAACTTTTGCCATTTTTGGAAGTTTTTGACCGCACCTGGTCAAAAGTAATTTATTAGTTGGTACAATGATTTTATCCAAACTTAGTAAAAAAAATATTCAAATGAACTAGCATATCATAATTGATAGTAGCGAGGTTAATTTGTTTGCAAAATGTGTCTGAAACAAGATGAGTGAAAAAATCGAATTGAAGTTAAGAAACAGTGCATTAGTAATGAACTAAATATGTCAACTAGAAATGCAGACGACAAAATGTGAATAAATCAGTTTACTAATACTCATGGAACTCTTATTTATCAAACATATCAAATTTATTAATCAATGAATCTATTAATTTTGTTTCTGCACTCACAACGTTTCACACTTTCTCCACCAGATGGTGCCCTGTTACCACTGGATGTTCTGTGGACAAGTATCCCTGTGTACTACCGCCAGTCTCTGGACCGCTGGACCACCCTCACGCAGCAGGTGGGGTAGCTGTAGTTATGAAGAGTAAACAAACAAGCATACTGTGTAATGTCATCTACAGTGTAATTAATTAGACTCTGAAGAATCAAATCTCCCCACCACCCCCACGTACCCTGCCTCTGGCAAAAAAGAAAGTGCATAAATTAGTAGTGTTTACATTTACGTGCGTGCGTGTGGTGTGTGTATGTGTATGAGTATGTGTGCATATATGTATGTATATACAAATATACATGTATATTAATATTTAAATATGCATGTATGTGTTTGTATGTATGTATATATATATATACATGCACACATGCATGCACGCATATGCACACAACACATTCACTCTCACATGCACACACCCAAACACATGTATATATATATATATACATGTGTATGCATGTGTGTGAGAGAGTGAATGTGGTGTATGTGTGTGCGCATGCATGTGTGTGTGCGTGTACGTGTGTTTGAGAGAGACATTAAATCATCAATACACTGTTCCCCAGCAGTTATACTGCATTTAATGAAAATCATAGTTTAAAATTTTACATATCTCAGTTATTACTTTATTTTACTAAATATCATATTTGTGTGCAGTACATGATTATACTTGAAATGTACTTGGTATTTTGTCAAGTACATTTGATCAAGTACGAATGCATAAATTATTAACTGCGGTATGACAGTCACATGACCTGTGTGCAGGAGCATCCTCACCTTGGGCGGCCATTCTTCCAGCTTCATCCATGTCACACAGGGCAGCTGATGGGGAAAGCTCTCACTGACTGTCACACACATCTCAGGTAAGGTCAACAACTCTGTCTTTGACCACGCTGATGTCCAACCACATCCCTGAAGAACTACTGATCTTTGGCAAGAATACCTTTAATGGGAAGATTGTATAAAGAGGATGTAAGAAAGGCAAACGAGGATGACAAGTGGAGGGCTTTGAAAGGTGCAGTAGCACATGAACTAGCCTCACCTCTTCATAAAGGGAGCAGCGCGGGAAAACACACTTAATTTAACAACCAACATCGTAGCGATGATGTTATGTTCTTGCAGGTATTATGCTGAACAAGTCACATAGTTGTTTCCTGGATGGAATGTTGTACTTTCCCTGCCATAGACACCAGATAGAAAGGAACTATGTGACTTGTTCTTGCAGGTATTATGCTGAACAAGTCACATAGTTGTTTCCTGGATGGAATGTTGTACTTTCCCTGCCATAGACACCAGATAGAAAGGAACTATGGCTTTTAATGTCTCATCCGAAAGACACATACTTTGAAGTTCCAACCCACACTATGTCTGTGATGATTCAGCAAGTTGGACCTAACTTGCATCAAAGACTTGCTGTGTTCCCAGGTGTGATTGAACCAACAATCTCACGTTGCATGAACCAGTTGCAACCTTTCTCCATGTTATATTGACATCAGTTACTAGTGAAAAATATGAATCCACGCAGATTAAAGCATATAAAGTTATATTTACCATGTTTTCATTTATGAACTATGTATGTATAATTGTCCATATCCATAGATAACCAAACTTACTTTTTGACCAGTGCCTTCAACATATATTATAAGCTGTTGAAAACTGTTTGTTGACTTGTTTGTCTTCTGCTTATGGGAGGTGCCTGGTGTGTTGGTTGAGCTGTGTATTCTACTTGTAGGAGGTGCCTGGTGTGTTGGTTGAACTGTGTGTTCTACTTGTATGAGGTACCTGGTGTGTTGGTTGAGCTGTGTGTTCTACTTGTAGGAGGTACCTGGTGTGTTGGTTGAGCTGTGTGGTCTACTTGTATGAGGTACCTGGTGTTTTGGTTGAGCTGTGTGTTCTGCTTGTAGGAGGTACCAGGTGTGTTGGTTGAGCTGTGTGTTCTACTTGTAGTAGGTACCTGGTGTGTTGGTTGAGCTGTGTGTTCTACTTGTAGGAGGTACCTGGTGTGTTGGTTGAGCTGTGTGGTCTACTTGTATGAGGTACCTGGTGTGTTGGTTGAGCTGTGTGTTCTGCTTGTAGGAGGTACCTGGTGTTTTGGTTAAAATGTGTGTTCTACTTGTATGAGGTACCTGGTGTGTTGGTTGAGCTGCGTGTTCTGCTTATAGGAGGTACCTGGTGTGTTGGTTGAGCTCTGTGTTCTCCTTGTAGGAGGTACCTGGTGTTTTGTTTGAGCTGTGTGTTCTACTTGTAGGGGGTACCAGGTGTGTTGGTTGAGCTATGTGTTCTACTTGTAGGACGTACCTAGTGTGTTGGTTGAGGTATGTGTTCTACTTGTAGGAGGTACCTGGTGTGTTGGTTGAGCTGTGTTCTACTTGTAGGGGGTACCTGGTGTGTTGGTTGAGCTGTGTGCTCTACTTGTAGTAGGTACCTGGTGTGTTGGTTGAGCTGTGTAGTCTACTTGTATGAGGTACCTGAAGTGTTGGTTGGGCTGTGTGTTCTGCTTGTATGAAGTACCTGGTGTGTTGGTTGAGCTGTGTGTTCTGCTTGTAGGAGGTACCTGGTGTGTTGGTTGAGCTGTGTGTTCTGCTTGTAGGAGGTACCTGGTGTGTTGTTTGAGCTGTGTGTTCTACTTGTAGGAGGTACCTGGTGTGTTGTTTGAGCTCTGTAGGAGGTACTTGGTGTGTTGTTTGAGCTGTGTGTTCTGCTTGTATTAGGCACCTGGTGTGTTGGTTGAGCTCTGTGTTCTACTTGTAGGAGGTACCTGGTGTGTTGTTTGAGCTCTGTGTTCTACTTGTAGGAGGTACCTGGTGTGTTGGTTGAGCTCTGTGGGTCCACTGGTCCATATGACCCTCCCTCTTGGCTACTCCACATCCTGACGAAGGAATAAGCTTCAGCCAGATAACTGCTGTGACACTGACACACGTGGGATGCAGTAGCACAGTGGTCAGAACAGAACTGTCAGTCCTTAGGACACAGGCTCAAACCCCTCAAACTTGGTTCACTCCACATTGGCCCAGTTCACTCAGGTGTGGAAATAAGTACCTGGCTATAGGGAGTGATAAGTGTATGTGAATGACTGGTCTTTGTGCAAAAATTACACCATGGCTGAATGGTCCCCAGATAAGCTGAGTAAGTGTTGGAATGAACAGGTGTGTGTGAAGCGTTTAGAGCTGCCCTAGCAACTAAAAACAGTGCTACACAAGACAACACTTTCAGTTGGCCATCTAATCATGCTATTAATGCACTTTTATTCAGGAAATACAAAATTTTAACAATTTCACATCTTAAATAAATCATCATTCAAATGTTGCACCAATTAACATTTCAGACTTTCAAAAAAAATGTTTTGTCACTGCAAGAAAATGTTCATCTGATCTGATTCTGTTTGTGAACTGGGCACCCATCGTCATTGTGACTACCCTATGGTAGATGTCTTTCAACTTAGCAAAACAAATCACCGGGCATACAGTAGGGGAAGTTAATTTGTATATTTAGTAGTTTACTACTACCAATTATCAAACTTCAACTCCAGTAAGAACAACACTTGTTATCAATATGTATTGATCACTGGTGTGTGGATATGCCCCAGGGTACTGGCACATATCTGTACAGGTCAGGTATGTGCGAACATTTCAGGTCTTTGATAAGAGCAGAATATGAGCTGCATGGAAATTTCAGTTTTCAGAACATCACATAGCTTGTCAGGTATATCCATAAGTATTATTTGGGGGTCAAATGAGCCCACATTAATAATATAAACATAATCAGCCGTAGTTTATATAATACAAAGGCCTAAATTTGGTGAAGTGGATGCGTGATATTGGTTTGTCTCAACTGCAACACACACGGAAAGCTCTGCAACAAAGGAATCAATCAAAGAATTCAAAAGCAACTGTTTTTGTACTAATGCTGTTTGTGTGGTTTATGTGAAGCAGCAAAATGTTAATTTTACAAATAGGTAAAATTAGTTGATACTTGAATGTGTTGTCACTCATTTATCATGTGTGAGCAAACTGTGCAATACACTGAATGTCATTGTAAACAATATCATATCATTACTGGGGGAGGGGGAGGTTAGCAGGAAGAGGGAGGTGGCAGGAAGAGGGAGGTTGCAGGAAGAGGGAGGTGGCAGGAAGAGGGAGGTGGCAGGAAGAGGGAGGTGGCAGGAAGAGGGAGATGGCAGGAAGAGGGAGATGGCAGGAAGAGGAAGATGGCAGGAAGAGGGAGGTGGCAGGAAGAGGAAGATGGCAGGAAGAGGGAGGTGGCAGGAAGAGGGAGGTGGCAGGAAGAGGGAGGTTGCAGGAAGCGGGAGATGGCAGGAAGAGGTAGGTGGCAGGAAGAGGGAGGTGGCAGGAAGAGGGAGATGGCAGGAAGACGGGGATGGTAAGAAGAGGGAGATGGCAGGAAGAGGGAGATGGCAGGAATAGGGAGGTGGCAGGAATAGGGAGATGGCAGGAAGAGGGAGGTGGCAGGAAGAGGGAGATGGCAGGAAGAGGGAGATGGCAGGAATAGGGAGATGGCAGGAAGAGCGAGGTGGCAGGAATAGGGAGGTGGCAGGAAGAGGGAGATGGCAGGAATAGGGAGGTGGCAGGAATAGGGAGATGGCAGGAAGAGCGAGGTGGCAGGAAGAGCGAGATGGCAGGAAGAGCGAGGTGGCAGGAATAGGGAGGTGGCAGGAATAGGGAGATGGCAGGAAGAGGGAGATGGCAGGAATAGGGAGATGGCAGGAAGAGCGAGGTGGCAGGAAGAGCGAGGTGGCAGGAATAGGGAGGTGGCAGATGAGAGAAGTGGCAGGTTAGTCCAATTACAAGTACAATTAGTGGGAAGTTGGCCTCAAAATAGGTGGTTGGTGGGAGGTAGACTGTCAAACATTGTGGTAGGTTGTCCCCTCCCAACAGGTGGGAGTTTGATACTCTGCCACACCTCATCAATGCTTCAACTATGATTTTGTTAACAGTTAGTGAACATTTATTTGTGTGTAGGTGTACTGATATCCATATACTGGTTATTGCAGCAGCATATTAATATGATTTATGGTTTAATATTTGTTTGTACCATAAATTGTCATAAATAAATTAAAATATATATTTGAGGGTGATGCGTTTAATCATTTAGCAAAATTGTATTAAATTGTCAAGGGAATAATTTATGTTATGCTTGTAAAATTGTCGTTCATGTGCTGACGATTTTTGTAAATAAACATTTTGATCGATTTATTGGTTGGCAGGTATTATCAGCGAGCTCTATGATTACTCACTAGGTGCTGCGCTGTCGTCTTTTCTTAACGCGTTGTCCGACTTATCCGCGAGAGGGCGGCTCTATGCTACCTCTCTTTTACCCCTAAGTGATCATAAATATTATACCAAATGGCCTTGACCATACGTACAGTGCTAAAGCACGAGTGTTATGTTCAACATACCATAATAATATTTGTGTTTCTGTTTACCTTAGCAGTTCTTACGACAAGACAAGGAAATACACAATTTATTTGTGACCAGTGGCGTATTTTGGATCTCGGAAAGCGGACGGCGTGGGGTCAAGCTTAGCCACCCGTTAGTTTGCCATGCTACCGAATCTGGCACGCACGCACAAACGACCACGCAACAGGGTATTGTATTCACGAAATATTGTATCCTAAATGCCCAATGCTAGCTCCCAAATGACGCTACAAAGGCTGAACCTAAAATCGTAAACTTCTACAAATGCACTGCGTTAAGATCCCCGTCGATGTCTCACAGACACAGTGCTAGTACAAAACTCGACGCAGTGGGAAGCGGCATTTGCTTTGATGTATGCAGAAGATATGTTGCAGCGCACTTCTTGACGAGGGCTGTCGCCGGATTAAATAAAGGAAGCTATGTCGGCGCGGAGCATTTCGGGAAATGTCGGAGCTTCACCAGTGCAAATTGACATAGTGGCATCGCTCGTTTCGCTCGTATGTAGTATGTACTCCTCCTTTTGACCGCGTAGCTGATGCAAACGTTTCAAGTTTGAAACATAACATATTTTATAACATATATTTATTTATTTTTTATAACATATTTTAGTGTTTCAGTTTTATTTTCTCTCGAAACGGTACATCGAATGATGACAAAGGCACCGTCAGCAGTCAGCAGGTCATTTTCTTTAGAAACAATGTTCGACTTTGAGAATGACACAGTTGAAGACGGCGTTAGCCACCAATCTTAACAGCGAAAGGAGTTTACTTTCTTCCAGACTATGGTTACCTAAAATAAATTACACCGATCTGAACCTCTCAGCACCTTAATTATCTAGACTTAATTGCTAAATAATTAATAATGTCACAGTCCTCATAAGCTGCAACTTCGTCAACTTGAACGTTTCTCGAAGTCGTCGCGGCAGCGTACTGAAAAGACCGATAAGAAACACGTCCATCCACCTCGGCGTTGTACGTACAACCGGTTGTCAGGAAGAAATAAAGCATGTCACGTGATGAAACCGCATGGTTTGATTGGTTAATAAGTCAAACTTATATCGCCAAAACCAAGAAGTTAGACAAGTATATCTTTTTTACTTCTGCCAAACGACTTCTTTCCATGAATTAGGACAATAAAAGCAACTGATTATAACAGAGCAATGTCATTAACTGCAATTGTCGCAATTAAATTACGTCATCACCATGAACTCGATGAAGGTACATCGATACACAGCTGCGATAACGTATCAGTTACGCATGCGCCATTTCCAATCTCCTTCAGTTCACGACCAATGACCAGTTCCAAAGGAGTTAGGCGTATTTAGCATCTCGGAATGTGGAGAAAGGGGAGCAGGTTAAGTCACCCATTAGTTTGCCGTACTACCACGTAGTGGCGCAACAGTTTGTTCACGAACACAATCTTATCCCTAGATTCAGCATTCTTTGGTGTGAGTTTGTAAGGGTTGTCGACGAGGGCACAGGTACCATAAAGTATTTAAACTAGATGCGCAGGGGGAACTTACAGAGAAAACTCAAAGGAGTACTACTACAAATACACATCTAAAGAAATGTTCACCAGTAAGCTCAGACAATGAACTTAAATGTGTATGCTTAAATGCCAGGAGCAAAGTAAATAAAAAGTGAGTTAGACATTATGGTAGCAGATATTGACCCTCATATAAAAGGTATCACATAATCATGGGCAAATAAAGATATAGTAGATGCTGAGTAAGCACTGACAGGCTATGTAATGTTTAGGAAGGATAGACGAGAAAGTAGATGAGGTGGAGTAACTTTATGTATTAAAGAATCTATCCAATTTACCCACGACTAACACAGATTGTGAGAAAGCAATTTGGTGTAACATAGTTACCAAGAACTCAAGATTAACAATAGGAATAGATAATCGTAGTCCTAACATGGGACAAAAGGAAGATGTAAAATTACAAAAGGCGATAAGGGAGGTGAGCAAGGGAGAATATGTTATAATGGGTGATGTTAACCATGGCCATATACAATGGGAATCATTAGAGAGTGCTGGAGGTGACGACCATCAGTTTCTACTTCTAACACAGGATTGTTTCCTTACTCAACATGTCTTGGAACCAACCAGAGGTGGGAATGTTTTAGATTTTATTTTGTATTATTAAAATGAATTAGCTGACAATGTTAAAATAAACGAACTTTTGGGTTCAAGTGACCAAAAGTAAAACAGGGAATGTATATATAAAACAATGGAGGAGGAACTTCAACAAAGAAAAATATAAAGAGATGAGAACATATATGTAGCAAATATAGATTGGAATAACTTGCTGAAGAACAAGACGGCAACAGAATGCTGGACTTGTTTAAAATATGAGATTGAGGGCATTACTGAGAAATTTGTTCCATTAACAAAACAATGGACAAGGTCCAGGAAGAAACACCTGTCAAAAAAGGCTATTAGAAAATGTTTCACAAACGGATGCTGTGAGGGAATATAAACACACTGGAAATGTAGAAGACTACACAAACTACAAAGAGGCACTTAACCTAGCTACAACTGAAATTAGAAAATCCAAAAGAACCTTTGAAGAAAAATTGGCAGATAATAAAAAAAATTACCGCAAGAGTTTCTATGCTTATGTAAGGAGTAAACAGTAAATTCGTGATAAGGTCGGACCACTGGAAAACAACAGGGGAAACATAACTTCAGACGGGTTTCAAATGGCAGAGATCCTGAATGAGTATTTCAGCTCGGTTTTACCACAGAAGATATCAGCACACTTCCAGTTCCAGTTACTAAATTTGAGAGCGATAAATCAGAATATTTAGAGCAGTTATTTGTAACTCCTGAAATTATAGCAAATAAAGTTAAGAAGATGAAAGATAATAAATCACCTGGAGTTGATGGAATACCAACAAAACTGTTTAAGGAAATTGTTGAGCAAATTATTAAACCACTTGCAAAAGTGTTTAACTTGTCACTAGAAGAAGGAATAGTTCCTTCAGAATGGAAAGAAGCAAACATTACGCCGCTATTTAAGAAGGGAAGCCCATGGTATAGGTAATGATGTAAATTAACTGGATAGAAAAGTGGCTTACACACAGAAGACAGAGAGTAATAGTAGATGGTGAGATTTCAAACTGAAAATCTGGTTTGAGTGGGGTGCCCCAGGGATCAGTATTAGGCCCTATACTGTTATATATATATATATATATATATATATATATATATATATATATATATATATATATATATATATATATATATATATATATATATATAAATGATTTGGAAGATGACATCTAGCAAAGTACTGAAATGTGCAGATGACACACAAGTATTCAGAAATGTTACTAATGATAGTGATAAATAAAGTTTACAGGATAATCAAGATAAATTAGTTAAATGGTCAGTAAAATGGCAAATGTTATTAAATTTTGAGAAGTGTAAATGCATACATTCCAGAATTGAGAGACCTTAGTTATGAAAGTCGCTTATTACAATGTGGTTTGACAACACTAGAGACCAGGAGACTAAGAGGAGACCAAATGGAAGTGTTTAAAATAGTGAACGGTTATGAGGATGTTGATAGGATTATTTTCTTCAAACATAAAGAAGGCAGTAGAACCAGAGGACACAAAGCAGCGTTAGTTAAGGAACAGTGTAGGTTGGACATGAGAAAGTACTCCTTCTCACAAAGGGTGATAAACGAATGGAACAAACTGGCAAATGATTGTGTTAATGCTAGTAGTGTGAATATGTTTTAAAATAAATAGAATTGATAGATATCTGATAAGGGCGGGCTATACATAGATGATAAAATTGTTGGACTCTCGATAAGCCAATGGCTTCCTTGTCCACTTCATTCAGGATGACGCAGACGTTCTCATGTTTTGTTAATTAGTAGGGTGTTGGACATTGTCTCAAACCAACACTTGCAGTATCTTCTTTAAGTAGATGTTGAGGAAAGTCTGTTGGTATCATGTTGTATCAGCACTTCGAGTCGCAGAGGAGCACGCAGAGGACACTACTCTGGTAGATTCTGAACTGAGTCTTTCGGGCGTGCAGTGAGGACCTCCATATGGGCTTTGCAAATGCATACACGACTTTACCCAGCCTTGTTTTGATGTCCTCTTCTGCACCTTATTGAAGGTCGGTGATGCTGTCCACGTATGAGAATTTGTTGACATAGCAAGTTTATGATTGTTAATCATGATGTGTTGCTGTTTATTAACATTTTCGTCGCATAAATGATGAGGCCACTGGAACTGGCTCGTTGCTCTAGGTTGCGTGTTTCCCTCTGTACGTGCTCTCAGATGTGAAATGGTAAGGCGATGTCACCTGAATAGATTCAATCTGACGGACGCCTGATTTCACTGTGGATTTTAACTTTCCGACAATGCAGGAGGTGTTCCTGTAAACAAATCTATATGAGTCATACCAGTTTTCTGGGATTCCATGGTGTCTTAGAATTTTGCACGTTGGCTTTCTCAATATCTACTGTGTTGACATATACTTATTTCCCGCAAATGTAGATGTGTTTGGTTCTTCATGTTCTAGTTCTTGCTTGTTCTGGCCGGAGAAACCTGTTTATTGTCAATTTCATCTGCGTCATGGTGAACTTGGAAAATGTTTTTGCTTGTTATTGAGAGTAGGGTAATTCCTCACCATGTGTTGCAATCTGCTAGACTCCTTTCTTTGGTAGTTTGATTATCGGCACGTGCGACAGATCACCAGGTCTTCCATTACCTCGACAAAGAGGAGGTGTAAGATTTCGGCTGTTTTTTATTTTGGGTCAGTTGTGAAAACTTCTCCACACATTGTGTCCTTTCCTGATGCTTTCCTGTTTCCCAGAGTGTGTACTGCAGCTTTAGTCTCTGCTCAATGCTGAACGTAAATTGAAGTGATATCATCATGATATCACATAGTCTGCATAGATGGAGATCTGTACAAACCTGATCCCGATCCTCTCGGGTTAACGTGTTCGTTGGGCAAAAAGGAATGATTTCGTGTAGACGAAACCTAGGGGAACTCTAATCGCACTCAGTCGTCTGGTAGGCCTCGTTTGTGCCCACTGTGCACTACAAAGGAGTTTATGCATCACAAGATAATCAAGTAATATAATAAAATAAGACAGTTTTTAACTGTTTATTTATAGTTGCAAGTGAGTCTATTTTTGCAGCGGCGAGCCCATGTCTTAGGGTCAAATTCAGAGGACCGTGACAATGCACTGCCCTTTCCAATGTGTGCCCATTCGCATCGGCCATAACGTTGTTTGTTTTGTTTGTTTTAAAAGCAGTCTGCGTCAGCTTATTCAAATATACCGAACCGTTGGCCAAATGTACCATTCAACCGTCTGCTACACATAAGACATTAAACATGGTATTGTTGTTAATTGTGCTACTGTTTGTTTGTGTTAACCAGTTATGTTAGTTACGCATCGATCGACACGTGTTGCCTACTAGCTATAATGTACTAGCTGTAATCTAAGCAATAAGTAATTTACCCTTTTGGAAAAATAATGTATTTTCAACCATTGAAAGTGTCCATTTGGGAACTATGCCCCGTCCCATGGAATTCGCTACACACATGTCCTAAGGCAAAATTGCTCTTTTAATGAAAAATCGTGCCTTTTTACCAACGAAAGTGCCATTTCGAGAGCATGCTACCAATGGAAGCTCACTTTAAGCCGAAATGTTATAGCAATAATCATTATACAAGATGATAGAACCTTATTTACCGAAATCGATTATTTGCCGTTAAAATAAATTGCATTCATTATTAATTTTTATAATTCGTGTGCAGCGACGCATGACTCGAAATAGGCTCCAAGTGCCTTCGCGGACCGAGGGACAACCTCGTTCGCTAAAAGCGGGTGTCTCGTGGAAAACGAATGCGGACGCGTGATATGGTATGTTTTCGGTTGTCGTGTAATTACATGGCGTGTACGCACAGGTAATCAATCGTAGTCTGTCGGCGTCCCTATGTCTCGCAAGACAACGGTTTGCGTCGTGGTCGTGCATTGCCTGGTGTGGCTCGAGAGACCCACTTTGGCATGACGGTCACAGCCGCACTTGCTGCATGTAAAGGCAGGGGACCGAGAAGATGTTTTATTTGGAACCTCATCTAAGCTAGTTGTGTGGTTCGTTTCTTTTCTCCTTTTCTGATGCTCTTCAGAACGTTCAGTCTCCAATTGCCTCGATCATCGGCGGCTTTCTCCCGGCTGTTTGTGTTGATGCCCGCCCTCTTCATATCACCCTCCAGGAGTCTTTGTAGTGGATATGCGGACAGCCAGTAGGCAGCAAGACACCGACAAGTTCGCCTTACAAACGATCTTTCGGAATGCTACTTAACAGCGTGTATATGCTGAAGGAGAAGGCACATTCCAGGACCTCTCAGTTCGTGAACGTCTCCTGCCAGGAGATACCAAGGATGCGTCTAAGGCAGTGAATGTGAAAACTGTTCAGTCTCTTCTCCTGCCTTGCGTTGTTCAGGATTTAGAGGAGTGTGCTGAGGACACACTCTGTTTTACCTATGTTAACACTGCGACACACAACATTACTTTACATACTTACATGTCGTGGTGCTGAGACAATATTCGTGAAAGAGTAGTGATAAGTATTTATTGATGATCACTGGTGATCCGAGAATGTTTACAACTCTACACGAGATACATGTTCCAGGCGTGTGAATCTGTTAAGCTGGGCCATCATCGTTATTATAATAATTTTCATGATTATTATCAGCAAACAATGAGACATAGATACGCAGCTTCAATCGTGGCAGTGTTGGTTCCGTACTGCCCTGCTGGGCAGAAATGAGTGCTCGTTCTGGAGTCTTGGAATACGAAATTTGACAGAACTCTCCGGACAGAAAACGTCCCGTTTCTCCAGAAGTAAAACAATGTCAAGTTGCTCAGAGACGCACAATCAAGAGAGCTACGCGTCGCTCGACATATGAGGAGAACTAGTGGACCGTTGAGAGGCCGGCAAGCCGTCGACCTTCGTCGTTAGGTGGGCGTTAATCTATAGTGCATTTTGGCCTTCGACTTTCAGGTTTTGAGTAAAATGTCAAACGTCGCGACAAAATGTCAGCTGTCGACTCTTGACTTCAGTTTTTGTTAACGTGCGACGTCCAATTATCCGTGTACACGGAACCTCGGGGCGCAGGTTCTTTTACAGCTTGTTTGTCTCGAGTGAATCAGGCCTACAACGGTCCGGTAATTGCCCGGAAGCCAGTGGCAACCACTAGACGGGGAAGATAATGAGTTAATTAATTAATAAATTAATGAGTAAATTAATATTACGATATTAATTAATAGAATAATATGATCTATATTTTGCGGAGCTCTGCAATCAGTATAATCAATATTATGTCTACAAAAACACATTAATTAACTAATAAAGTAAAATTAATTAATTAACATAACGAGATTAACTATGTTGTAGTGATCATAGTGTGTAACATACAAATTAAAATCCAGCGACCACGCGCGTCTACCCATATTTGTAGGCAAGCTAGAAATTATTTAATAACATAAGATTAATTAATTAATGGAACAATATTTTTTGTAGTGATAGTAGTATATACTATATCAAATCAATTATGTATATATATATATATATATATATATATATATATATATATATATATATATATATATATATATATGTATGTATGTATGCAAGCATGCATATATATATATATATATATATATATATATATATATATATTATATACACTAGCAATAATGCCCATCATCTGTAGGCGCCAAAACACAGTAGTGCACACCTATAAGGCTTGTAACAGAAATCCGTAAGATCGCAAACGAACCCATAATATTATCTACGTCCGCTGGTTCGCCGTGCATGTTCACGGAGAGTTTGCCTGGCAAAATGTGATATAATTAACTGATTGAATTACTTCGGCGTAATTGACTGCGCACAAGTAAAACATTCGTGGGAGTCACTCTTCGGATGTATTTTGAATTTGATTATATGTTTTTCACTTGTCCTTTGACAAACGCGGGCCGTATCCTGCAATACAACCAACCTTGTTCAAAATACACAATGCCGTAGGTTGTAATAAATATCTCCTCTGTCCATTAGACCGTCAACGGTGACCGTTCGTCGTTCGTTGAGTGCTTCATTCAAGAAGCGAAGTGTCCGTCTCTTCATTTAATTTCCCCCAGAAATTACAGAAAGCTTATCTTATTATAATCCACCGTGACGTGAGTGTGTGTGTGTGTGTGCGTGCGTGCGTGCGTCCGTGCGTGCGTGCGTGCGTGCATGCGTGCGTTTACATGTTATGCTACTCCTCTTAGACGCTTTCCATCTCGGATGCCAACGTTTCGGGGGTTCATCTACGACCTCACGGTCGGGTCATCTACGACCTCACGGTCGGGTCATTTATGACCCACGGTCGGATCGTCTCATTTTTATTTATTTTTTATTCACCCCGCTATGACCCTTTCTACGAACAATCGAATTACCCTTTGTAGTTAATACGTAGGCAGCAACACTACGCGAACAATTACGTACAATTGTCATGCGTATTTTCTTCGGTTGTCGTAATACAAGACAAGGCGTCGCTACACGTTGCTATAACAGCCAGTGTTACGTCGCAAATCACAAGAAGCCATCAATACATTGGCTGGCAGCGTCGTGTACCAAGGCATTGATGGATAGTTATGTGATAATGTTTTGTAGTACAAACTATCAAGTTATCCTGTCCAGATGATGGGCATTATTGCTAGTATATATAATGAACGTATGTGTAGTTTCGATCATAAATCTGCACGGAGCATTAATGGAATACTATATGTTACGACTATTTTACTTTTCCCATAAATGTTTCGAGTTTCCAATGCATAAACATCTAGGTTATATTCATTGTAGTTGTAAACGTTTATTGGAACTCGAAAAATAGATATAAGCTGAAAGTTACACAAAAACACGAACAGTCACGAAAACACAACGAATCAAATACTCTTATATATATTTGTTAATAGAAAACGAATTAAGTCGCATCACTGCATTGTCTGAGATGCGGGGTTTCTCGAGTCCGTACCGTGTACCATTCGTCTATCCGCGCAGTGCGTTACTTGTGACCACGCTTTGTTATGTGCCAACCTCCTGTCAGGCGAGGCTGTTCTAACTTGTGAAAGCGTCGTGTATTGACAGGTCGCGTCTTGTGAGTACGTTCTCATCTTTGAATGTCGTTTGTCGTGCGTGTCCGCTTTATCGTGTGTGAACGATCTGTCCTGCGACGATTTCCTGTCGCGCGCTGAGCAGGTTTTTTGCTTTGAAAGCCGCCTCATGTGCGTGTACATTCTGTCCTGCGACGTCGCGGTGGCGGGATCCCCGCTGCACCCTATGCTCATGCTGCGACTCGAGTGCGCGATGCGACAGCGACCGCCTCGATCGACGACGGTCACGTGTTTCAGTGACATCCGCGCGAAGTCAGGCAGCGCCGGGTCGTAGCGCATGAACTCGTTAAAGATGGCGTCCGTGTGCTCGTCGATGCTGTAGTCACGTGACATGCGACGAGAGTTCGTCGTAACGGGCGCGGTGCTGTCTGTGTGCGTGCCTCGATTCTCAAGACAGGCGGCATGGCGGTCCCGGCGGTAGTCGCGACGTCGGCGCGACGCCGTCTTGCCGTTGCGTCCGTCGAGCGAGTGCGACTTTGCTGCGCGGGTCGCCGTGGCGTCGTCGCGCGACTGGTGCGACGCCGGAACCGTCTCGAGCGACTTGTAGCCGCTGTCGTCGCGGATTTGCTGCAATTTCGGTCCGCGGCCGCTCGCGTCCGTGCCGCCGTCCGTGCTCGATTCGAACGATGTAGTTGGCGCCCCCTGGCGACTACCTTCGTCTGTCTCACAGGTGTCGCCACTGTCGAAACTAAAGGCAAATTCGCGCGACTGTCGCCAGGCGGGCGCTGTCATGGCGGCAGACGCCCGAGGTCCCTCAGTGGCGTGTTGGAGTCGATCCGCTGGGAAGGTCGTGTCCGTTCGAGCTGCTTTCTTCTGTCTATCCTGTTCCTCGTAGGCCTCCCGCAACGCCCACAACCGATCGACGTGGACCAGCGGACTGACGCGTGTGTCGCCGCGGGGAGACTTGTCCTGCGAGCGACGCGTGCCTGAGCGGTCTTCCGTCTCGGATTCGTCAAAACTGCTGACGACATCGCGAGGCCGAACGAATATGGCGGCGACCTCGAGGTCAGCGGCGTCGTGCGGGGGCGAGGCGTCCTGGCCATCCGTGTGCCAGCGTCTGAGGCAGCGGTCCTGCACCGGATTCCACCTGATGACGTCAATACTCACGGACGGCCGCCTGTAGCGTCCTGCCTCGCACACGCCGCCATTAGCCGAGTCCCGGTGAACCTCGACCGCCACACGCGTCTCGTGACCCGCTTCGTCGACAGGGGACAGCGACGTCACGTCCGCGTTGTCCGCCGTCGCTCTGTCCTCGGGGAGCAGGAACTGGGCGTGGTCGATGCCCGCGTTGTCATCGACTCTGTGAACACCAAGTGTCAGGCGTCATATTTAGGCTCATGTGAAACCCAATATTTTAGGTCTTTTACGACGGATTTTCTGCTTGTTTAAAATTTTTTTTTTAAATGTATATTTTTTTATTTTTGTTTTAAATGTTTATTTTAAAATTTTTGTTTAATTAATCACGCCAGTGGTTTACCGAAAATGTGTATAAAAGTTGGAGATTCCGGTAATTTCTCTGGTTGACCGAGGGATGACCTGTTGACCTGCGCGACCGATAAGCGCATAAGAGTTACTAAAACATAACCATTAGCAATTACTATTAAGAATATCACTCCAGTGGTTTACTATGAAAAAACACACATCATGTTAATTTCATGGCTACACTGTTGGAGTATCACGAGTATCATATTCTAGCAAAATTCGCTTGCCAAATAAACATATACACCTGTATTTTCATTGGAAAGTATTCCTATGCTTGCCAATAGGACATGACCATGCTGTTTGCGTCTAAGCCCAACTTATGCAACATATTTTGGCATTTGTTTACTAAACTATTCCCTTTTCTGATGTAACATCACATATGATTGAGACTTTGTTGGTTGGTCTGTGTATATCGACATCACTTAATACATCACTTAATACATCACTTAATACATCACACAATAGTCTAGGCAATTACCCGATTACCGGTCTCGCTGGTCAACAGGTCATCCCTCAATCAACCAGACAAATTACCTTTATGTATTTATTAATATTTCTCTTAATATGTTATTAATCTTGTAGGCACGTGCTTTGCATATTTCATTTGCAGCGCTGTTTTGTGGCACCTGGTGGTAAATATTTCAGGCGTGTCACGTGCAAGATCGCTCCACTCTTTTAGGTGCATAGCCCCAAAACCATGACTTCTGTTTCACTGTAAACACTTTAAATTACGTGCGTATGTATACGTGAGTGGTCAACCTGGTCGTTGTGAGTGGTTAACCTGGTCGTTGTGAGTGGTCAACCTGGTCGTTGTGAATGGCGTACATGAACGTCTTCGCTGCAAAGCCTACCTGTGTTCTGTGCTGAGGTCTTCGCCTGGTGCTGTGATATCGCTCAGTTGGAACGAGACGCGTCGTCTGCCGGAGATCGATGATGCGCTTGTTCTATTCTCTGCAACAACAACGTTGTCAGTGAACGATGAACAACAACAACAACAACAACAACAATAACAACAACCAAAACAAAAAACTCTTTCTGTGAAAGGACCAAACAGCTTCCAGCAGAGAAGGAAATCAACTCTGTCCATGGCCTATGCTCACAGATACAGTATTGTAGCGTCGCATTTAACCAACAACCTACTGGCTGGTGGCGATTTTAAAAACAAATGCTCTTATTATGGTTGTTTTACTGGCCGCACTCTCTGTGTTGGCTGCGAAAAGCTGCCAAATTAGCCGAACATTTTCCACTTTTTTGTGCCGATAGTGCGATTTGTCCGACCGGTTTTTCTAATACCTTTAATCCCATTTCCTATAATATATTAAATAGTTTTACTCCGATATAACGAACGAACGATCATTGGATAATCATGCAGACATCGTCGCGAGCAAACCAAACTATTTAGACGACCACGTGAAATTACGACATTCACAATTTTAGAAACAGTGCTTGTCTCATTCTATAAACACACATTCTCATACCGTTCAGGCTCTGCTTGTATTTCGCGAAGGCATAATCGATTTCGTTTTCCTCATACACGCTATTGTGCCGAATACTGGAAAATACAAAAACGTGCAATTCCGATTCAATCAACCACACGCAACGGTGTCACGTGGACACTCTTCCCCATGAAACACCTTCCACCGGTAAAATACAGCATGACTGGTCCCACATAAAACAATACCATTATGTGGACACTTTTCATCATATATAAGAATTTCCTTATACGATATCATAATACAAAACGAGACACACATAAATAAGACACACTCCACTATGACAATAAAAGGTTCCACGTGGCAACTAAAATAACAGATGTAGATGTAGATTGCGCCGAAGTAAGACTGAGAGGCATAGTGTAATATGTATATCAAAACAACATTAGGGATTACGTTGGTAATGTTATTCATATCTTCAGTTAACGTCAGTATGTAACGTCGTTGTACTACCTTTGAAATATCCACTTATTTCCGTGACACTGATACATGCAAAATAACAAAATAAAACTATAAACTAAACACAAAGAATCATTTTATAATACTAACAAGATTGACCGTATGCACATACAATGTACTCGGTTATTTATATTAAACACGTCATATACAGATCATAAAATAGCGCTACAAGCCACTATTGACTATGTGATAACATCACCTTAACTCTGATAAAATACAACAATCGACATATATCATTCTGCTTTAGTCACTAGAGGCTCGCCGGCGTTCGTAAGCATGACTCTTGTCGATCTTATTACATCAGTATCGCAATCAATCCTATCGTTGGCTACAAAAAGTTATTGCAAAGCGATAGCTGGGGCGGCTTATTACTTCGCTCGTCGTTATCTCAAGTAACCAGTCGAAACATGTTGTCTGCCATATTGGTCAAACACGAGGTGGAGTTGTTTGAAGGCCATCCTGTCGTGACACAGCGGTGGTTCGAGGACGCCTGAACGCACGAGCCCGGGCTTGCAGCTTACGTTATTATTATTTAGCAAGATTTAACCAGATTGTCACACAAAGCCACACGCTCCATATGACAAGTGGACAAGGCTGATCGAAAGTCCAAATTTTTTTCATATATTATAGCCCTTCATTATCAGACACAGTGTATATGCGAATTTTATTTTAAAACATATACACACGGTACGCATCAAGACAATAATTAAAATTGTCCCATTAACAAACACTTTAGGATGTGCACAAGATGATTAGAATACAGTATATGAGAATATAGCATATCTTGCAACACGTTTGGCTATCCTATGAGAACGAATGCTGATTGATTCAGTGAAAATAATGATAATTTACAGCTTATGTTGCAACAAAAGTTATACAATGAACAGTACAATACTGAACCAGAGACTAAGTATAGGACAGCAAAAGCACTTGTCCAGCGTCAGGTGCGTGATATAGAAGAAGAGAGGTTGTGGGAAAAGGTGGAAGCACAACTCCAAATTGCTAACAACGACCCTTGATGTTTCCATAAGGAGATTATATGGTTCAAGAAGCAACACTATTATCATTCAAGACTGCAGATGGCACACTGCTTCTAACATATGATTAACAGAACACCGCCGCCCGCGGGAAAGAACACGTTCTAGTCTGCTCAACCACGACGGAAATGTCAATCCTGATGCATTGGAATAGCTGTGTCAACCCGTGTAAGGGGAAATGAACCAACAAATAAGTGAATGAATGTCGTTGTCCAAACAACGAGAAGAGGACAAGCACTTGACCTTGATGACATTCCTTTAGAAGTGTCCATGCACGGTGGCAGCAAGCGCAGAGCACAGAGAAGAGCAGGAAGAATGGTGCATCTACTGTTACTTTTTATAAAGGTGAGAGCGAGAGAGCGAACAGTGGAAGCAATGGTGGTGATCTACGGCTGTTCAGAGAAGTCGTTGTGATGACACACACTCTGGAATGATCGGTAGGGTGTCTATGGTAGTAGCCGTGCCGGACCAACTAGGCATTAGCCATAAAATCATGGACACCTCAAAACCATGTCGAAACATCTCAGTGTGCGTGCGTGCGTGCGTGCGTGCGTGCGTGCGTGCGTGCGTGCGTGCGTGAGAGAATGCTGACGAGCTTCCAGCTGAGACATCTGAGACAGCTTCTCGGAATCAAATAACGCAATCGTATTCCAAACACCGAAGTTCTCAGAAAAGCTGGCATGTCCAGTGTGGAGACTCATATAACATTACATTAGCTGAGGTGGACGGGTCATGTGAACCGTATGCCACACCATCGGCTGCCACAGACTGTCATCAATGGTGACTTTGGAGAGAGAGAGGATAATCATGAACTGGGACCGCCGAAGCTGCAATACAAGAATGCTACAAATAATGTCAGCTATCAAAGTCAAACACGGACACAGGGAACTGGGAACATCTAACCAGCGATAGAAGGAAATGGAGCACAACTGTTAAAGACTCGACTCAGGCAGTTGAACGACAGAGATAAATGTTTATCACTGTCGACATCTACAGAGGAACAATGGCGGGAACAAACTGACTTCTGACGTATCGTATGTCCACAATTCCGCAGAAGATTTGCCACGAACACTGGACATGCGTCACATCTTCTTGCAAAGAAAGGTTACGTTCTGGCGCATCGTCAATCTCGAGGGAGAGCCGAAGATATGAGCATATGCGCCAACACCTACTACACTCTAGCGCAGACTAAGGCACCCACGCCATGGAGGGATGTCGTTATCTCATCCACACGACAGACAGTGCGTGGGGAAGACGTGTCAGATCTACTCGGAGAGGCAAATAAACGAGTCGTTTGCGGCGGCCGCTTTGCATCAACAAGAGAATATGGGGAAACTGCCAAGTCCTCGAGCGAGTAGGGTTTGAAACATTGTGTACGAGATGGTGAACTTAAGCAACTGAGCAAGGAATTCAACCGTAAAAGAGAATACATTGAGCATTCGAGGTGAAAGACTGGGACGGAGAGAGAGAGAGAGAGGGGGGAGGGAGAGTGGGGAGGGAGGGAGGGAGAGAGGGATCGAGAGGATGCAAGTGGGAGATAGAGACATACAGACAGACAGGCAGACAGACAGACAGTCAGACAGACATAGACAGAGAGACAGAGAGAGAGGGATATATATATATATATATATAGAGAGAGAGAGAGAGAGGGAGACAGACAGATATACATACATATATAAATACAGACGGACAGCCGGACAGAGGGACAGACTATAGACAGACTTTAGTGGATCTTTTGAAAAATTATACAACATGATAGGTGTTTTGCTTTCTCTGTGTAATACCTTTACATGTTCCAGTTTAGTGCATTTTCGTCGTAGGTCGCGATGTCAGTCGCTATATGTCCAACAACTTGTCAAGGCGCTGGATTCAAGAGTATCGTGACGTAGTGTGTTCCATTAAACAGGTCGTAGAAATACACACCAAACGGAACATCTGCGAACAATTAGTACCTGTGACCTGTCAACTAATTAAGTAGCCAAGAAATTGTTAGAAGTTGGACAACTGAAAAGGATGCAAGTATTTCAGCTTTGAAAATTCCTGCACACCCCACAGCCACTGCGCGTCACAAAAGCGGAAATTGCGCACGGTGCACAGTGCATGTGGGATTTAACCGGTTTCCCTCTCGCCCACAATAGCTCGGAAACTAGCTGATGGGCGTGCGCAGGATTCAAGTTCTAAATCATCAGACCGATGTTTTGAAGTGAAGAGGAAATCATACAACCTTTGTTGAACACACAGGCGCTAGTTGTGCTCATTATGCCGCTGGTGGGCCGTGGGCGAAACGGCGACACCTAATGGCGTGTGTCAGTCTAACAAGACGTTCGATGATGTCATTCAACGCGACACCTACGCAGAGGTACTCGCCCACCAATGCATTAATCCAACAACCAGCAAACTAAATCGTCCCAAGTGGCGTCACCTTACTTATGAAACGTGCCTAATATAATTAGGTTTGACAACAACAGAGATCACGGCACTAAGAGGAGACCAAACAAAACTGTCTGAAATATTGAATGGTTATGTTGATATTGATAGAAATATTTTTTTTCGAATTGAAAGAAGGCGGTAGGATCAGAAGGCACAAAGCAGCATAAGGTAATAGCGTAGGTTGGATATCAGAAAGAATTCGTTCTCACAGAGGACCATACATTAATAGAACAAATTATCTAGTTATTGTGTTAATGCTAGCAGCGTGAATGTGTTTTAAGATAAAATTGACACATATCTGAGAAGAGAGGGCTATATGTAGATGAACAGTAATGGTTGGACTCCCGATAAGCCAAAGGCTTCCTTGTCAACTTGCTATCTGAGGCTTTCCTTTGGATAGCAATCTAGCTCAATCGTGTCTCCGTGACGTAGACTTACTGGGGTCGTCCTGACGTCGTCGAGTTGCCCGGCGGTACGAGGTCGTCCGTGTGGGTCGTCAAGACACTGCGGTACCGCTTGTCCGAGGAGACGGTCTTTTTCCGGGCATACGGTATCCTGCAGGAGACAAACATCAGTCACCCTATTGTTCAGCAAAGATGGACGAAGGTTAGACAACTTACCAAAACATATCGCGTCGATCTTACGCTATCTTTGTGAACAAGCAAAAATATATATAACATTTGTATTACATATTCTGTAGATTTTCCCGGACATAGCTGTAGAATATGTGGTATTATATAGTTTCGTATGCAACATTCTACTATGCTCTGTATAATTCTATAAATTTCTATAAAAATTATAGAATTATATTTTTGCTAAGGGTGACTTAACCACAAACTTTGTCAGGCACAAATGTTGTCATATCTACATCACACAACAACATTTTATTGAGTAGTACTTCAGCATTAGACCGTAGCAGGCCCATAACTCCCTTTTTATGTCGACACTTTTTGTCTAATAATTCACGAAGGTGTCGACGTCTCCCCGTGTGGCCGAACACAAATAAGGGCATTACATCTGCCGGCTTTTTGATGCAGCTTTTGTTGTACGAATCGCCCACCAAGTACCGTTTTTCAGTAATTGCAATTATTCAAATGTCACTGATCTTTCGCATAGGTCAACGGTACATTAAGATAAATTGCCTGTCCAGAGAATATATCAATCAAGATACATATCCGTCAAAATGAATAGTCTGCTAAGGCCAGCTGTCACTTACCAGAAAACGAATCGCCCATTAAGACGGGTGTCCTTTCGGGAAATTGTATGTTATGGCCAAACAATGAGCGACCGTTTCTCGAAAAATACGCTCAATAGGTCATTATTTCAATATAAACCAATATAACGGATCATGGAAGGTGAACAACGTAGCGGTCAGGTCGGCTATATATAATACAGGGATATTAAAACAATGGTTGCGCGTGGCTATCTAACACATTGAGGGCGAGGCATTGTATTACAATTAGTAACTATATTAGCGTGTGTACCACAAGTTTCCGCATTGTGACCGTTGTTATTGATTTATTACGTTTAGTCTACAGCAATGATTCACATGAATCACCAAATGTAGTATCTGATGTAGAGTGAACAGTGACGACTCGCCAAGTATCGTGCTCGCTTCTGATGGGCAATACAAACACGGCCTACAGAATTAAATTTACAATCACTGTGTTGAAGATTGAAATATGGTAGACATAAAACTGACAAAAAGACAAAACGGAAATGTTGTGCCCGCTTCTGATGTAGCATGCAAAGAGTGTTACACATAATTACAATTATAAATATTTATAATGACTATGTCGAAGACTGAAAATGGTACACATGAAACTCAATTACATGCTGGCGCAATGATATATGTCTAGTGGCATAGTGATGATGGTATGTAGCCATAGCTTCAG
Source organism: Lamellibrachia satsuma (assembly GCA_033239005.1). NCBI lineage: Eukaryota > Metazoa > Annelida > Polychaeta > Sabellida > Siboglinidae > Lamellibrachia > Lamellibrachia satsuma. The sequence continues at coordinate 8,072,719 of BSQZ01000018.1, forward strand.
TCAGGCCGTTGACGTCTCCTTGCAGTCTCTCTAGCCACTTCCAGTCCACCATCTGGGCAATGCTTGATGTTGTCAATGCAGCCCACGTGTTTTCTATTTATTCGGGTTTTTTTTCACGGTAGTTCTCGTTCGATGCTGCTAAGTAACAGACTCTGCGGTTTACCGGCTCCAATGACCATATTTAGCCAGCTTCTTCTGTGAATGGAACATAGCAGGTGCTCTTTTTCCTTAAAAGCCCGTCCTCAACTGATTTAGCCTACACGGATCCGGTTCCTTGATGTCCAAATATGAAGTGCGTGAATAGTTTAAGTAACATCCGAAGTCGATTTAATAAAACATGCGTATTTTTGTTGAAATCATCGAAAGAATTGATGTAAGTCATTAGATCTGGTAATGCTCAACATACTGGATATCCAAAATGGCAAACACTGTGCGAGTCAACGCCGATCAATGGCGTGACTTCCATGCAGTCGCCGATCAATGGCGTGACTTCCATCCAGTCGCCGATCAATGGCGTGACTTCCATCCAGTCGCCGATCAATGGCGTGACTTCCATCCAGTCGCCGATCAATGGCGTGACTTCCATCCAGTCCCCGATCAATGACGTGACTTCCATCCAGTCGCCGATCAATGGCGTGACTTCCATCCAGTCGCCGATCAATGGCGTGACTTCCATCCAGTCCCCGATCAATGACGTGACTTCCATCCAGTCGCCGATCAATGGCGTGACTTCCATCCAGTCGCCGATCAATGGCGTGATTTCCATCCAGTCGCCCATCAATGGCGTGACTTCCATCCAGTCGCCGATCAATGGCGTGACTTCCATCCAGTCGCCCATCAATGGCGTGACTTCCATCCAGTCGCCGATCAATGGCGTGACTTCAATCCAGTCGCCGATCAATGGCGTGATTTCCATCCAGTCGCCGATCAATGGCGTGACTTCCATCCAGTCGCCGATCAATGGCGTGACTTCCATCCAGTCGCCGATCAATGGCGTGACTTCCATCCAGTCGCCGATCATATGACTTATAACTTACGAAATTCCACCAAGGGTGGAATTCGTGAGTTGTAAGTGTTTCCATTTTCACTGTAATTAATGTTTGACCAAACATAAAGTAATTTAATAGTTTGTCTGGTGATTTCACAAAAAAAAACTATATACAAAAGTTGTACAAACGAGCTAGCACGTTGCAGTGGATACTAGGCAGGTTTCATATTTCATAAAATTAATTTGAAATGATACTAGCAAAAAATCGAATCGAGGAGGAACTTTTAGTCGAGGAGGAACCTTGATCCCATATTTAGCCCTTGACCCATGACTTATTACGTATCCCTGACCCATGACTTATTACGTTAAGTCGAGGAAGAACCTTGAACCCATACTTTATCCCTGACCCATGACTTATTACGTTAAGTCGAGGAGGAACCTTGAACCCATACTTTATCCCTGACCCATGACTTATTACGTTAAGTCGAGGAGGAACCTTGAACCCATACTTTATCCCTGACCCATGACTTATTACGTTAAGTCGAGGAAGAACCTTGAACCCATACTTTATCCCTGACCCATGACTTATTACGTTAAGTCGAGGAGGAACCTTGAACCCATACTTTATCCCTGACCCATGACTTATCACGTTAAGTCGAGGAAGAACCTTGAACCCATACTTTATCCCTGACCCATGACTTATTACGTTAAGTCGAGGAAGAACCTTGAACCCATACTTAGTCCCTGACCCATGACTTATTACGTTAAGTCGAGGAGGAACCTTGAACCCATACTTAGTCCTTGACCCATGACTTATTACGTTAAGTCGAGGAAGAACCTTGAACCCATACTTTATCCCTGACCCATGACTTATTACGTTAAGTCGAGGAGGAACCTTGAACCCATACTTTATCCCTGACCAATGACTTATTACTTTAAGTCGAGGAAGAACCTTGAACCCATACTTTATCCCTGACCCATGACTTATTATGTTAAGTCGAGGAGGAACCTTGAACCCATAATTAGTCCTTGACCCATGACTTATTACGTTAGGTCGAGGAAGAACCTTGAACCCATACTTTATCCCTGACCCATGACTTATTACGTTAAGTCGAGGAGGAACCTTGAACCCATACTTTATCCCTGACCCATGACTTATTACGTTAAGTCGAGGAAGAACCTTGAACCCATACTTTATCCCTGACCCATGACCTATTACGTTAAGTCGAGGAAGAACCTTGAACCCATACTTTATCCCTTACCCATGACTTATTACGTTAAGTCGAGGAATAACCTTGAACCCATACTTTATCCCTGACCCATGACTTATTACGTTAAGTCGAGGAGGAACCTTGAACCCATACTTTATCCCTGACCCATGACTTATTAGGTTAAGTCGAGGAAGAACCTTGAACCCATACTTTATCCCTGACCCATGGTTTATTACGTTAAGTCGAGGAAGAACCTTGAACCCATACTTTATCCCTTACCCATGACTTATTACGTTAAGTCGATGAGGAACCTTGAACCCATACTTTATCCCTGACCCATGACTTATTACATTAAGTCGAGGAAGAACCTTGAACCCATACTTTATCCCTGACCCATGACTTATTACGTTAGGTCGAGGAAGAACCTTGAACCCATACTTTATCCCTGACCCATGACTTATTACGTTAAGTCGAGGAAGAACCTTGAACCCATACTTTATTCCTGACCCATGACTTATTACGTTAAGTTGAGGAAGAACCTTGAACCCATACTTTATCCCTGACCCATGACTTATTACGTTAGGTCGAGGAAGAACCTTGAACCCATACTTTATCCCTGACCCATGACTTATTACGTTAAGTCGAGGAGGAACCTTGAACCCATACTTAGTCCCTGACCCATGACTTATTACGTTAGGTCGAGGAGGAACCTTGAACCCATACTTTATCCCTGACCCATGACTTATTACGTTAAGTCGAGGAGGAACCTTGAACCCATACTTAGTCCTTGACACATGACTTATTACGTTAAGTCGAGGAGGAACCTTGAACCCATACTTAGTCCTTGACCCATGACTTATTACGTTAAGTCGAGGAGGAACCTTGAACCCATACTTTATCCCTGACCCATGACTTATTACGTTAAGTCGAGGAGGAACCTTGAACCCATACTTAGTCCTTGACCCATGATTTATTACGTTAAGTCAAGGAAGAACCTTGAACCCATACTTTATCCCTGACCCATGACTTATTATGTTAAGTCGAGGAGGAACCTTGAACCCATACTTAGTCCTTGACCCATGACTTATTACGTTAGGTCGAGTAAGAACCTTGAACCCATACTTTATCCCTGACCCATGACTTATTACGTTAAGTCGAGGAAGAACCTTGAACCCATACTTAGTCCTTGACCCATGACTTATCACGTTAAGTCGAGGAGGAACCTTGAACCCATACTTTATCCCTGACCCATGACTTATTACGAACCAGTTTATAGTCCCAAGAGAGGTGTACTCAAACAGAGTAGGTTTCCGTGGAAGATGTTGTCAACTAGCCAGTGACGTATTTGGGGGGGGGGCATTAGACCAGGCCCCACTTGGCTTTACTTTTTTATTCTTTCCCGGTTTTTCAGTTGCGCCGCTACATGGTAGCATGGGTGACCATGCTTGGGCCCCCCTCGCCCCCTCCTCCCCGCGGCACCGTAGACACGCCGCTGTAACTAGCACTCGATGGACATTATCTTGATGACGTTCCAGTGGTAGAACTTGTAAAGACCAGGTCGACCAGCTGTGATCTCTGCAGCGCTCACGAATTAATCATTTAAATATTCGTACGTTTCCCTGTCATCGGCGAAATACTAAGTAGTGTAATCAGTGGCGTATCTAGGATCTCGCGGGGGGGGGCAAATGGGCGGGGTCAAAGGGGAGGTCAAATGAGGAGGTCAAAGGGGAGGTCAAATGAGGAGGTCAAAGTGTAGGCCAAGGGGGACCAAAGGGGGAGGCCAAAGGGGGCAAGCTAATTCACCCATTAGTTTACCATGCTACCACACGGTGGCGCAACAGGTTATATAGGGAAGAATAATGTAAATAATAAGTAAGCCAAAGGGGTATAGCCCAGTGCCCCCGCCTAAATACGTCACTGAATGTAATAAATAATAAACCCGCCATCTTGTTGTACCGTGTGTCTGTTGCTACACCCTCGATCTCGCTGTCACCACCTGTGTGAGTCGTCATGTCTTGGGCACTGCAGCACACAACCGTCAACTGTCCGGAATTCCTATATTACACCACGGTTCCTACATTACACCACTATTCCTACATTACACCGCTGTACCTATATTACACCACTGTTCCTATATTACACCACTGTTCCTCTATTACACCACTGTTCCTATATTACACCACTGTACCTATATTACACCACTGTTCCTATATTACACCACTGTTCCTCTATTACACCAATGTTCCTATATTACACCACTGTTCCTATATTACACCTCTGTTCCTAAATATATATTACACCACTGTTCCTATATTACACCGATGTACCTATATTACACCACTGTTCCTATATTACACCACTGTTCCTATATTACACCTCTGTTCCTATATTACACCGCTGTTCCTATATTACACCACTGTTCCTATATTACACCACTGTTCATATATTACACCACTGTTCCTATATTACACCACTGTTCCGTTTTATACCACTTTCCCTACGTCGTATACAACACGCAATGGGCCAATACTTGACACACACAATACGAAAACCGCCACAACAAATCTCAAGTACCGTAACATTATATAATGTCAGTTAGTTCGCCATTCACGTCTTTTTACAGTGCAATAACTGATGCCGCGCTGATAATGAAACCGCAGCGCCAGTGTGCCACACGTAGCGGCTCACGCTGTCGTGAAATACGACCGAACGATCGGAGACGTTTCTATGCCGACGCGGCTGGGCCACACTCGCGATCGCTGTTGAAACGAACCGCAATAAAAAGCCGTTCAGACAATAACCCGGCAACGATTTCCTGGCACGGCCGCCGTCTGATCGCATATAGTTACACTTGTCGCGGCACTGGCATTAGCTAATCTTGTCAATACGTTTCCGCCACAGCACCGTTTTTATGGGGACCGCTCATGGAGCCGGATAGCTCTATAAAAACAACAACAACCGGGGTACGAGGGTCGATCATGGTTCGGTGTCAACTAAAGCGGCGTCGACTTGTTTCTGGAATTTATTATACAGTAAAGGTCAACAGAACATCCAATTCTATACTGTGAATATGCAATACGCCAACAAGAGAGTCAAATAAAATACAAGAGAAGAAAAGGGAGCGAGAAGGAAGGAGAGAGTGCTGGGGAGAAGGGAGGGAGGGAAATGGGGAGAAACGGGGAAAGAGATACTGGGAGAGAAATAGACAAAGATAGAGTGAGGTAGACACGAACGCACACGCGCACGCACGCACGCACGCACGCACGCACGCACGCACGCACGCACACACACACACACACACACGCACACGCAATAACTGTCGTACGGCAATAACTTAACATTACATGAACACAACAGTTGTTTATTGTAACAGTGTAGACGAATGTTATTTGTGGTCACGTGATTGAAGTTATCCACCTGCGTCACTGCCCTGAAGGTGAAGTTATCCGCACTGCCCTGGAGGTGAAATTACCCGCCTGCGGCACTGCCCTGGAGGTGCAGCGGTCGATGACATATACAACAGTGGACTGTCTGTGTCTGTCTGCCGGGGAGACAGGCGAGACAAAGAGATTACGTCTCTCTGTCTGCTTGTCTGTTCGACGTCTGTCTCACTTGCGTCAAACACTAGAAAGGCGAATCATTATAAAGCTCTAAGCGGCGCAGTGCATTTGATGCAGGACAATGCTTATTCTCCAGTGAACGAAATGGATGAAAATAAATTGCATTTATTCTGTATAGGGACTGCTGGTGGGAATGTGGAAGATACAAGATACTATAATAGACGTATATCCCACGTAGGTGTGCCAAAAATTGTCGGGGGGAGAGAGAGAGAGAGAGCGAGAGGGAGGGAGGGAGGGAGGGAGGGAGGGAGGGAGGGAGGGAGGGAGGGTGGGGGAGATATATATATATATATAGGGGAGGGAAAAATTAGAGCGGGAGAGAGGGAGAGAGGAAAGAGGAGAGAGGAGAGAGGGAGAGAGGGAGGGTGGAGGTTGGGAAGGAGGGACGGAGGGAGGGAGGGAAGGAGGGAGAGATAGGGGAGGGAGAAAGGGAAAGAAGGAGAGAGGGAGAGGGGGAAGGGGAGGGATAAAGAGGTGGAAGGAGAGAGGGAGAGATGGAGATAGGGAGAGAGGTGGGGTTGAGAGGGGGAGAACTAACTACTTGTGGCACATTATATATTTTTCATATAGAGAAAAACCACATATTTTTTGTTAATCAAATTTAGAAGCGTGCCAACCTCACATAAAGGCTGTTACTTTGACAATAACCACGTGCACATTTCATGTAGGTTTGACAAGTTTATCGACCAATTTTAAATGCAAATCGTAAAAAATACGGTTCGGCACATCATTTCCTTCAACGTATCCATATGACGTACGTTATCAACTATTAAATATTTAGAAGTGGCTTTCCTAATTGCTTTCCACCTCGTTGCCTATAGATTTTCAGTCGGCGCCGGACGATGTCTGATGGGTCAATCAGTCGCAGATGATAGAAGACCGGCGAAAACAAATCAACGTACATATTTAATGCCGACGACAGTCGCGAAGGAAACGGGATAAACTGTTTGATTTCCTCCAGTCGAGTCGTGCGTCAGTCGCAATAACTATCTAGAGGCGCTGACGAGTGAAACACCCTCGGCGTTCACGACGAGGACAAGAGTAATCGCGCGTGCTTGTTGAGCGACTGCCGTCGTAAAGACGTCTCCAGATCCTTTGAGAGAGACGCGCCCAACGTCACTGCGAATTGTGTTGAGTGGCGCAGAGCTGTTTCCAGGTATCGCACGAGTCGTGTCTGTGGTCAACAGTCGTCTCGACAATAACATTGCGTCAGTGGAGCTCTTAGATGGAGAGTTGCTGCGTCCGAGAGCCGCAGTGCTACATTGATCGCCAAGTGAAAGAGGCATGTTTAATTATTTAATTGAGTAGATTTGTAAAGCAATTGTATTAAAGCTGTAGTTTAGCGCAGATGTGCATCTATCAGTGAGACAGCGCAGATACCCTCAGCACAGCGCGGATACCCTCAGCACAGCGCGGATACCCTCAGCACAGGGCGGATACCCTCAGCACAGCGCGGATACCCTCAGCACAGGGCGGATACCCTCAGCACAGCGCAGATACCCTCAGCACAGCGCGGATACCCTCAGCACAGCGCGGATGCCCTCAGCACAGCGCGGATACCCTCAGCACAGGGCGGATACCCTCAGCACAGGGCGGATACCCTCAGCACAGGGCGGATACCCTCAGAACAGCGCAGATACCCTCAGCACAGCGCGGATACCCTCAGCACAGGGCGGATACCCCCAGCACAGCGCGGATACCCTCAGCACAGCGCGGATACCCTCAGCATTTAGACAATCTGAGTTCACATGGAACGGCAACTATCGTTTAATTTCCTTGGCAGGCCAACGAGGGAGTTAGACAGTAATTCACCGGGGTAGGGAGGTGGAAGGCGGGCGGACGGGTGGGATGAAGAGTGTGGAGGGAATAAAGGACGGAGAGTGGGGGGAAGTTGCGAAGGAAGGAAGGCACGAAGGGGGAAGGGAGTTGGAGAGGGAAGGAGGAATAGTGTGGAGATGAGAGAAAGAGGGAAAGAGAGCGAGAGAGAAAGAGAGGGAGAGAGAGAGAGAGGGGGAGGGAGGGAGGGAGGGAGGGAGGGAGGGAGAAATAGAGAGAGAGAGGGAGAGAGAGAGAGAGACAGAGAAGAGAGAGAGGGGGGAGAGAGAGAGAGAGGGAGAGATAGAGATAGAGAAGAGAGAGAGGGGGAGAGGGAGAGGGAGAGACAGAGACAGAGAGAGAGAGAGAGAGAGAGAGAAGAGAGAGAGAGAGAGAGAGAGAGAGAGAGAGAGAGAGAGAGAACGAGAAGAATTCACATTTTGAGATGTCGGATATAATTCCCCCTTGCCAAATTAATGAGACATCGCATCTTCGCAGAAATCCCATGTGTCTGCCTGCAATGACGTCAAATATGTTATTAGGAATTAATGACCACACTTACACATGCACTAGTAGCAGTACGTAGCATAATGTAGCTGATGAGAAGACACTGTGTTAATTACCGACCTTTTAATGATGCGGGTTCGCCTGAAGCAGTACTTGAAGATGACCATGACAGCTAGCACCAACAACAATCCCCCGACGACTCCCGCCACCAGCACCGCCACCGTCGTCAACTGTCGCATTGCCGGCCAAACCTGACAAAGCGAAAGTTAAACTGATAAAGAAACTACGATACGACCGACGACAGCGATATACATTTCCCAAAACCAACTGGATTTTTCGCTGGTCTCATTTCAAATTCATTTTTAAAATATCAAACCTATCTAGTATCCACTGCAACATGCTAGCTGGTCTGTGCAACTTTTATATGTAGTGTTTGTTCAAACATTAATTGAAGTGAAAATCATTACCATTTTAGATATCCAGTATTTTTAGCCTTACCAGATATAACGACTGAAGTCAATTATTTCGATGATTTGAAAAAAATACGCATTTTAAAGATTAATATCGACTGCATCAGGGTTTGTCTCTTTAGTTAGTGTGATGGCATTTGGTATTTTTTAGGTACCTCAGTCAACGCGCCACCGTCTTTAAGTTTAGCTTGCGAAGATATACAGTGAATCCAGCAACGCGATGTTCCAATGTTCCTTACATCCACGTATGGGTACATAACACGGTGAAGGGCAGGACGTGCATTTCTCAGTTGTTCCTCTTAAGCGGATGTTTTGGCGCGTACTGTACTGTACTGTACTGTACTGTACTGTACTGTACTGTACTGCATAGCTAGAGTCGTCAGTACTTGCAATAGTACGCATCGCGAGATCGTGTATGGTCGGTCACTCGACAATAGGTACACCTTTATTGGTATCTGTCAACGCTCTACGTCAACAGGAAACGTTGTCTGTCAACATTTTTATGACGTCATGTGCCAACTATCGTAATGATCACTATAATATTATCACCCGTCATGAGCCGCACTTGTAGGAGTGCTGTGTGTGACTCCGTCACGCTTGTAGGAGTGCTGTGTGTGACTCCGTCACGCTTGTAGGAGTGCTGTGTGTGACTCCGTCACGCTTGTAGGTGTTATGTGTGTGACTCCGTCACGCTTGTAGGACTGCTGTGTGTGGCTCCGTCACGCTTGTAGGTGTGCTGTGTGTGACTCCGTCACGCTTGTAGGTGTGCTGTGTGTGACTCCGTCACGCCTGTAGGAGTGCTGTGTGTGACTTCGTCACGCTTGTTGTTGTGCTGTGTGTGACTCCGTCACGCTTGTAGGTGTGCTGTATGTGACTCCGTCACGCTTGTAGGTGTGCTCTATGTGACTCCGTCACGCTTGTAGGAGTGCCGTGTGTGACTCCGTCATGCTTGTAGGAGTGTTGTGTGTGACTCCGTCATGCTTGTAGGAGTGCTGTGTGTGACTCCGTCACGTTATCATGTTGCAGAATAACGTAATTTATCATAATACAAACCAAATATCGTCACAACATATTGCACCTTCAACAATATTTGTTGTAGCATAAATTCAGGTATTGTTAGACGAAGTGCACACGACTTACGTGTCATTAATCTTCCCCTCGTTATACGTAACCACAAAGTAATTTTGCGATTGCATAATTACCAACACATACTTGGCAATAAAAACGTACTACCGCCACGTGTCACATGACAATACTTAATGTCACATAACGTCATCGAATGTCGTTGCTCGACACGTCATGCAATCATACAAAAGGGAATGTAAATGTGAGTAATTCTAGTAAGGGTGATAAATCATTTCATTGGCAGCCGAGAATTATAAGCGAAAGAAAATCGAAAGATGATGACGTCAGTGAGAACAACCAGGAGCGTACTAAAAAAACTGAAAATAACATCAAAACAGACAAAGAATATCAAGAAAATGGTCAAATTAACTTAAACCTCCCTTTCAGTTCATTTAGCCTACCTCGAATCATATTCGTCGATGTTCAAAGTTGTAGGCCCAGTGCACACATCTCAACTCTCCCTCATTTGTACAGAGTAATTTTGACATAGACGATAAATCTCCGTCCGGGGGATCAAAATCTCCGTCATTTAATATTCGACGGACAACGATTTTGCGAATTTAACATTTTTCTCATTTTTCGTTTAATTATTCGCGAATCGTTCTTATTCCTAAAATCGTTCGATTACACAATCATCCAGGAAAGGCAGTTAGTGCGTTCATATTTCATTCATATCGAATGGCTAAGTTGTGTCTAAACACATCACGCGACACAACACCATCTCTATAACCTTCCTGCAAGGCACGGCGGCCAGTGGGAAAACTAGTTGAATAATATACAGGAATGGACCAGGCAAGGCTTACCGACCCTGCTACCCATAACAGAACCTGGCGAAGAAATGGCACCTCTACGACCGCCCCTGTCACGGGCTGAAGAGAAGGTGAAGGGTAAGAACAATGGAAATGATACCCTAAAAACCAAACTGGCCACCAGTAGTATCAGTAGTACCAGTATCTGTTACAGTGTGATCAAGCGGCCACTAGTAGTACCAGTAGTATCAGTATATGTTACAATGTGAACAAGTGACCACCACTAGTACCAGTATCTGTTACAATGTGAACAAGTGGCATCAAGTAGTATCAGTAGTACCAGTATCTGGTACAATGTGATCAAGTGGCATCCAGTAGTACCAGTATCTGTTACAATGTGAACAAGCGGCCTCCAGTAGTACCAGTATCTGTTACAATGTGAACAAGCGGCCTCAAGTAGTACCAGTATATGTTACAATGTGAACAAGTGACCACCAGTAGTACCAGTATATGTTATAATGTGAACAAGTGGCCACCAGTAGTACCAGTATATGTTACAATGTGAACAAGTGACCACCAGTAGTACCAGTATCTGTTACAATGTGAACAACTGACCACCAGTAGTACCAGTATATGTTACGATGTGAACAAGTGACCACCAGTAGTACCAGTATCTGTTACAATGTGAACAACTGACCACCAGTAGTACCAGTATCTGTTACAATGTGAACAAGTGGCATCCAGTAGTATCAGTAGTATCAGTATATGTTACAATGTGAACAAGTGGCCACCATTAGTACCAGTATATGTTACAATGTGAACAACACCTGTTACATTGTGAACAAGATACGTATACACACACGCACGCACGCACGCACACACACATGCATGCATACATACATACGTGTACATACATACATACATATATATATATATATATATATATATATATATATATATATATATATATATATATATATATATATATATATATATATATATATATATATATATATATATATATATATATATATATATATATATATATATATATATATATATATATATATATATATATATATATATATATATATATATATATATGTATATATATATATATGTATATATATATACATATATAAGTTTGCCATTTGCGTGTGTGGTAACGCTTTAATATATGTATGTATGTATGTGTGTGTATGTAATATATATATATATATATATATATATATATATATATATATATATATATATATATATATATATATATATATATATATATATATATATTACATACACACACATGCCGACCCATATGGCAGAGCACAACATCGTTGTCACCATAAACACGTAATCGTGTTTTGTCCAGAGGCCTGCCCGATATGAGCTCTCGGTGCGTTTATTCTGTTGACCGCAACTACTCACTGAGGCTTCACATGTCGTCGACACGAATCACCACTGATGTCAAGATCACGCATGTGGTGACATGTCAGTGACCTTGCTGGCCTTGTGGCAACAAGTGTCGCCAAAGAGCATCTTGATGGTACACCACGATATATGCCTTCGTGGTCTGCCAAAGAGCAAGGGGCATATGTTCCTCTTGTCTAAGGTTAGTGTTCTCAGAGGCTCAGTGAAATGGGTGTTCTGACTGGACGCAGGGTGGCAACATATGAACCAGGGGTCGGGGGAAACGCGCCGCAGACTGGCGGATGGAGGACATGCAGGTGGACCCTGCTGGTCTGCATATCTCGCATGCATGCATGGTTGCATGCATGGTTGCATGCACGCATGCATGTCTCTGTGACGACCGCCTCCAGTTCCACACGCTCGGTCTGACCCAGGCACGCCGACACACCGCACAACTTACCTCGACGTAACGTCGTCGTTCATGCGGTGTCGTTCACGCCACGCATGTGTGCCATTTTGTTGGCGACAGCCGCAACGCTATAGGTCCACGCACAGCGCGTCCACGCGATCGATACGTACAACGACGGAGCAGCGTCGAGCCGGAATGACGCCCGCGGACGGAGCCCCGGCATAAGTGAGACATGGGGGGTCACGTGACGCTGTGAGCGAGTGACGCGAGGTCGCGTCCCCGCCAGTTGATGCTGGCGACTTCTGCAGCGGTCGTTCTGCCTGTTCGTGTGCCGTGACAGTCCTCATAGCCTCATGGGTCGCCGATGTCACCCGGTAGCACGTTGGTGTCCTTCCTGTGCGTCATCAAGCTCGGGCAGATCCAGAGGGTGTCCATCAAATGCCCAGGCAACCCATTTCAAGTCAGAATTATATTTGTCGAGACAGATGGCGCCTTCCTGCACTACAAACTACGGAAATTGCAAACCAGTGCTTCCGCAAGTCGGTCGTACTGATTACTCATCACGCCTTATCCTCGTAGCTAGCAGCCACGTGGATTGTTGTTATCTGTGCATTTTTGTGTGTGGATTTCCACTGGTCAGCAGATGTTGTCAGGCTTACAAACTACTATGACGGACAGTCGCCTTTTAAAGGTAAAATGTACGTTCTTATATAGGACTGTTCAAAGCCCTTTACACATCACCACTGGCAGACCTATTCATTTCAACACCATGTCGCCATTGAAATGAACGAAATTGCTAAAGCTTCTATACGACAGCAAGATGATTCGAACCCGGGTTCTCTCGATCGAGAGCGGGACGTTCGAACCACGATGCTACAGGACACCAACTTTTTTTGGTCCATTCGTGACAACCATGGGCGTGTTCTCCGGGCGTGTTCTCCGGGTGGCGGGCGTCCGTTAGTGTTCTAGGAAGGAGGATTGAAGACACCGTTCAACCTTACCTATTCCTGTTTCCAATTCCCTGTGTAGGATCTTTTACTTCCCCTGGCGTAGTTTTATGTTTTATGGTCACTTGTTCCATGGAATATTTGTCTTTTGACAAATTTGTCGTGCTGCTGACGTCATTCCTGGCCGCGTTGACAAAGGTATGCATCCTGGCTGACAGCAAACAGCCATGCAGGTATTACTGCTCAAAGGCACATCCATAGGTGACACTGAAGCTCACTTGTTCATTACACTGGAATCATCTCGTTAATCGAGTCTTCCACGAATTTGATTAACCCAAGAGCACGTCGAGTATTTCCCGTTAACATGACGTAGGTTCTTGGCAGATAGAAAGTAACGGAAGGATGTGAAGAGAGATGGTATGGACATATCACATGACGTCGGCAGTAGCAGGGAGGGAGGGAAGGAGGGAAGGGGAGGGAGGGAGGGAGGGAGGGAGGGAGGGAGGGAGGGAGGGAGGGAGGGAGAGAGAGAGAGAGAGAGAGAGAGAGAGAGAGAGAGAGAGAGAGAGAGAGAGAGAGAGAGAGAGAGAGAGAGAGAGAGAGAGAGAGAGAGAGAGAGAGAGAGAGAGAGAGAGAGAGAGAGAGAGAGAGAGAGAGAGAGAGCGCGCGCGCACGTAGCTTGCTGCGAGGCGCCCGGTCTAAGCTTTCTGAAAACTGTCCTTTTGTACTGAATGCCTTTATACGCCACGGAGTTTGCAGCTTTCAAGACAACATTTGCTACTTCATCAACACTTGCTTCACAATCACAATGAATCTTTTATATGAGCATGGATTTTATGTACATAATATTACAGTGTACGTTTTAATTCCGCCAATTTTGCAAATACATCAAACAAGTATGATGTTGCAGCTAAGTTGATTTATTAAATTACTAAATAGCGTGATGTATTCTCACAGTTATTGCGATATTCTTGAGTTAGACAGTGAAGTAATCTGCAGCGAAATCACCTGCAACGTATTTGCTTCAAACTCGTTTTAAAAGGGGCTATCCATAAAGTACGTCACGCTGTTGTTTTATTTTTTAGACTCCCCCCACCCTCTTGTCACACTTCACAATTTTAGATGGTATAATCATGCAAAATGTGAACATGGGAAAATCAACTGTCATATGTTCCGCGTAGCGGTGTTACTACCTACAAGTAGACTGGCGTAGTGGTGTTATTACCTACAAGTGGACTGGCGTAGTGGTGTTACTACCTACAAGTGGACTGGCGTAGTGGTGTTACTGCCTACAAGTGGACTGGCGTAGTGGTGTTATGACCTACAAGTGGACTGGCGTAGTGGTGTTATTACCTACAAGTGGACTGGCGTAGTGGTGTTACTACCTACAAGTGGACTGGCGTAGTGGTGTTATTACCTACAAGTGGACTGAGGTAGTTGTGTTATTACCTACAAGTGGACTGGCGTAGCGGTGTTATTACCTACAAGTGGACTGACGTAGTGGTGTTATTACCTACAAGTGGACTGGCGTAGTTGTGCTACTACCTACAAGTGGACTGGCGTAGCGGTGTTATTACCTACAAGTGAACTGGCGTAGTGGTGTTATTACCTACAAGTGGACTGGCGTAGTTGTGTTATTACCTACAAGTGGACTGGCGTAGTGGTGTTATTACCTACAAGTGGACTGGCATCCGGCGTAATAAAGACTCCGTGTGATATACATTCGCCGTCAGTGTTACAGACGCAGAAGTTACCCTCTCCTATGTGTTTACTACAAGTGCAATTTTCACTCGGTTCTCCATCTCGTGAGGATGCCAGAGTCTCACACGTCAAGCATTGCTAGATATTGAATATTTCCTTTCACATGTTCCCTCTTTTGATGGCAGTCTTGTTAGAACTTTTAAAAGGTGAATCTTGTTAAACCGTGAAGAACGGCCAGTCACTGGTGACACGGTAGGTGTGTTGTTGTTGGCGCCAGACTGATGTCGACCATTGTATATTTGTATTGTAAGTGGTCCTAGCCGTAAGCCCAAGGGGTTTCTAGGATCTCCTCAGTCTCACGTATAGTCTATTGAATATGGTGCAATTACGTTTGACCACGGTCTGATTACATCAGCCGCGTCCGGTTCGACTACGGCTGAGGCGACACAAGAGATGGTTGACGGCCGACTGGGTGGGCGTAGGAATGGATACGAAGCTCTTTAGTTGACAGAAAGTATTGTTCCACCTTCTGCTCAGGTGTCGCTGACGCACGTCGTGGTGCTCTTGTTGTTAGCATCTGCGGTGAGCATCTCAGTCGCCGAGACCTCAGTCGTTTTCGGTCAGCTTTGGTTGATTCCCGACCCACCTTGTAGCGCAACATTTGTGGCAAATGCATCCACTGTGGCTGATATAGGCTATCGTATTTAACACAATTGTCATCCAAGGTAATCCCAGGCTACATGTGGATGTATGGATCTTATACTAATACTCCGAGACGCTTTGCATCTCGGACTATAACTGCCAGTAGTACGTGGCAATTTTGATAGTTGAATTCCAAGAAGCCATCACTGGTACCAATGCATAAATGGATATGTACCAACATTGTAAATAGTGTTATTACAATCATTTACGTTTTCCCGTCCGGACCTTTATGACAATATATCATCGTATTCTATGGTAAATATCATGGTGTTATGAAACAGATAAACCATGGTATATTATATACATCTAGCATACATAATATATGAAAGAGTATGGTCTACCACAGTTTACCGTGTAGTGTCATGTTATGCCATGGATTGCCATGAAATACTATGTAATACCATGGTATAGCAGCCATGTATATACTATGTAATACCATGGTATAGCTGCCATGTAATTCCTCGGTATATTTTCATAAGGGGAGGATCGGTAATTTTGTTAGTATAAATAACCCGCGTTCGACAATTGGGAAATACCATTCTGTTTCTGGAAAGACTAAGTATTCCACGTGACAATGATGTTCTATTTTTTGAATAGAAACACTTAGAACCAGTCAAACGTGGTGGAAATAGCGACACGTAGCGAGTAGTTGTGAAATAGTGTGTAAGCGATCCTCGATTATCCAGGCTCCGTAATGTGGCGCCACCATTTCTCGCTCTCTGTTCATACTCGATTCGCTTTTTTGCTAGTCTCATTTCAAATTAAGTTTGCGAAAATCCAAACCTTCCTAGTATCCACTACAACATGCTAGCTCGTTTGTGCAACTTTTGTATGTAGTTTCTGTGAAATCATAAGACAAACTATTACATTAGTTAATGCTTGTTCAAGCACTTACTGAAGTGTAAATCAAAATGCTGAAAAGGCACGATTTTGTTCCTAGGCATTTTTTTTATTAAATCGACTGCGGATGTTACATAAACTATTCACACACTACATATATGAACACCAATGAACCGGATTCGCGATAGGCTAAATCAGTTGAGGAAGCAAGTTTTAAAAACAAGATTGCCGTCCAGTGCAACACATTTTAGATGGCAAGTAGACAAAGCACTGGCTTGGCGAGAGTCCAAGTATCATTCATATATGTGTAGCTAGCTATGTTTTAAAACACATCCACACTGCTAGCATTTAAACAATCATTACAGCCTATACACGTTGTTGTATTTATTTATGTGAGAAAAAACACTTTCTTGTGTTCAATCAACACTAGTGTGATATCTCATTCCTCTACCTTGATTAAATTTGAACACACCTATATACAGTTTTTCATATCCGATTAATATTTAAATATTTGCCTCCTCTTAATCGCCTTATCACTAGTGTTGTTAAGCCTCGTTCTCTCAGTTCTTTGTCAGCTGAGATGCTCCCATTCGTATTCTTTCTAGCTTATATATATACACTGTGCCCTTTTTATATATTATATTGTCCTTTCTATGAAATGGTCCCCAAGCCTCTGAGTGGGGTCGATCTGTTGCTTCATTTAACAAGATTTAACAAGATTTGCCATCCAAGCCAAAGGCCCAGATGGCAAGTGGACAAGGAAGCCATTGGCTTATCGAGAGTCCAACAATGTTCACCTACTTATAACCCGCCCTCCTGATATATGTGTCAACCTTGTTTTTAAACATATTCACGCTGCTAGCAGTTACACTATCTGTAGACAGTTTGTTCCATTCATTTATTGTCCTCTGTGAGAACGAGTGCTTCCTGGTGTCCAATCTACATTGATCCTTTACTAATTTTACCTCATGTCCTCTAGTTCTGCTATCCTTCTTGAGTGAGAAAAACATATTTCTATCAATATTTTCATACCCATTCAATATCTTAAAAACTTCAATCTGATCTCCTCTTAACCTCCTTGTCTCTAGAGTTGTTAAACCACATTCTTTCAGGCGTTCTTCATAACTAAGGTCTCTAAGTTCTGGAATCATTTTCATGCAGAGGTATAGATTAACTCTTTCCCCCTATGCGCTGTTTCTCCATATCAATCCAGGGATTTGATTACTCTTTGAAACCTCAACCCTACGTTGTCCTTGCACTTTCCTGTCGGCATTGATAGTCGCGTGTACGTGTTCCCCACATAGCAAAATTGATTGGGCCAATGACAGCTGACAAAACCATGATTTAGTCAATGATACCTGTTGCTAAACTGACCTTAGCTTGTCAGTGAAAACTATGATATATAAGGAAGAATTTTACGTGCGCTACATCACATTGTATGTAACCCGGCCTCGTGTTTATACACCCACGGGGGCCAACATATGGGCGATAATGTGGATAATGCAATTTGGCTGAGCGGCTCCTCGGTGGCCGGATCGGACCGCCGAGAGCGGCTCTCCGGTGACTGGACCGGGCCGTCGAGAGCGGCTCCCCGATGGCTGAACCTGACCGTCGAGAGCGGCTCCCCGGTGGCCGGATCGGACCGCCGAGAGCGGCTCTCCGGTGACTGGACCGGACCGCCGAGAGCGGTTCTCCCGTGACTGTACCGGACCGTCGAGAGCGGCTTACGACAACACTTCTGACATGAAATGTTGCAGGGAGCAGCATAGAGCAAGGGTGGCTACTTGTACAGGGGTACTACGTCCTGCGGTGTCTTGTACTAGTTTACTGTTGTATGACAGCTAGACTGACACAGGTGTTCCATTCTCAAAGACATCAGTTGCAGTGATGTGGCTGTTATACGCGGCCTCACAGCGCCATCTAATAGGGCGCACATATGGCGCCCTCTTCTGGATAGTGCCCCACCACAGATTGGCAAATGCCACCTACATATATTGTAGCTCCATCTACTGGCAACATCAGCATTTGTCATTGTTTGCACAACTAGTAACAACGGCCGTGTGTAAAATAGCATTTATTAAAACTAAGGTGGCTGTAAGTTGTGGTCAGTCAATACATTCTCGTCACGAGGCAGGATTGTTGAATATTTGCGTGAGTGCAAATTCATAGATGTCCTTATTAATGCAGTGAGACATCTGCTTCTTCGCTGGTGCTGTGTCTGAAGCAGCAGCATCTGAAGGCGGCTCCTGAAATCACCATCAACAGATTGTGAACTCAGAAATGTGTACACAGTGGTTTATATAAAGTTCAGACCTGCAATATCATTATACATTTTTGGAGGTAATGTGGCCATATTTAATTTTTATACGGATTTGTTTCAAACGGAGAAATCATGATAAAGTACACATTTTTTTTGTTCATCACGCAAGTTACCCGGTTGTATAATCAAGGTCAGTTCCTTTGATGGTTTTAATAAAAGTATGCACACTCTTATTTAACCTACGGCACATAATATTTAAACTATTTATACACGGGGCCATTCCAAGATTTTTTTTTCTTATAGCCAATAAAGTTCATGGATCTGAAAACCAAATTGCAATTGAAGTTGTTGCAAAAAAGATATCGCCTGCACATCAGACACCTGTTATTTTGCCAAATTAATGCAATAATAACAACCTCAAATGTAAAGCATTAATACATTTATTATATTTTATGCAATCAAATAAAACTTGAATTCTTGAATTTTATTATCTACATGGTACACCCATTATCTACATGGTACACCCATTGCCGTTCCTTAATATCATATGGTACACCCATTGCCGTTGCTTAATATCATATGGTACGGCTGTAGCTCTCAGTCAAATAGACCCCTCACAAATGTAATGCAAGCAACTGAAACAGCAAATTGTTTTCCTATCTGTCCAATGTTTCTTGCATCTAATAAAACAACTGATTATTTTCCTACTTTGACGAATACTACACATGTTGAAACCCTGTAGGTTACACAATAGTGACATGAAACATGGCAGTGACACATCAAAAAGTGTAATGCGAGTTACCACTAAATATGTAATGTGAGTAACCAAAGCTTTATCATAGTAGAACAGTGCCAGTGCTGAATAACTGCGTGAGTAACATTAGCAAAGAAAAAACACTTTGCAATGTATAATTATTAAAACTTTATTAATTATTAAAACTACAGCAGCTTAAAGGAAACAATCATGGTAAAAACGTAACGCAAGTAACTGTGGAAAGACCCACTACATCAATGATCCTGAGTGACAATGAGCTCAGTGATCCTGAGTGACAGTGGGCTCAATGATCCTGAGTGACAGTGGGCTAAATGATCCTGAGTGACATTGGGCTAAACGAGTCTGAGTGACAGTGGGCTCAATGATCGTGAGTGACAGTTGGCTAAACGATCGTGAGTGACAGTGGGTTCAATGATCCTGAGTGACAGTGGGCTAAACAATCCTGAGTGACAGTGGGCTAAATGATTTTGAGTGACAGTGGGCTAAACGATCTTGAGTGACAGTGGGCTAAACGATCGTGAGTTACAGTGGGTTCAATGATCGTGAGTGACAGTGGGCTAAACGATCATGAGTGACAGTGGGTTCAATAACCGTGAGTGACAGTGGGTTCAATGATCGTGAGTGACAGTGGGTTCAATGATTGTGAGTGACAGTGGGTTCAATGATCGTGAGTGACAGTGGGTTAAACGATCGTGAGTGACAGTGGGTTCAATGATTGTGAGTGACAGTGGGTTCAATGATCGTGAGTGACAGTGGGTTCAATGATCGTGAGTGACAGTGGGTTCAATGATTGTGAGTGACAGTGGGTTCAATGATCGTGAGTGACAGTGGGTTAAACGATCGTGAGTGACAGTGGGTTCAATGATTGTGAGTGACAGTGGGTTCAATGACTGTGAGTGACAGTGGGTTAAACGATCGTGAGTGACAGTGGGTTCAATGATCGTAAGTGACAGTGGGTTCAATGCTCGTGAGAGTGGGCTAAACGATCCTGAGTGACAGTGGGCTAAACGATTCTGAGTGACAGTGGGTTCAATGATGCTGAATGACAGTGGGCTAAACGATCGTGAGTGACAGTGGGGTCAATGATTATAGGAGTGAGTTTTAACACTACCTTTCTGCGACGGATATGAATGCTGACTGTTTCTGTAGAGTTCTGACTGTCGCAACTGGAATCCTTCTGTAGATGTCTCTTGAACTGAGCAATAATTGGCATGTCTTGTCTCTTGTCATTGTTCAGTAGATCTGGTGGTGTTGGCACCAGCAGAATGTTGGTTATAGCACCTGCAAACACACAAACAAAGTGTTCAGTTTCTACAGTGTCCCTCCAATATATGTTGCTGTGATCACACTGCACTTTGCAGACCTGCAAACAACATTTCAATTTTACTGAAGCATCCAGCCATGCTGCAATTGCTGCGCAAAATTTGATTGTTTTTGTAATTCCACCACTAGAATCCCATCACTGTCTATAGCTAGGTACTGATTTATACAGTTGCATCTCCCAGAGGTTGTCATTCTGCGTTTACTGTACAATCAAGAACCAGATGCAACATTAAGTGCCACTTGTGCCAGCATCCTTACAAAGAAAATTGCAGGAAAGCAACTTCCATGGCTGGTGAATATGCTGATCTATAGCACGGACGATGAAGCACACCAATACACTGGCATTTTTGACACACTGACAATTACAGGCACATCAGTGTTTGCAAAACAGGATTTAGCACCGCCCATCATTACATGCAAAACATTTCTGCTGATGTGCACTGTAACCTGCAAGTGTAGAGGTGATGCAACGTGCAGGAACCCCATGGCTGGTGGAGGTCCGATGTAGATGAATGTTGCAGGAACCCCATGGCTGGTGGAGGTCTGATGTAGATGAATGTTGCAGGAACCCCTTGGCTGGTGGAGGTCTGATGTAGATGAATGTTGCAGGAACCCCATGGCTGGTGGAGGTCTGATGTAGATGAATGTTGCAGGAACCCCATGGCTGGTGGAGGTCTGATGTAGATGAATGTTGCAGGAACCCCATGGCTGGTGGAGGTCTGATGTAGATGAATGTTGCAGGAACCCCATGGCTGGTGGAGGTCCGATGTAGATGAATGTTGCAGGAACCCCATGGCTGGTGGAGGTCCGATGTAGATGAATGTTGCAGGAACCCCATGGCTGGTGGAGGTCCGATGTAGATGAATGTTGCAGGAACCCCATGGCTGGTGGAGGTCCGATGTAGATGAATGTTGCAGGAACCCCATGGCTGGTGGAGGTCCGATGTAGATGAATGTTGCAGGAACCCCATGGCTGGTGGAGGTCCGATGTAGATGAATGTTGCAGGAACCCCATGGCTGGTGGAGGTCCGATGTAGATGAATGTTGCAGGAACCCCTTGGCTGGTGGAGGTCCGATGTAGATGAATGTTGCAGGAACCCCATGGCTGGTGGAGGTCCGATGTAGATGAATGTTGCAGGAACCCCATGGCTGGTGGAGGTCCGATGTAGATGAATGTTGCAGGAACCCCATGGCTGGTGGAGGTCCGATGTAGATGAATGTTGCAGGAACCCCATGGCTGGTGGAGGTCCGATGTAGATGAATGTTGCAGGAACCCCATGGCTGGTGGAGGTCCGATGTAGATGAATGTTGCAGGAACCCCATGGCTGGTGGAGGTCCGATGTAGATGAATGTTGCAGGAACCCCATGGCTGGTGGAGGTCCGATGTAGATGAATGTTGCAGGAACCCCATGGCTGGTGGAGGTCCGATGTAGATGAATGTTGCAGGAACCCCATGGCTGGTGGAGGTCCGATGTAGATGAATGTTGCAGGAACCCCATGGCTGGTGGAGGTCCGATGTAGATGAATGTTGCAGGAACCCCATGGCTGGTGGAGGTCCGATGTAGATGAATGTTGCAGGAACCCCATGGCTGGTGGAGGTCCGATGTAGATGAATGTTGCAGGAACCCCATGGCTGGTGGAGGTCTGATGTAGATGAATGTTGCAGGAACCCCATGGCTGGTGGAGGTCCGATGTAGATGAATGTTGCAGGAACCCCATGGCTGGTGGAGGTCTGATGTAGATGAATGTTGCAGGAACCCCATGGCTGGTGGAGGTCCGATGTAGATGAATGTTGCAGGAACCCCATGGCTGGTGGAGGTCCGATGTAGATGAATGTTGCAGGAACCCCATGGCTGGTGGAGGTCTGATGTAGATGAGACCTCTAATAAATTGGAACATGATTTCAGGTGTGTATGTTGTTAAGGTAACTTCACTGACTTTACAACTCACCTCAACTACATATGCCAGGACAAACAGAAAAAAACATACTATGTGACCTTGACCTTGGGAAAGGCACAGTATGATCATTGCACACTTTCAACACTACTTAATTCTGATTGGTCTATTTTGACCTTCAGAACGTTAATATTTGGGCGCATTTTGATAGCCCTGTCTACAATAAAATTATGAAATGTTGGTATAAAAATGGTACATAAACATAAAATTAACAGAAATGTTGATAAGTGTGACCTTTATGTGACCTTGACGGTGGAAGTTGAAAAAATAATGTTGATACATTGCCTTTAAAGTGAAATAGTTCAAGAAATATACACCATAACCCATTATTATTCTTCATGGTTCTGGCAGCCATTTTGAAGCTTTAAATTTTTAGAAAAAATGTATCGTCTGGCTGCCTGCAGCGCCTAAAAATCATTCAGAATAAAAAAACTGTACATCTTAAAACAAGGTAGGCCTGCTCCACCCCTGAACTAATGGCCATTTTACCACAATTTTACTCAAAGTTCCCCACATTTCTATGAGCAAACTCTTGCGACACTGCCTGTGCCTAACCTAGCAGCAAATCACAACCCAACAAATCACTGTCATTCTACAATTATCTAGGATCACATAAGTTTGATGCTTTGCTTTCCAAAGTATTGCAAAAACTGCCTAAACATCCACATGAAATAAGAAGTTTTGACCTGTCTTTAGACAAGACCAACAATACACCTAAAACTTACCTTCCTTTAAAATAGTTTAGTTTGAAGTGCAATGGTATTAGTACAAATGAGACATTCCCACTACAAAAAAGACAATCCCACAAAACATGAGACATTCCCACTAACACGAGACAACCCACCTTTGTGTGTGAGTGTGCGTACACACTGCTGACTGCAGATATCCCACACCTTCACTGACGAGTCCTTTGACCCTGACACTAGCAGCGTGTCATCCAGTGACGTCACCAGACATGTCACTTCTTTACTGCAATCATAAAAGAACAAACCTGATAAATAAAATAATGGGATTAGTGTCAACAGCTACATTTCAATGCACTTACATATGTGGCGATTGTGAGTACTGGTGGTGCCACCTGTCTTGTTAACCAAGTTAGTAATGTTAGACGTTGTAACATATCATAGGGAAAGAGGACTTCTATATCCCCACATATCATAGGGAAAGAGGACTTTTTCATCCTTACATATCATAGGGAGAGGACTTCTATATCCCCACATATCATAGGGAAAGAGGACTTCCACATCCCCACATATCATAGGGAACAGGACTTCCATATCCCCACATATCATAGGGGAAGAGGCACTTGAACCGTATAACACTTTCACCTGGGATATAATAGATGCCCAGGATGAGGTGTTTACAAACCAATCAATAATACTGAATCATGAAGATGTGAGCAGAGTTATGATCACCGAAGAAGAATCTGACATTAAAATACATAAATTTTTCGCATACCAACAGAAACAAGGGGAGATTATTGCCCAGTTTAATACTGAAATGAAGTCAAAAATGAAGTTATGTGACATATTAGAACAATTTGTTGTTTCTCACCCAGCTGGTACAAAGTGTAAGTGACAGTTCAATGCGAGAGAGACTTATGAATTGTAGACCTAGATTTAGAGAAGACCATCCAGACCCACAGACACAAGCCCAAGAGTTAGACACTGATCCTCCGGAGAAGACCATCCAGACCCACAGACACAAGTCCAAGAGTTAGACACTGATCCTCCGGAGAAGACCATCCAGACCCACAGACACAAGCCCAGGAGTTAGACATTGATCCTCCGGAGAAGACCATCCAGACCCACAGACACAAGCCCAGGAGTTAGACACTGATCCTCCGGAGAAGACCATCCAGACACAAGCCCAGGAGTTAGACACTGACCCTCTGGAGAAGACCATCCAGACACACAGACACAAGCCCAGGAGTTAGACACTGACCCTCCGGAGAAGACCATCCAGACACACAGACACAAGCCCAGGAGTTAGACACTGATCCTCCGGAGAAGACCATCCAGACACAAGCCCAGGAGTTAGACACTGACCCTCCGGAGAAGACCATCCAGACACACAGACAAAAGTCCAAGAGTTACACACTGACCCTCCGGAGAAGACCATCCAGACACAAGCCCAGGAGTTAGACACTGACCCTCTGGAGAAGACCATCCAGACACACAGACACAAGTCCAAGAGTTACACACTGACCCTCCGGAG
Source organism: Lamellibrachia satsuma (assembly GCA_033239005.1). Classification (NCBI taxonomy): domain Eukaryota; kingdom Metazoa; phylum Annelida; class Polychaeta; order Sabellida; family Siboglinidae; genus Lamellibrachia; species Lamellibrachia satsuma. Next base: position 8,097,740 of record BSQZ01000018.1, read on the forward strand.
AAGACCATCCAGACCCACAGACACAAGCCCAGGAGTTAGACACTGATCCTCCGGAGAAGACCATCCAGACACACAGACACAAGCCCAGGAGTTAGACACTGATCCTCCGGAGAAGACCATCCAGACACACAGACACAAGCCCAGGGGTTTAGGCACTGACCCTCCGGAGAAGACCATCCAGACACACAGACACAAGCCCAGGAGTTACACACTGATCCTCCGGAGAAGACCATCCAGACACACAGACACAAGCCCAGGAATTACACATTGATCCTCCGGAGAAGACCATCCAGACACACAGACACAAGCCCAGGAGCTAGACACTGATCCTACGGAGAAGACCATCCAGACCCACAGACACAAGCCCAGGAATTACACATTGATCCTCCAGAGAAGACCATCCAGACACACAGACACAAGCCCAGGAGTTAGACACTGATCCTCCGGAGAAGACCATCCAGACACACAGACACAAGCCCAGGAGTTAGACACTGACCCTCCGGAGAAGACCACCCAGACACAAGTCCAAGAGTTACACACTGACCCCCCGGAGAAGACCATCTAGACACAAGCCCAGGAGTTAGACACTGACCCTCTGGAGAAGACCATCCAGACACACAGACAAAAGTCCAAGAGTTACACACTGACCCTCCGGAGAAGACCATCCAGACCCACAGACACAAGCCCAGGAGTTAGACACTGATCCTACGGAGAAAACCATCCAGACCCACAGACACAAGCCCAGGAGTTACACATTGATCCTCCGGAGAAGACCATCCAGACACACAGACACAAGCCCAGGAGTTTAGGCACTGACCCTCCGGAGAAGACCATCCAGACACACAGACACAAGCCCAGGAGTTACACACTGATCCTCCGGAGAAGACCATCCAGACACACAGACACAAGCCCAGGAGTTTAGGCACTGACCCTCCGGAGAAGACCATCCAGACACACAGACACAAGCCCAGGAGTTACACACTGATCCTCCGGAGAAGACCATCCAGACACACAGACACAAGCCCAGGAGTTAGACACTGACCCTCCGGAGAAGACCATCCAGACACACAGACACAAGTCCAAGAGTTACACACTGACCCCCCGGAGAAGACCATCCAGACACAAGCCCAGGAGTTAGACACTGACCCTCTGGAGAAGACCATCCAGACACACAGACAAAAGTCCAAGAGTTACACACTGACCCTCCGGAGAAGACCATCCAGACCCACAGACACAAGCCCAGGAGTTAGACACTGATCCTACGGAGAAAACCATCCAGACCCACAGACACAAGCCCAGGAGTTACACATTGATCCTCCGGAGAAGACCATCCAGACACAAGTCCAAGAGTTAGACACTGATCCTCCGGAGAAGACCATCCAGACACACAGACACAAGCCCAGGAGTTAGACACTGATCCTACGGAGAAAACCATCCAGACCCACAGACACAAGCCCAGGAGTTACACATTGATCCTCCGGAGAAGACCATCCAGACCCACAGACACAAGTCCAAGAGTTAGACACTGATCCTCCGGAGAAGACCATCCAGACACACAGACACAAGCCCAGGAGTTAGACACTGACCCTCCGGAGAAGACCATCCAGACACACAGACACAAGTCCAAGAGTTACACACTGACCCCCCGGAGAAGACCATCCAGACACAAGCCCAGGAGTTAGACACTGACCCTCTGGAGAAGACCATCCAGACACACAGACAAAAGTCCAAGAGTTACACACTGACCCTCCGGAGAAGACCATCCAGACCCACAGACACAAGCCCAGGAGTTAGACACTGATCCTACGGAGAAAACCATCCAGACCCACAGACACAAGCCCAGGAGTTACACATTGATCCTCCGGAGAAGACCATCCAGACACAAAGACACAAGCCCAGGAGTTTAGGCACTGACCCTCCGGAGAAGACCATCCAGACACACAGACACAAGCCCAGGAGTTAGACACTGATCCTCCGGAGAAGACCATCCAGACACACAGACACAAGCCCAGGAGTTTAGGCACTGATCCTCCGGAGAAGACCATCCAGACACACAGACACAAGCCCAGGAGTTTAGGCACTGATCCTCCGGAGAAGACCATCCAGACACACAGACACAAGCCCAGGAGTTAGACACTGATCCTCCGGAGAAGACCATCCAGACCCACAGACACAAGCCCAGGAGTTACACACTGACCCTCTGGGGAACGTCGTGAAGACTGTACCAAGCAGCAGCAGGTCACACAGCATTGTTTGGTTTAGCATGAATTATTTTTTCGTGTGTTTTCCGCAGCTCGATACCCCGTCGACTCCCGGTGTATTTGTGTTTACAATGAAATGGGGACACGCTTGTGCAGACCTTTCTCTGCTTGTATAAATACACCAACTACTTGGTAGGTTGGTAACGGGCAATCCAATTTTATTCATACACAACAAGGATTGCCGCTGTGCACACTCTAATAGTGACTAAGTCTGCCACAAATTGTGCACAGCCTGGTATTAAGCTGATGTGTATGATCAATTAGTAAACAATACCGGATAAGATTTAACATTATTGATATTTTCTACTGTAGCTAGCAACTGCCGAAGACAGTCTTTACCAAAAACCCCTTGCTGCTCTTAAACAAAGCGACAGCATACAAAGAGGGAAAAAATACCTATGTGCAGACAAGCATACATAATTATATGTATATAGTGCTAGCTAGAGTATTTACAATGATATACACAAAAGTGGGGGAATAAACCCCCCATACAACATTCAGATCAATTCGATATCTAGACATGTTGACACGTAATATGCAAGTTTAGAAAGCGTATCGACACAGAAATACAAATACATCGGGAGGGTGGGTGGGAATAAATTCAGAAGCTCGGATGATGTTCGTATGGCGCAGAGAAGAAAAGTGATTCAAAACATGGTCCCGCTCGCTATCTGCAAATTTCCCCAGTGTGCACCGCTGGCCAGTAATATTTCCCGAAAAAGTCACATGATCGGTTGGTGTAACTGGGCCCGCTTAATTAAGCGTCTTACCGATAGAGGGGTGTGCAGGATAGAGATGGGAACAGGTTGTTTGTTAAACACACCTAGCTAATCAGCTAGGTGCTCGCTGCCCAGCCCCACAAAAAGGCTTTTCATCCTATAGGCCAAAAATTCATATCCATGAGAAAGTTTATCCTTTGATTCCATAGCAGCTGAGTTTGGTTTGCCTATAAGGGGGCACATGGCTGAAAATTCAAAAATTATAATGTATATTTGCAGTTTGGGTAACAAGTGCCCAGCAATAAATGGATGTATGCAGTTAGATTGCATACTACTCTTTACGCAAGGCAACAATACCCCAGCTATAATGGCCCCCTTGTGATTGGCTTAGGGAGCTGGACTTTGCACCAGGTATGTAAATCAGCCCTGCAGCTACTGCATAGTAATACAGGGTTGGACAAAGCTATATTAGCCAATCAGTCTTAAGCATGATGACCATCTGCCCCGCACTCCGAGCAGTTAATGGAACAAGCAGTTTGAACGTTGAGCAATACGTGTTCCGACTTTTGTGCCTTGATTTTTCAAAACTTTCAATTCGTGTTGAAGAAATTTTGACTCGACACGTTGGAATGACTGCTGCTGCTGTGCCAGACATCACTGCTACTTGGCTGAAATTTGAGTATGTCATTCTTTATCAATCTTAATCAATATGCCATTTTATGTCCTTTGTTCCATTCGTGTGGCCGATTACAGACGAGACACACAGGCCTTGATTGTGGGACATAGCCATATTTTCTGGCTTTGATGGTTCATTGAGTCGGCCGGTCCATCCTGGCCCATGGTGTCTTTGGACTTTACCATTGACCGCCACGGATGCTGTGTCCACTACATCAGCATCCATGTAGTGGATGTCCCATCTTCCCCTTGTGGCTCTGATGGTAAACGACATCAGTATCAGCCACAGACTCCCGGGACAACCAGGAACTACCAGACAAATTATTGATAGAACTGTCCTGCGTCATGCTGCTGAGTTGTTGAACTCAATTATTTGGCATGTATGGCTCAGAGTCTCAGGCTCAGACTTAGAGGCTCCATGACCACACTGACCAGCCTGGATGGGGGTCTTGTCACTGGTGGGGATGGAAGATTGGACGCTCCATATGGACGATAACTCCGTAAGGGGTAATGTAATATATATTTTAATGTGGTAAGAAAAATGCATATCCAAACAACTACACTTAAAATGTTCATACCATCCACAATTACCCAGATTAGAGAAAAATATTCAGTAGACATACAGTATAAGGCCCAAGGTATATGGACAATTATTTTTTATTTGCGTGATATGGTCTGGTCGATGTGCAGCTCCTCAAATCACCTTTTGAATGAAACTCAAATGGCGTTTATGTGGGCAACGCTACCACTTCTATTTTGGATTATAGGGTAGGCCGACCAGAGCACGTGAACACTTCCTCCCACACTTGGCCAGTACTCTCTTTCAATTTTCCGCCAAAGGTAATATGTTTGCTCCGCGTGTAAAAAATTTGTTTTCTCAAAAATAACGTTACAAGTTTCGTTTTGTGACGATACTGTTAGTCAGTGTGTTAGACACAATCCTGTTAGTTTTATTTCACTCGTTTAGCGATAGTGTGCTGGCTTTCGCAAATTATTTAACTGTCATGGATGGGGTGTGTAAGGTGGTGATTTCGCAGATTTATTACTGAGACACAAGTAAATCTGTCTACTACATCTGTAACAAATTTAATGACAAGGTTTTCCTGTAGTGTTTCAGGATGCCTCCCAAACGTGAAGCGATGGTGCCAGCAAGTTACCATGACGAGGTCCTGGTATGATCACCTCACAAGTGACCGAGGACAGCTGAGGTGGTTCCGACCATGCAGGGGACAGCTTCGACCCCGGTTACAGCTGAGACAACTGCAACAACCCGCGAGTTGACAGCTGTGCCTCAGGCTGCTGAGATGGGCAGTCTGCAACAACAAATGTAGTCACAGCTGCAGCAACTGGGCAGTCACAGCTGCAGCAACTGGGCAGTCACAGCTGCAGCAACTGGGCAGTCACAGCTGCAGCAAGTGGGCAGTCACAGCTGCAGCAGGGTCAGCAGCAGCCGGATGGAATGTGACACCAGATCTGGATCAGTTAGACACAGATGAGTCTGATGAGTTCGATGTAGGGGATGATGAGGATGTAGGGGATGATGAGGATGTAGGGGATGATGAGGATGTAGGGGATGATGAGGATGGAGGGGATGATGAGGATGGAGGGGATGATCAGGATGTAGGGGATGATGAGGATGTAGGGGATGATGAGGATGTAGGGGATGATGAGGATGGAGGGGATGATGAGGATGGAGGGGATGATGAGGATGTAGGGGATGATGAGGATGGAGGGGATGATGAGGATGGAGGGGATGATGAGGATGCCGTCCCATCTGACATGTAATCTTTTGCATCCATTCCACTGGGGGGTTTGTTAGAACCAAAGATAAAGGCCAAAATATGGGCCAAGCAGTTTGTTGATTTGGAATTGTTAGTTAGCGACTCAACATACCAAATTGCTTACATGTTAGATCCGGCCACCAGTAAGCCAGTAAGACCTATGTTCATGTTAAGGACCAGGCAAGCAAGAAAATGTCAAATATCGAGCAATAGTCCCGATGCTTTCCTGATCTACATCGCTGTCTATACACATCATTCATTCATTTAGGCCCTTAACTCCTCTTGGAGCATAGGCCATCCACAACAGTGCCTCCTGTCTTGGGCAATCCTCTCCAGTTGTTGCCAGCCATTCCCTGTTTGCTTGATGTCTGCCTCGAGGTCACGTCGCCAGGTGTTTTTTGGTCTCCCCCTCTTTCTCTTGCCTTGGGGGTTCCATGTCAGGACCTGTCTGGTTATGTTTGTGCTTGGCTTTCTCAAGGTGTGGCCAAGCCATCCCTATCTCCTCTTAAGGATCTCTATCTCTATTTGGGCTTGGTGTGTTCTATCCCAGAGGTCTTTGTTGCTCACACTGTCCATCCAGTGTATTCGGAGAATTCTTCTTAGGCAATGGTTGACAAATGTCTGGATCCTTATCAGTGTGGTCTTGTTTATTCGCCACGTTTCCGCTCCGTACAGCAACACGGACTTTACATTTGTGTTAAACAAGCGTATTTTGTTGTTTCTCCAATTACCTTTGACTTCCACACATTTCTCAACAGGTGGAAAGCTACCCTTGCTTTGCTGATCCTTTTCTTTACGTCAGCCTCTGTCCCTCCATGCGTATCCACTATGCTGCCTAGGTATCTGAAGTCTTTGACCTCGTCCAGTGTCTCTCCCACAAGCATGATTGGTGTTTCGCAAGTAGCATTTGTTCTCAGGATCTTTGTTTTCCTTTTGTTGATTTTCAACCCAACCCGCTCTGAAATCAATGCCAGTTCTGTTGTTTTGTCCTGCATCTGCCTATGGCTGTGAGACAGGAGTGCAAGGTCATCCGCAAAGTCCAGGTCATCAAGTTGGGTCAGCATCGTCCACTGGATTCCATTTCGTTTCTCCTTGGGTGCTGTTTTCGTGACCCAGTCTATGACTAGAATGAAGAGGAATGGTGACAGTAAGCATCCCTGTCTCACCCCCGTCCTAACCTCAAAGTTCTTTGTAAGTTGACCTTCATGAATGACTCTGCATGACATTCCTTCATAGGAGTTTTTGATCATGTTGACTAGTTTCTTGGGCACCCCATAGTGTCTTAGCACTTTCCAGAGTGTCTCCATGTCCACACTGTCAATGGCTTTCTCGTAATCAACAAAGTTGATGTATAGGGATGAGTTCCATTCGATGGATTGTTCCACTATGATTCGCAGTATTGCAATCTGGTCAGTACACGATCTGTCCTGCCTGAAGCCTGCTTGCTGTTCACGCAAAGTTTGGTCCACTTTGCCTTTCATTCTCTCTAGGATTATTCTGTTTAGAATCTTCCCAGGTACTCACAACAACAATGATTCCTCTGTAGTTATCACAGCGGCTCAGGTCTCCTTTCTTTGGGATCTTGATAAGGTAACCTTCCTTCCATTCTGCTGGAATTTCTTCTTTTTCCCAGATCTCCTCAAAAAGACTGTACAGCATTTCTACTGAAGTATTTACATCTGCCTTTAGTGCTTCTGCAGGGATACCATCAGGGCCTGCTACTTTCCCATTTTTATATGTGCGATTGCCTTTTTTTATCTCTTCTCTAGTGGGTTTATTACAGTCTATTGGGAGATCTGTCTCAGCTGGTTGGATGTCTGGTTGATTCTGCGGTACTGGTCTGTTGAGCAGCTCTTCAAAATGCTCTGCCCATCTGTTAAGCTGTTTGTCTGCCCCGATCAGGACGATCCCATTTTTGTCTCTGATTGGCCGCTCTGATTTCTTGAACTTTCCAGCTAACTTCCTTGTTGTATCGTAAAGTTGCTTCATGTTCCTGCTAGCTGCTGCCTTTTCTGCCTCTTATGCAAGTCCCTCCACGAAGTTCCTTTTGTCTGTTTTAACACTTTTCTTCACCTCTCTGAGGGAGTAGACATCAACAGCCAATGGAGTCTCATCAAGGATGCAGTAAACACCACATGCAAAGAGATAATTGGCAGAAGGAAACCCCAACAGAAAGACTGGATTTCAGTAGAAACAATGAGGAAAATACAGACCAGAAGAGACAAGAAGGAAGCAGTCAACAGCAGCCGCACAAGGGCGGCAAAGGTAACAGCTCAGAAAGAGCACACTGCAGCTTTCTATACACAGCAATCCCCAATGGAAATTCTAAAATATTTGTAAATAGTTTGCACCATGGCCTCCGACCCCCACAGCATTTGTTTAGCCTATGACAGAGACTTTAGGAAGTTGCGGACATATAACTCCATGCCATGGTGCCATTTACACAAACAGTGAGTCAACACTGCTAGTTCTGTTTCTTCCAATCCCCGAAGGCAGCCCAACCCCAGGAAACAATCCTGCAGTTACGGGAAGTGCAGGATTGGCCGCTCTGATTTCTTAACCTTTCCAGCTAACTTCCTTGTTGTATCGTAAAGTTGCTTCATGTTCCTGCTAGCTGCGTCCAAGTAGGAGGTGACGGCCCTCGCCTTAATCACCTGGCTTTCGCGGACAATATTGTCCTGATGGCCAGGAGCAAAATTAGCATCTAGCATCTGAGCTGGCAGGTAGAGAGAGAGCGCTGGGGTGCTGTAGTCTCGCGCTTAGCCCAGATAAGTCGAGGTCACTCACGATAGCAGTGGCCAGGAAAGCGGGCCGCTGGGTCTGCGATTCCACGCCGTATGTGTCCCTTGCAGTGGGGATGTTGTCAACTGTACCTATTTCCGAAGGGTATAAATACCTAGGAATCACTGTGAGCGCCCGTGAGGGTGGTTCATCTGTTGAGGAGCTCCTCACTCGCGGACTAAATCACCTGACCAAAGCACCACTAAAACCACAACAAAGGCTATATGTACTTAAGAATCATCTGGTACCCAAACTTATCTAGGAGTAATGGAGGCATGTTACGCCACCTCAACAAGATGGTCCACCGGAGCCTGAGGTCGTGGCTGAAGCTGACCCATGATACAGTTAACCCTCTGTTTCACTGCGAGGTGCGCGACAGAGGACTTGGCATTCCATCATTCAAATTGATAATCCCCTTCTTAAGAAGGCAAGGTTAGATCGTCTGGCAAGGGTGTCGGACCCGATTATCTGCGTCCTGGTTGCCAACTCGTGCACTTTTGCTAACGAGTGGAGAAGATGTACTAATCCTCCACTCAAGGTAGGTGAAACAGTCGTTCATATTGTGACTGATACCAAACGTGAACTGGCCAACACACTACATGGGGCGGTCGATAGTTGCTGGGCCGCGGTTCGGGATGGCAGCCTGCAGATCCTGGACGCAGTGTTGTACATACTCACACAACACTTGCTGGGTTGTCGACGTATCTGTTGTTGCGGACAATGCAGACCTCAAGAATGCCCACGATAGCAAGTGTGTGAAGTATTACACCCCGGCTGTCCGCGACTGGTGCCAAGCGAACTGGCCTTCTGAGGGGGGTATCAGGGGAAGTATTCTTTGATGCCCTCATATTCAACAATTATTATTTTATTTTTTTATGGTACAGATATGAACGTTCAAGAAATACGATGTGGTCTGGCTTCAACATTCACGTTTGTCTGCCCATGTGGGTCAATTATTGATTTGAAAACTTCACCAGTTGTTGGTAACAACAAAATGTATGACGTGAATCGGCGTTTCCCACTAGCGATTTCTAGTATTGGGCGCCACTACACCCAAGGGAATCAGTTCCTGGGGAACATGAATATGCCGCCTCCTCAACCGCAAACAGTCTGGTCATGACACATGAAAGCAATACATAAGGCAACAGCAAGTGCTGCAAAGGCTTCCATGTCTGGGGCAGCTGCAGAGGTAAAAGCAGGAAAGGCTGATTCCGTGTGATGGCACATGGAGGTTTTCAAAGTAAGAATGGCGTGGCCACTGTACTTGCGGGTAAAATAAGTAAAGTCATTGATACAGAGACAATGTCTAATTATTGCAATGCGTGTTCTATCAGAAAAAAAAGAATGACTGCAGATGAATTTGCAATGTGGATGAACACACACGCATGTGAGAAAAATCACAACGGTTCAGCTGGTAGCATGGAATCGGAAGGAATGCTGCATATTTTTCACTCAGAAAACTTACACCAACTGAGAAACAAGTGGACACTTAGGTGATTGTGACAGCAAGTCACATTCTGCAGTGGCCAATGCTGACCCACCTATCTATGAAAGCTGTCCAATTAGTAAGTTAGAATGCTGTGGACACGTGCAAAAGTGAATAAGACGGAGGTTGCCTGAAATTGTAAAACGTTGTAAAGACACAATTTATCCTCTTCCTGGAGGCAAAACCTGCAAAGGTATTGGGGGTGTTGGTAAACTGACAAAGAAACAGATTTTAAGGATGCAAGGGCACTATGGAGCTGTCATAAGGAACAATGTGGGAAATGTTCCTCAGATGAAAGAGGATATATGGGCAATACAAACATGGGGAGCATTCAATGTGTGGGGACTGGTGTCCAACGAAGTCTGGTCAAGGTGACCGAGATAACAACAGACTACCCAACTTTATCTGTGATGCCATAAAACCTGTCTTTGAGAGTTTGGCATCAACAGAGTTGCTAGAGAAATGAAGGCACACAAAACACAAATGAATCGTTCCATCATCTTATATGGGACAGATGCCCGACACATATTTTTGTCGGACGTACACGTCTAGAGATCACTGTATAGAGCAGGCACAACTGAACAGTGATGACTCTTATGCTGCTGGGGCATTTTAAATCATGAAGAATGTTTCCACCAACACATTAGCAACATGTAATTGCCCTACTTTAGTGTAAAAATAATGTTAAGATAAGAAAGTTTTTCAAAAATGAGTGTTCATCATTTAGTCAATCTATATAGGTCGTTTTCTCAAAAATGGTGATTTTGCTACCACAGGTATTTTTTTAAATGCTCTAATAAAAGTCAAAATAAAGATAGAGCCCTAATTATGCATATGCAAACTGTATTGTTTTAGTGCATGGACCATAAATCATTATGGTAAATGAGGTATAATATAAATGTTCTTCCAAAGTTTTTAGTCATAGTTTTTAGTCAAGAATTTTAGTCATATCAAAATTTTATAAGATAAGAGATGCTTAAAATGTGGTCTGTGCACTTCACCTATATATGTTTGTGATGTATGTAAAATATTGGGGAATTATCTTGAAAACTTTTCATAGCATAGAATTTTTGACATAAAACGGCTAAAAAAACGTTATGTATGGGACACATCTGGACAGTTTTTGAGAAAATGCTGATTCTTTGACAAACTTCTCAGTTACACACACTCCAAGAAGGAAGAAAATGTATATATTGTAGCAATAAAATAGGACATCTATTTTTTGGCTGCCTGTTGGTCTGAAATGTCGTGCTATTTTGAAACAGGCCAGCTATATACCTGTACATAGTCATAGGGCCAGACCTACCTGTCTCACTAACTCAGTATTAAATAAATTATGCCTAATGCTAAGCCAGGTACTATTAATAGCTAATTAATAGCATAATTAATAGCTAAGGCGTTTGATTCCATATCGCATCAGTCCCTATTCCTTGCAGCTGATACTGCAGCAATCCCAGAGCCACTCGTGGTATACATTCGCTCCCAGCTGTGGGTGAGCGGTGGGTTTAGTGACAAGATATTTGTCCAACGTCGAGTATGACAAGGAGACCCACTCAGCCCTGTTCTGTTCAATGCCGTCATTAATATATGCATCCAACACATAGATCCTAACATTGGGGTCTCCGTTGGAGACCAGACGCTCTCGTGCATGGTATTTGTGGATGACCTGGTTGTCCTTGCTAAGTCGCCACGAGGCTTACAACACATATTCACAGCCATAGAGCAGGCCCTTACTCTATGTGGACTGTCTACCAATGCAAAGAAGTGCAGTACGCTGCGCACTGATGTTCTTGGTAGAGCGAAGACGTAGAGTGGTAGCCTCATAAAGAGGTTTAACATATCCGAGAGTTATTGGTATCTGGACATTCTAGTGAGTTCGGGTGAGCCGTCCGACACCACTCTGGAGACCTTGAAGGAAGGACTCCTGCAGCTGACTCGAGCCCCTCTCAAGCCTCAGCAGTGGATGTTCATCCTTTGATGCAACTTGCTTCCAAGCCTGATGCATCGAGTGGTGCTGGGCCACATTTCTAGGAAGATGCTATGTTACATGGATACCGTTACCCACGTGGCAATTACGTCTTGGTTGAGACTGCCCCGGGACACACGCAGACTAACGAGATGGTGGCCTGGCCATGGCCAAGCTTAATTTAGTAGTATCTCTGCTCCGCACCTAACGTATGTCAAGATTGACTAGTTCCCTTGACCCCATAGTACGGGGGGTTTCGGAATTGCTGGCTTTCGTAAACGATGTTAGGCGATGGTCTGTGCCCATCAGACATGTCCACCCGTTGCAACGCTTGTTCAACAACATTATTTCCATTACAGACGGAGTCTCAGGAGCCTTTGACCGCTGCCACCTCGGCAACGAAGCGCAAGTTGCAGTACCGGACACCATTCGAACTTGGTGATGCTCGTGATCCTAGCAAACGTCGCCAAGCCATTGAGACCTGCATCACATGCTGTAGGAAGATGTCAACCCTAGTGAAAGGTATGCTGTGTCTACAGTGCAGCTCACCGTCGCTGAAGATTGGGCCTGGTCTGCGCCTACGAAACGTTCTGTACTGAATGTGCTGAACTCAATATTGTCATCAGATAGACTTGACAAAGCTACAGCAGGAAATGCCCCATTCACTGTAGTTCGCCAGGCTGTCGCTGCGACGATGGACAAGGGAGTGTGGCATGCAGGCCTCATCAAGCTGTGTCGTTTCTTGACATGGCGCCAATGCACCACCTCCTACATCAAGCACACGCTAGCTGTGACTGATGCCAGCAAGCAGGTTGTGACTCGTGTCCTGGACAGTGCGGCCACTACTGTCTGGAACGCATACCGACAAGTGAATCCATCAATCGCAGAAGAGGATGTCATCGACCTGACAGTAAGTTTTGATGGGTCGTGGATGACACGTGGACACAAGTCATCCTACGGCGTTGGCTGTGTCATTGACACAGTGACAGGCCTGGCAGTGGATTTGGCAATTTTTTTCACTGTACTGCCAGCGGTGTTCCTACGCAAAGAGATGATATGGCGGCAGGGACACAGAGGAATTCAAAGCCTGGTATGCGACCCACAGGGATAAGTGCAACCGCGACTTCGACGTAACGTCCGGTGGCACGGAAGCTGCTGCAGCTGTCGGAGCGATCGCTTGAACGTGGTTTCCGCTATACAATGATCGTTGCCGACGGCGATGCCAAAACATATAAGCACCTGTGCGATCGACGCATATATGGCGACGTGATTTTGAAGAAAGAAGAATGCATCAACCACGTCGCCAAACGACTTGGTACTGCCACAAGGAAGTTGGCGTCCTCCGGAAAGAAGGCTGGTGTCACACTGGGAAGACAGGGCCACGGCAAGCTTACGCAAGCTACTATCGTGAAGCTGACCGCCTACTATGGCAAGGCCATACATGCCCACCCGAACGACCTTGACGCAATGCGCGATGCAGCATTGGCCACCTTCGACCATGCCGTGTCCACTGATTAGAAGCCCCAGCAAGACCACTGCCAGGTGGGAGCTGATAGCTAGTGCTTCTACCAGAAGGCAGTCGCCACCGGGCAGGAACCTGGACCATACAAGACCAACGTGGGCACTCCTCTATCACCCGAAGTCGCCAATCCTGTGAGGGAGGTGTATGCGCACTTGTCTCACGATGACCTGCTGACCCGGTGCCTGCAAGGCGAAACGCAAAACCCGAACGAGAGCCTCCACTCCAAGATTTGGGCCAAATGTCCAAAGACGGGATTTGTGTGTGTGCACAGAGTTCTTGCTGCCACATGTGCTGCAGTAGCAGAATTCAACAGTGGAGGTTACAATGCGACACCTGTGTGATGTTATGGGTATCACACCTGGAGAGCATTTGCTGGCATCAGCTGAGAAGACAGATGCGAGGAGACTGCAACAGGCCGAGCGACAGACCAAGGCCTCAACAAAGGAAGCACGTCGTGCTCGGCGAGTTGCCCGGGCAGCTGAGTCCGAGTCAACAGACGACTATGCTGCCGGTGCCTTCTAGGCCACTGACACTGTGCTGCCGGTGCCTTCTAGGCCACTGACACTGTGCTGCCGGTGCCTTCTAGGCCACTGACACTGTGCTGCCGGTGCCTTCTAGGCCACTGACACTGTGCTGCCGGTGCCTTCTAGGCCACTGACACTGTGCTGCCGGTGCCTTCTAGGCCACTGACACTGTGCTACCGGTGCCTTCTAGGCCACTGACACTGTGCTACCGGTGCCTTCTAGGCCACTGACACTGTGCTGCTGGTGCCTTCTAGGCCACTGACACTGTGCTACCGGTGCCTTCTAGGCCACTGACACTGTGCTGCCGGTGCCTTCTAGGCCACTGACACTGTGCTGCCGGTGCCTTCTAGGCCACCGACACTGTGCTGCTGGTGCCTTCTAGGCCACTGACACTGTGCTGCTGGTGCCTTCTAGGCCACTGACACTGTGTTGCCGGTGCCTTCTAAGCCACTGACACTGTGCTGCTGGTGCCTTCTAGGCCACCGACACTGTGCTGCTGGTGCCTTCTAGGCCACTGACACTGTGCTGCTGGTGCCTTCTAGGCCACCGACACTGTGCTGCCGGTGCCTTCTAGGCCACCGACACTGTGCTGCTGGTGCCTTCTAGGCCACTGACACTGTGCTACCGGTGCCTTCTAGGCCACTGACACTGTGCTACCGGTGCCTTCTAGGCCACTGACACTGTGCTGCTGGTGCCTTCTAGGCCACCGACACTGTGCTACCGGTGCCTTCTAGGCCACCGACACTGTGCTGCTGGTACCTTCTAGGCCACTGACACTGTGCTGCTGAATGTGTGTAGACTGTGGAACTGTCTGGAATAATGTAGAGGAACATTGTGTTTTACATTTTGTGCTTTACTAATTCCATCAATGGACATTTGTTAGTTTGGGTTTCTCTTTTTTCTCTCTCCTGTGTTGGCATATTATTGGCTTTTGTGTTATATACCATTAGAAAGAGTAATAGCTGGAAACATGTAATTTTAGACTCATAATGATTTGGTTGTATGCAATGTTCCTTGCTGAAACGTGGTCATTGCAATGATGCACTGATATTAGTTACCCTGGAGATGTCTGTAATTTTGTTTTACATACTTTCCCTCAACCAATGGTTGTATATTATATACCATTAGAAAGAGGAATAGCTGGTACACGTATGTGTGAAAGTTCAGAGCTGTGTCTCTAACTTTCATTGCTGAAACTTTGATGTTGTTTTTCTCAATAACATGTTTTTGACCACCTTGACTTCTCTTCATTTTGCTGCAGCGACCATTTATCAGTGGAATCATGTGAAATTTTCAGGATTTCTTCCCAACATTATATGTCATCTTTTGATAGTTTCATATTTCAGAATAAGCATATAGATTTCATAGTATGATGACTTTGGTGGCAAATGCGACTCGTTCATTATTTTCAATAAAAAAAAAATCATACATTTTTTATGAAACAGAAACAAAAAAGAAAAACTATCAAAGTCTTCTTTAGTGTATGGAGAAAGTAATATTGATGCCATTGGCACCAAAAGCAAACTATGCACAAACATATGGATGCAAGTCCACACAATGTAGAAGAAATGGCATCCTGCAGTGGCTTGACCAGTTCTTAATTTTTATTTTATTTTATCAACACATTTGTAAAGATATGAATGATATATGGCAGAAAGTCAATAAATCTGGATTACTAGAGATTGTTAATGATGGGGTGTGGCATTAAGTGGGGGTTGGCTCTAAAACGGTGGGAGACGATAGGTTGAGACACCTGCCACATCCCCTCATTCAAGGGAATGTATAACGAATCTCACGGGCTAACTGTTAGTTGATGTTTCGTATAATTAAAATGACCAGCCTCTCTTTTTCACTGAAGTATATTTACCTTCAGAAGTTGTATAAAATGGGAAAATAACAAACCAATAAATCATACGATGACAAACTTAACAGTTCACCTTTAAAGGTGAATATTTATTGATTGGTCAGTCTTTTATTGGTCAGTCAGTTTTTTATTGGTAGATCAGTCTTTTATTGATCAGTCAGACTTTTATTAGTCAGTCAGTCTTTTATTGGTCGGTCAGTCTTTTACCGATTGGTCAGTCTTATTGATCGGTCAGTAATTGATCAGTAAATTTGTTATTGATCGGCCAGTCTTTTATTGGTTGGTCAGTTTTTTATTGGTCACATTTTATTGATCAGTCAGTCTTTTATTGGTTGGCCAGTCTTTTATTGGTCATTGCATTGTAATGCCTGTAGACACATTTCGGGTGAATCGCGACTCTGCAGTTGAAACAGAATTTTGTTGTTCACTGTAAATGAATTGTCCCCGTTGCCGAAAAAGCCGCCACTAAAAGTAAACTTTCAATTGTTTTGTGATGTCTGTCGCTGCTGCGGTTACATTTGGCAAATGTTCGTTAAATAGTGTAGTTTAAGGCATAAAACGAAATCTTTCACAAATATCGTATTCCATCAGTTCTTCATACAGATAAAACTTGGAAGTAGGCGGCCTTAAGTCGAACGCTCAAATCGGACAGCGTGTCTTCTCGAAATGGACAAACTTTCAACCACTACAATAAATTTATGCGTGTGCTGTCATTTTTATTTATTCTTGAGCATGGTCCTGAGCATACTCAGGATTTCAGTAATTCGTGCTCAACACTGAGCACGATTTCGGGCTCAAGATGTTTTATAACCTCGCCTGAGTTTTAGTATAGTGTGAAAGCGAGGTTTGCGAATGAAATCGTGTTCAGTTGAGCTTTAGTACGGTTTATAACCTTGGGCCCTGGTGACAATTCGATCATTGCATTGCCTTGTTGAGGGTTCTGTTGAGGAGGCAATTGCTAGAAGACATTTTGAGAGACCTCTCACGGCACCTAGTCAAAGACTTGGTGTATTATAAAATAACATCTCGGAAACTCCATCTTGGCAGCAACACTCTATACTACAGCAGACTGAATAAACTGACTGACAGGACACGGGAAAGGAGACTGATATTTGCAGGGCGCTGCTATGGTGCAACTTTTTTGAGGATGTTGTCATCAGTATATTTTTTTAGAACATACAGTAAAGCCTTTGATTCAGTGTGTCACTCACTGTTAATTCACAAGCTTAAATCATATGGGTATTCTGGGCAATGCATACAATAGTTGCAGTCCTACCTTCTCAACCGAAAACAACGTGTGGTACTTGAAGGCAAAGCATCGTACTGGAAGCCGGTGTTGTCCGGTGTACCACAAGGTTCACAGTTGTTGCAGAAGGATCTGGACAGGGTGTGCCTCTGGTGTGAGACCTGGCACTTCAAACTTAATGCAGACAAATGCTGCATAATGACTTTCTCTAACAAATAGAAATATTTATCTTTTGACTACGCTTTTGACTATGCAACTGGTCACACTACTGATACGTCAAGTACTGGCACTGACAACGTTGATGGTGCAACTGGTCACACTACTGATACGTCAAGTATTGGCACTGACAACGTTGATGGTGCAACTGGTCACACTACTGATACGTCAAGTACTGACACTGACAACGTTGATGGTGCACCTGGTCACACTACTGATACGTCAAGTACTGGCACTGACAACGTTGATGGTGCACCTGGTCACACTACTGATACGTCAAGTACTGGCACTGACAATGTTGTTGGTGCAACTGGTCACACTACTGATACGTCAAGTACTGGCACTGACAATGTTGTTGGTGCAACTGGTCACACTACTGATACGTCAAGTACTGGCACTGACAATGTTGTTGGTGCAACTGGTCACACTACTGATACGTCAAGTACTGACACTGACAATGTTGTTGGTGCAACTGGTCACACTACTGATACATCATGTACTGGTACTGATGATGGTGTAAAGGACATCCCAGCTAGACTGACAAGGAGCTGTGTCATAAGAGCTAGCAGGACCAGAGGTAGGCGAGGCACTGCCCCTCCTGGTCCTGGACGTGTACGTTGGCATCGATCTCAATCCCGTGCTAGACAGGTTGTTGGAAGGGGCTGTGGCAGTGGCATGGCTAGAGGACAGGTGTGTGTAAGGGACCATAGCACCAGCAGAGATTGTGTTCGGATAGCAACTTCACACCAAGACAAAACACTGTTCTGTTTAGTGGAGATGTTAGCCCAACATTCTGATGAAACCATCTGCCTATAAATGTATGCCTGATACATGCGTCTGAACTGTTCATGGAGGGTCATGTCATAGATTGATCAGAACAATCACAACCGGCAAAGAAAAGAAGTTGCGTAACCTCACAACACACCAGAGCCCATGTCATGCCACCACCAGTTCTCAGATGAAAACATTCTTTGGCAATGCCATTGCCATGGCCATAATGTGGCTGCCATAGTTACATGACTATTGGTGACAGAAGGAATGGCTGTTCTGCAAACCATCATTTGCCAAGGTGGCACCAAGAGACAGATTCCTTCCAATCTACCGCCACCTGCTGTGTCAGATGAAATGCAATTCATTCATGATCCTATCTTCAAAGTCGGTTTGTTAATGGATCTGGTAGATATGTTTTCGGACCCTGTACACAAGAAGGGTCCATCAATGAAAGTATGACTCCCTTCAAAGGTCGAATCAACAGGTCATTCCATCGAAGAAGGCTTGCTTCGGCATAAAGGCATTCGCTATGGCCAAAGTCAAATCAAGATATGTCTATAAAATTCAGATATATATCGTCTGAATGACGAGCGTGAGGTGACCTCGTTGTTCATGGATTGATGGTTTGACACCGACAACGACTACATGAATGTGCCAATGATGAAGGAACTCTACAGACAGAAGGTAAGAAGGTAACTGACTCCTTAATATCAATAAGCCAATTTTTTTATTATATAATTTTGTATAATCCAGGTCTGTAAAGGTAAAAAGCCCACAACAATTGTTGTATAACAAGAAATATTCTCAACATATAAGAACAGAAATAACATTAAGGTGCTAGTTGGTTTGATTCCTCATGCACAGGTTCCTTGCGTGTTACTGGCTGATGTTGGAATTGCTTGTAACAGGCAAATTGTAGAAAAGAGTAATTTGACCAGAATTATTGATCATGGAGACTCCATTATAAAATTTTTATTTATCAGATGTGCAATTTGGGTTTAAAGATGGCTCCCATCCCTCCAGACCAGCCAGTAGTCTTGGTGTTTGATGGCCATGGCTCCCATCCCTCCAGGTAGGCCAGTAGTCTTGGTGTTTGATGGCCATGGCTCCCATCCCTCCAGACCGGCCAGTAGTCTTGGTGTTTGATGGCCATGGCTCCCATCCCTCCAGACCGGCCAGTAGTCTTGGTGTTTGATGGCCATGGCTCCCATCCCTCCAGGTAGGCCAGTAGTCTTGGTGTTTGATGGCCATGGCTCCCATCCCTCCAGGTAGGCCAGTAGTCTTGGTGTTTGATGGCCATGGCTCCCATCCCTCCAGACCGGCCAGTAGCCTTGGTGTTTGATGGCCATGGCTCCCATCCCTCCAGACCGGCCAGTAGCCTTGGTGTTTGATGGCCATGGCTCCCATCCCTCCAGGCCGGCCAGTAGCCTTGGTGTTTGATGGCCATGGCTCCCATCCCTCCAGACTGGCCAGTAGCCTTGGCGTTTGATGGCCATGGCTCCCATTCCTCCAGACCGGCCAGTAGTCTTGGTGTTTGATGGCCATGGCTCCCATCCCTCCAGACTGGCCAGTAGCCTTGGAGTTTGATGGCCATGGCTCCCATTCCTCCAGACCGGCCAGTAGTCTTGGTGTTTGATGGCCATGGCTCCCATCTCAGTATAAAGGTTGTAAAGGCTGCCAGGGCAAATCAGATTACCATTCTGAAGTTTTGGGAGAAACCTGAGATCCTGATGAAAGAAAAGTTTCCAGCCTTCATTAAAGACCTTTGGGAAAAAGGTGTTGCTGTGGACAATGTTAGGTCTGAGTTCCTTAAGTGTGGCATCGTTCCATTCAACCCAAATGCTAGGTCTTGGTTCCTTAAGTGTGGCATCGTTCCATTCAACCCAAATGTTAGGTCTTGGTCCCTTAAGTGTGGCATCGTTCCATTCAACCCAAATGTTAGGTCTTGGTTCCTTAAGTGTGGCATCTTTCCATTCAACCCAAATGTTAGGTCTTGGTTCCTTAAGTGTGGCATCGTTCCATTCAACCCAAATGTTAGGTCTTGGTTCCTTAAGTGTGGCATCGTTCCATTCAACCCAAATGCTGCGCCAGGTTCTGGATTTGAAGCAACAGAGCTTCTCCAACACCATAGGAACAACCAGGCTGCTGAATATGATTCCAGTACCCCAGCAACCTCCAGCTGTCAGACAACATGACCCAGCCCCATTATCTGAGTGGTCAACTCTCAGCAATCCTGCTACTCCTGAACCAATCTGGATTGTCTAGTCCAGCGTCAGGCCGCTCCACACCAGTTTGAAAAACTATTTCTGCCAGAAATTGTCACCACTTATGGAGAAAACTGCACCAAAACAGGTCAAGAAAAACGATATGGCAGAAAAGAGAAGTTATGGAGAAAGTTTAATGTATGACGAATGCTTTGCACGCCTTCTTAAACAAGCCGAGGATAAGAACAGTAAGAAATCAAAGAATCAAAAGAAGGGAAAATTTACAGCAAAGTTGGCCAAAAAAACACATCAAGAAAACAAGGATAGTCCCTGCGTCAATGACCTTGGCAAGGAAGATGCTGAAACAGTGTATTGTGGAGATACAAAGGGCGGCAGACGACAGGAAGAAGTGGAGACGGCTGGTTTCAAGGTCATTGGTGGTGTCCCAATGACACTCCGTGTTACGGGATTGATGATGATGAGGATGGCAGGGGATTGAGCGGCCTGACGTGTCGTACTACCTCATAGAAACCCCCGGCATCTTCACGAGAGAATCAATGAGAAATAGACGCAGCCTGGAAGCTCCCACCCAGTTTGCATTAGGCTGGGTGAAAACCGTGCTCTACTACAAGCCTACTGACAGCTGTCACTGCATTTTGAAAGCACATGTCACTCCGTCACAGAGAGTGAATGACACCCCGCATCACTCATTGATAGGCATTCATGAGGACTGGTTTGTGACTGTAGGACACTGTGATTGTATGTCTGAGTAAGTACACATACTAAAGAAAATTTAAGTGACAATGGTGAGGGGTGTATACATAATTAACATTTACCAAAAATGTGTCTGATACATAGACATATAAGTCCATTATTGAGAGATGTTCACTGTGGTAGGACTGACTGTTTGTTCTGTATCTTTGTGTACGTGAAGCCTCATAAAATATTCTAAATGTTATAAGTACCGTGTTTATTACAACCTACACCAGTACCTGTGTTGGGATTATTTGGCTTAATGCTTTACTGTATATATATATATATATATATATATATATATATATATATATATATATATATATATATATAGTTAGCAAATCCATCCAGTATCTTAAACATTGTCTGGTAGTTTGTTTCAATATTCAAAACTGAATTTTAGCCACCATTTTTCATATACTTTTATTTAATACATGGTTATTTCAGACATGGTGAATCTTGTTCACATGTATCAACACTACTGTTTAATGTAGAAGCAGCAGTATGCCTCAGTACACAACACAAGCATGTGCTGTAACATGTGATGTAGCATGTGATGTATAGCAACACTACTGTTCAAAGTAGAAGCAGCAGTACACCTCAGTACACAACACAAGCATGTGCTGTAACATATGATGTAGCATGTGATGTATAGCAACACTACTGTTCAAAGTAGAAGCAGCAGTACGCCTCAGTACACAACACAAGCATGTGCTGTAACATGTGATGTAGCATGTGATGTATAGCAACACTACTGTTCAAAGTAGAAGCAGCAGTACACCTCAGTACACAACACAAGCATGTGCTGTAACATATGATGTAGCATGTGATGTATAGCAACACTACTGTTCAAAGTAGAAGCAGCAGTACGCCTCAGTACACAACACAAGCATGTGCTGTAACATGTGATGTAGCATGTGATGTATAGCAACACTACTGTTCAAAGTAGAAGCAGCAGTACGCCTCGGTACACAACACAAGCATGTGCTGTAACATATGATGTAGCATGTGATGTATAGCAACACTACTGTTCAAAGTAGAAGCAGCAGTACGCCTCGGTACACAACACAAGCATGTGCTGTAACATGTGATGTAGCATGTGATGTATAGCAACACTACTGTTCAAAGTAGAAGCAGCAGTACGCCTCGGTACACAACACAAGCATGTGCTGTAACATATGATGTAGCATGTGATGTATAGCAACACTACTGTTCAAAGTAGAAGCAGCAGTACACCTCAGTACACAACACAAGCATGTGCTGTAACATGTGATGTAGCATGTGATGTATAGCAACACTACTGTTCAAAGTAGAAGCAGCAGTACGCCTCGGTACACAACACAAGCATGTGCTGTAACATATGATGTAGCATGTGATGTATAGCAACACTACTGTTCAAAGTAGAAGCAGCAGTACGCCTCAGTACACAACACAAGCATGTGCTGTAACATGTGATGTAGCATGTGATGTATAGCAACACTACTGTTCAAAGTAGAAGCAGCAGTACGCCTCGGTACACAACACAAGCATGTGCTGTAACATGTGATGTAGCATGTGATGTATCAACACTACTCTTCAAAGTAGAAGCAGTATGCCTCGGTACGCAACATGAGCATGTGCCGAGCTACTATGCTACTGGAACAAAGACTTTGTAAAAAAAGTCAGACCAACCTCAGCTCACAGCATCAAATTCTACAAACAGTCTGCCATCGACATATTTTGTCAGAGGAACAAACGGAAGTGATACAGTGCTCAAAATGTTTCCACACACCACAAACAGATGCGGTTGCTTGATCTGCTCGCCAGCTGCTCTCGCCCACCAATCGGACTGAGCCTCTGAAAAGGCCAGTACAGTCTATTTCGCAGCAAGACAGCAGCTGAACTGGAGCGTTTGCCACAACAGTTGAGTGCACAAGCTGGAGTACGCCAGTTTATCAAAGGCTGACCTTGACAGTCAGATCACGGAAACACTGTTTTCACTTAGAGTGACTGATGTCGAGGTGCAGTATGCAGACAGGAGCAAGGTGAATCAGGCTGTTTGTCTAACATGGTTCCAGATGCATGCTGGCCGCATGTCAATTTCGGAAGACAAACTTGTTGAAATTTGGGAGGAGTACCCGTGCCTATACGACGTCTGGTCAGAGTCATTTAGGAATAGACATCTGAGAGATCAGACAACAAAGCAAATTGCTGAGGAAGTCGGTCAAAGTGGTAAGTACACACAGTTATAGAGTGACCATATGATCCTGCCATGGAACAGCTCTAGATTACACACAGTTATAGAGTGACAATATGATCCTACCATGGAACAGCTCCAGATTACACACAGTTATAGAGTGACCATATGATCCTGCCATGGAACAGCTCTAGATTACACACAGTTATAGAGTGACAATATGATCCTACCATGGAACAGCACCAGATTACACACAGTTATAGTGACAATATGATCCTGCCATGGAACAGCTCCAGATTACACACAGTTATAGAGTGACAATATGATCCTGTCGTGGAACAGATCCAGATTACACACAGTTATAGAGTGACCATATGATCCTACCATGGAACAGCTCCAGATTACACACAGTTATAGAGTGACAATATGATCCTGTCATGGAACAGCTCCAGATTACACACAGTTATAGAGTGACAATATGATCCTACCATGGAACAGCTCCAGATTACACACAGTTATAGAGTGACAATATGATCCTACCATGGAACAGCACCAGATTACACACAGTTATAGAGTGACCATATGATCCTGCATGGAACAGCTCCAGATTACACACAGTTATAGAGTGACAATATGATCTTGCCATGGAACAGCTCCAGATTACACACAGTTATAGTTACCATATGATCCTGCCATAGAACAGCCCCAGATTCTGACAAAAGAATTTCGTTAGCATGATGCGCTGTTCCTTTGCAGTGAAAGTAGCATTTCTGTCAGGGCTGGAAGGCAGACCGGTTAATGCAGGGTCAGTTCTCCATGTAGCAGCAACCATGTTATGTTTTCTGCCCTCTGTGTCCCGCACACTTATGTACGTGTGCTTGTCTGCTTCAACTAAATAATTATGCAGACAACAAGCAGCCAGTATAACATCAGTCACCTTATCGGGTCCAAAATTGAAAGTACACTACCGGTACTCAGAATAATTAAAGGAACAAATATTGGGGATGGCATGCCTTGTCTGCCATACAAGTTAGGAACACCCTAAACCTGTTCGATAGTATGCTAAAAGGGTGTTGCTGATTTCATGTTTAACTATGTACATCAATATTCAAATGCTTGACTTCCATTGTCTGTTTTGGCTGATGTTATAAAATTGTCTGTTATTTGTAATGATTGTAAATTATCTATTGTTCAAGTTTGTGGAACATATTGACTTCGTTTTTCATCATGCTTGCAAAATTTATTGTTGTTCATGATATTTTTAATTGTATTTCAGGATATGTTATTTATAAGCTAGTTAGCTACAAACATATCCTTTTCAACTTTTATATCACAAAGTTTACTGTGTGTATCAATTGTATGAAAGTTTAAATAAACGTATTTGACCAAATTTGTATGCTGTATGTTAATTAATGTATTATTAGTATTAATAGTCGTGATTCAATTATTATATTTTTGTTATTAGATTTGAGGTAGAGATAATGAAATTAATAATTATTATAAACGACACTTAAATGTGTACCAGTTGTCAGGAATTGCAAAGTTGCAGAGTCTTTGACCTGGATTAATGCTGACCCACATATTTGTGTCCACCTTTTGGATACGTTGGCCAACCATGCCAAGGATCGTTCTGAATGATTCCCGGTCAACGCGGTGGTACCGCCAAAACATCTCCGGGTCCTCTGTATCATTCATGTATCATATTCCTCTTCCCGCCCTTCTACAGATTCAGCTACGTTCCCATACATGCCTGCATCCCAATGCTGCCAAATGTTGCCGCCTTCTCGTCAATAAAATAAATAACAGTACCTGTTCGTCCGTATCGATGCCGGTGGATGCCATGTTTACGCTGTTGCACAAAAGCATTGTAGGATGAATTGGTCATGACCTTGTATGCAGCTCAGCTAAATTTGCTCATCTGCATGCAATGGTGATGAGAAATATAGCTCAGCCATTGGCCTCGTGAGCTGTTGCTGCGCTGCAGATCAGCCCGTGTGTGCCGGACTTTACAGCTTCAAGAGCTCACGCAGTGCTGCACACTAGGCTGGACCACCCATTACAGCTTCAAGAGCTCACGCAGTGCTGCACTGTAGGCTGGACCACCCATTACAGCTTCAAGAGTTCACACAGTGCTGCACTGTAGGCTGGACCACCCATTACAGCTTCAAGAGTTCACACAGTGCTGCACACTAGGCTGGACCACCCATTACAGCTTCAAGAGTTCACACAGTGCTGCACTCTAGGCTGGACCACCCATTACAGCTTCAAGAGTTCACACAGTGATGCACTCTAGGCTGGACCACCCATTACAGCTTCAAGAGTTCACACAGTGATGCACTCTAGGCTGGACCACCCACCTGCCTCACTTCTTCATGACATCTGCAGTGACAGTGCCAAATGCTTCTAGGCTGCTGCAACTACCTGGGGCAAGGATCATGAGGATACAGCTTTGTCTGTGTGTCAGACATGACAAGTCTACCGGATTTCCTGGTAGACAACTGGTTTTTCACCTCTTCTACCAGTCTACCTGTCAGTAGAAGATTTCTACCGGTTTTTGCGATTTTGGGGAACATTAAAAAAATTTTATCGGTAAAATCGACACTGGTGAGCGAAAAATCTACACTTTCCTGTAGATCCTGTTTCAATCCGAATCTCAGCCTCGATTCCAACGACCAATGATATCGCAGCTACGCGCCCTCATGATCTATGCTATATAATTATAGCGAGTACAACTCCCCACCAGAATAGTTTAAATTTGTCTTTTGTTTGAGTTATTTCTATCGAAATTTTTTAATCATTGATGGCTTGTTTCTCTATGGCACAATGAAGCACGCCTCGGCGGCTAAGCCACGGGCACTGCCTAAGAAGGCGAAGTATGCCAATGAATACAAGGTTGCCTTCGAGGCCGATTTTCTGTGGGTCGGAAAACGTTTTTGATCGGCGAACCATGCATTTTGCCATTCGTGCAATCGAAGGCACTGCTGACGATCACCAACTTGAACGCTGCTCAAGAGAGGACATTCAGCATGGTGAAGAAGATCTTCACCGAGCAGCGTTCACAGTTGGGGAATTTGACTCTGTCAGCACTGCTGAAGTGTAAGCTGAACAAGGACACTATCTGTACTGAGTTCGCTCCCTGTGAGCACACACTGCGGCTGGCGCGTGTCTCGTGCACATCATACAACGACTTGTGCACTAGCTCGGCACAGGAGCGAGCGTGAATTTAAATTGTATATAATTACTGTTTCTTGTGTGTATTAAAATAATGTGTTTAACTATAATTGTGGTTGATAGTGTGTTTGTTGTGCTGTGTCTCGAGTGTCGCTACCAGTCGTCGACCGACGACGTGATGACGCGACCCTGAATTTTTTTTGCACGCGCTAATCTACCCCTTTCGGGCCTTCCGAACTTGGCATGTCTGCTGTGCATCAAAACATTGCTAACAACCCTGCTGAACAAGGGTGGCACATTGCTAACAACCCTGCTGAACAAGGGGGGCACATTGCTAACAACCCTGCTGAACAAGGGGGGCACACTAATTTTATGCTGAACTAAACCTGGCTTCGGTTATTACAGCAATTTCCGTACATCGGAGCATCAGCAGACAGTGTGGCTTGCTGTGACTGCCACGGTGGGTGGGCAAGTAGTGAATGTGAAGTGTCCCTACAAACACCAGGACAGTACACTAGAAGTGATGATGGCAGATCCTACTTTCTGTTTTGAAAAGGACCTAAGTTTGAAACATGGACATGCGCAATACACCCATGATCAGCTCCAAATGTATGGGTATGATGAGTCCACATGTGACTTTGTTGTGTGGACTTCAAACGTGTGCATTATTGTGGAAGTTGACACGATGCTATTTTACTGAAGACATGGTGCCTAAGCTATGTACATTCAACAGGCCATATGTGCTGCCAGAACTGCTGACACATCGCAACATGGACCGACATGCTCTGTGTCAGCTGTAGCCAGTGCCACCAGAACAACACTGTTGTCTAAGTGAAAAGTAACCATATTCAATTAAAGTAACTACAGCTGTCATTATAAGTAATCGGCGAACATGAAGCCCGAGAAGTATGTCAGGAAAAAAGCGAGCAAAAACATAGATGCAGAACGACAAATCGCCACGTAAACAACAAAACCAAGATGGCAATGTCCGCGAGCTGGTGCACAACGTATGGTTAGCAATTGCAGTCTTCTAGAAAATGATGCAAAGATCATGAAAGCGATTGTCACATTAGTGATAGATGCCATCATCAACAGTCTGATGGAGAATGACACATTTATGGCGAAGCTGTACCATGGGAAAATTTTTTTTTTAGAACACTTTGACGAATTGTTTGATACTTTCAACATCTCTAACCTTGCCAGTCGCCACAAGTTTCAGCGTGGCATCACAAAACAGTCTGATCATGTTGCCTTTTTGAAAGACAGCATTACTTGGTTGGACAGCATAAAGAGTTTAGGCAAAATGGCTAATCTACCTTGTTTAGAAGGATGAAAAATGTGCGGCTGAATACCAAGTAGTTGAGGGCTGAATACCGAGCAGTTGCTGTGGATTCACTTTTCTTGAGGAGTGCTTAGAGTAATTGCAAAGAAGACATTGATCAGTTCCTATTAAAACTGGGAAATGTCACCATTGTCACACATTCTGTGCCTCAAAAGGAACCAATTACAGAGCATATGAACGATCATTCATATGAACGATCATTCATATGCTCTGTATTTACCACTCACGAGGACGTACTTGCCATTTCCCAAACGCCACCCAGTTTTTTGATTGAGGATGATGTTGTCATTTACCTTGCCGGATACCTAGGAAAGAAATCATTAAAGATTTGTGTCGTAACTGTGAAATTGTGTGGAGGCAGCCTTCTAAACCTTCAGGTTTAGAAGGCTGATCCAGTAGTGGCTTCACATTTGTCAAAAAACAAACAATATGACTAGCTTTGTGTCCATCCTGGAATCTATGTTTCAACAATATGTACCATCTGCTGTGCATGGCACCAAAGTTAGGGCAAAATTTTTGTCGAAAGCATACGAAGCAGAACATTTATGCCACATTACCTGGGATAATGTCACATTTCCTGCGATAATGCAGCGTGACTGTATATGATGCAATTGTATTTCGTTGTCTCGTGAGGACAACAGACATGTTCAACGTCCTGGAGGTAAGCGGAATCGCAAAATGCTTAAATTGATGCATTTGTAAATGTGGCATAAATCTCATTGGACTGTAATCATTAAACATTGCATCTAACACTAGTAAACCTATGCTATATGCCAATGAAAATGTTTGTATTAATTAAACAATTTATATTCTATGATCGTGATCATTACTTTGTTGGGATATTCAAGGATGACTGGTTATTAGCACTGAGTACTTTGGTTGAATTTTGGTGATTTACATTATAAATATGTGACTTGGTACGTCATTTACAGTTCAGAAATGTATATGAAATTGGCTGTTTGTTTGTTTGCTTTTACCATACTACTTTTACCATACTACTTTTACCATACTACTTTTACCATACTACTTTTACCATACTACTTTTACCATACTACTTTTACCATACTACTTTTACCATACTACTTTTACCATACTACTTGCTCATTATCATATCTTAATTAATCATGATTGTTGTGCGATGCTGTAATCAGTGGGACATGTAGATATTTTGGCTTTATTAAAATTGTAAAATACTATTTTGATATTGTGTTATTATTAAATGATTGCATCATGTTTACAAATTTAGGCAATGTGGACCTTAAGTAACTTGGCAACACTTACACTAATTAAAGAAACACAAAAATCCACAACATTCTAGGCTGATCAACATCTAATAACCTAATTGTTGTTCTTTATCGTTAAGCAACAACTTGTCATTCAACACTCTGCACCAGATGGCGCTGTTAAAACACTTTTACACAGTCAGTCATAGGAGTCACCATTTCTTTTATTGATATTCTTTAGCGAAACGTCCAACTTCAATGTGGCATCCCTTTAACTCATATAGAGAAAAAACAATCATCACTTTTGGACTAAGATTACAAACTTTTGAACATCATTTATGGAAACAAGAATCATTGTTGAAGAACACGCATTTGCAACCACATATACAATGTACAATCTGACCTTCGACAAAGCATCGTGTGCGGCTAAGTGTCTTATGTTCGGTCACTAACAACCTGGTAAGCACAACACAAACTGAGACTGCAGCGGGGAATAACTGGCTTGACTGGTTCAGATGACACGGCACAGGAAACACTGCTTGGTTTTCCAGGAAAACCTGGTTTTTGTCATTGTATTTTATTCTACAAAGCGGCAGACGTGATATATTTTGATGCAACGGGAAAAGGGAATGGTTCAGTCTCATCCATTTTGATTCCACAAACTTATTTCTTATCCATGATTCTGTTCAGCGGTGTCCAATGTAGCAATTACTGATCCTGTTTGGAGCAAGCATGAGTAGGACATGTGTACTGCTGTCACATAGACAAATGTAAACAAACTGAGTAGGACGTGTGTACTGCTGTCACATTGACAAATGTAACCAAACTGAGTAGGACGTGTGTACTGCTGTCACATTGACAAATGTAAACAAACTGAGTAGGACGTGTGTACTGCTGTCACATTGACAAATGTAAACAAACTGAGTAGGACGTGTGTACTGCTGTCACATTGACAAATGTAAACAAACTGAGTAGGAAGTGTGTACTGCTGTCACATTGACAAATGTAACCAAACTGAGTAGGACGTGTGTACTGCTGTCACATTGACAAATGTAAACAAACTGAGTAGGACGTGTGTACTGCTGTCACATTGACAAATGTAAACAAACTGAGTAGGACGTGTGTACTGCTGTCACATTGACAAATGTAAACAAACTGAGTAGGACGTGTGTACTGCTGTCACATTGACAAATGTAAACAAACTGAGTAGGACGTGTGTACTGCTGTCACATTGACAAATGTAACCAAACTGAGTAGGACGTGTGTACTGCTGTCACATTGACAAATGTAAACAAACTGAGTAGGACGTGTGTACTGCTGTCACACTGACAAATGTAACCAAACTGAGTAGGACGTGTGTACTGCTGTCACACTGACAAATGTAACCAAACTGAGTAGGACGTGTGTACTGCTGTCACACTGACAAATGTAACCAAACTGAGTAGGACGTGTGTACTGCTGTCACACTGACAAATGTAACCAAACTGAGTAGGACGTGTGTACTGCTGTCACACTGACAAATGTAACCAAACTGAGTAGGACGTGTGTACTGCTGTCACATTGACAAATGTAACCAAACTGAGTAGGACGTGTGTACTGCTGTCACATTGACAAATGTAACCAAACTGAGTAGGACGTGTGTACTGCTGTCACATTGACAAATGTAACCAAACTGAGTAGGACGTGTGTACTGCTGTCACATTGACAAATGTAACCAAACTGAGTAGGACGTGTGTACTGCTGTCACATTGACAAATGTAAACAAACTGAGTAGGACGTGTGTACTGCTGTCACATTGACAAATGTAAACAAACTGAGTAGGACGTGTGTACTGCTGTCACATTGACAAATGTAACCAAACTGAGTAGGACGTGTGTACTGCTGTCACATTGACAAATGTAAACAAACTGAGTGGGACGTGTGTACTGCTGTCACATTGACAAATGTAACCAAACTGAGTGGGACGTGTGTACTGCTGTCACATTGACAAATGTAACCAAACTGAGTGGGACGTGTGTACTGCTGTCACATTGACAAATGTAACCAAACTGAGTGGGACGTGTGTACTGCTGTCACATTGACAAATGTAAACAAACTGAGTAGGACGTGTGTACTGCTGTCACATTGACAAATGTAACCAAACTGAGTGGGACGTGTGTACTGCTGTCACATTGACAAATGTAACCAAACTGAGTGGGACGTGTGTACTGCTGTCACATTGACAAATGTAACCAAACTGAGTGGGACGTGTGTACTGCTGTCACATTGACAAATGTAACCAAACTGAGTGGGACGTGTGTACTGCTGTTACATTGACAAATGTAACCAAACTGAGTGGGACGTGTGTACTGCTGTCACATTGACAAATGTAACCAAACTGAGTAGGACATGTGTACTGCTGTCACATTGACAAATGTAACCAAACTGAGTAGGACATGTGTACTGCTGTTACATTGACAAATGTAACCAAACTGAGTAGGACATGTGTACTGCTGTGACATTGACAAATGTAAACAAACTCAGTAGGACATGTGTACTGCTGTCACATTGACAAATGTAAACAAACTGAGTAGGACATGTGTACTGCTGTCACATTGACAAATGTAAACAAACTGAGTAGGACATGTGTACTGCTGTCACATTGACAAATGTAAACAAACTCAGTAGGATGTGTGTACTGCTGTGACATTGACAAATGTAAACAAACTGAGTAGGACATGTGTACTGCTGTCACATTGACAAATGTAAACAAACTGAGTAGGACGTGTGTACTGCTGTCACATTGACAAATGTAAACAAACTGAGTAGGACATGTGTACTGCTGTCACATTGACAAATGTAACCAAACTGAGTAGGACATGTGTACTGCTGTCACATTGACAAATGTAAACAAACTCAGTAGGATGTGTGTACTGCCGTCACATTAACAAATGTAAACAAACTGAGTAGGACATGTGTACTGCTGTCACATTGACAAATGACATTGACAAATGTAAACAAACTGAGTAGGACGTGTGTACTGCTGTGACATTGACAAATGTAAACAAACTGAGTAGGACGTGTGTACTGCTGTGACATTGACAAATGTAAACAAACTGAGTAGGACGTGTGTACTGCTGTGACATTGACAAATGTAAACAAACTGAGTAGGACGTGTGTACTGCTGTGACATTGACAAATGTAAACAAACTGAGTAGGACGTGTGTACTGCTGTCACACTGACAAATGTAAACAAACTGAGTAGGACGTGTGTACTGCTGTCACACTGACAAATGTAAACAAACTGAGTAGGACGTGTGTACTGCTGTCACACTGACAAATGTAACCAAACTTAGTAGGACGTGTGTACTGCTGTCACACTGACAAATGTAAACAAACTGAGTAGGACGTGTGTACTGCTGTCACACTGACAAATGTAAACAAACTGAGTAGGACATGTGTACTGCTGTCACACTGACAAATGTAAACAAACTGAGTAGGACATGTGTACTGCTGTCACACTGACAAATGTAAACAAACTGAGTAGGACATGCCTACTGCTGTCACATTGACAAATGTAAACAAACTGAGTAGGACATGCCTACTGCTGTCACATTGACAAATGTAAACAAACTCAGTAGGATGTGTGTACTGCCGTCACATTAACAAATGTAAACAAACTGCAAACCTTATCAATCTATTTTTATATAAGTACGTACAAAGTTATTGATTGTAAACTATTAAGTGACAAATAATTTGTTATTTAACAAAAACAATAATAATACCAGCGAGTAACTTAGTTTGGTGATCTTATCAGAACAGACTCATTCGATCTCATCAATCCATGGCACAGTGGGAGATACTAATGTATTTAAAACATATATGTTGTTTCTATCCGTTCAATATAGCTTTGACACACTATATATAAGGTTTTTGTCCTATTTAAAACATGCAAAAACATGAAATGTTCTTGTATGACCAGTGAAAGTCAAACAGCGATTATCCATCCTGTAGATAGTAAGTTAGTTAAAATAAATATTACACGTTTACTTTTTTCCTGAGGCATGTAATGTATTGTTATTAAAATGATTACAATTATTATAATGATGTGAGGTGGTTAAAAATAATATTATCAAACATGATACTCTAAATAATGCGGGATGAACACTGTTAGACATGTTTTATGAATAACGATTATTATATGGAATACCACACACATTTGTGTTAGTACAAGGTCAGGAGAACACAGACAGACAAAGAGAGTTATCTACCATGCTGAGAATCCTCGAACAAAAGTGATAAGATGTCATTATAGCCCAAGAGAAGACAACAGGACGTTATTCTTTTCTGGTAGATTTGTGATATATGTGTGAGGGTTTTCATAAATTATAGGCGTGTGCCTGTCATGCTTGGTAAAGTCACCCTGCATGCTCTACATAGATCGACATAGGCGTTATTCTTCTGTGTCACATGTCTAGAGCTCATGAGTTATTTGTGAGTATATATATATATATATATATATATATATATATATATATATATATATATAAATGTGCTTTTGTATCATATATGAACAGTTGGTGATTGGTGATAATAAAACATGGTTGTTACCGTCATGGAAAGTGTTCTTTTTGTAATATTTTGCTCTCTTAGACCCTCCGATTTACATACAAGTCCCTGATTTTCCGAGACTACCTGATTTACGTATAAATACCAGATTTTCTGAGACCCTCCGATTTACGTATAAATCCCCGTTTTTCCAAGACCCTCTGATTTATGTCTAAATCTCCTGGATTGGCATTTCTGAAACTTTCAATATAGCTTTGACACACTATATATAAGGTTTTTGTCCTATTTAAAACATGCAAAATCATGAAATGTTCTTGTATGACCAGTGAAAGTCAAACAGCGATTATCCATCCTGTAGATAGTAAGTTAGTTAAAATAAATGTTACACGTTTACTTTTTGCCTGTCACATGTAATGTATTGTTATAATAATGATTACAATTATTATAATGATGTGAGGTGGTTAAAAATAACATTATCAAACATGATACTCTAAACAATGCGGGATGAACACTGTTAGACATGTTTTATGAATAACGATTATTATATGGAATATCACACATTTGTGTTAGTACAAGCTCAGGAGAACGCAGACAGACAAAGAGAGCAGTCTACCATGCTGAGAATCCTTGAACAACAGCGATAAGATGTCATTATAGCCCAAGAGAAGACAACAGGTTGGTCCAGCTTTATGATAATTTATGAAATATTTAAATGTTCTTGTATGACCAGCAATTATCCATCCTGTAGATGGTAAGTTAGCTAAAATAAATATTACATGTTTACTTTTTGCCTGACACATGTAATGTATTGTTATTATAATGATTATCATTATTATAATGATGTGAGGTTGTTAAAAATAACATTATCAAACATGATAATCTAAACAATGCGGGATGAACACTGTTAGACATGCTTTATGAATAGTGATTATTATATGGAATACCACACACATTTTTTTTTAGTACAAGGTCAGGAGAACGCAGACTCAGAAAGAGAGCCATCTCCTATGCTGAGAATCCTCGAACAGCAGCGACAAGACGTCATTATAGCCCAGGAGAAGACAACAGGTGTGGTGTATATTCCAGCTTTATGATAATTCGTTATATTATTTCAATTAGTAATTTACTAGCCTTGGCAGATTTTCTTCCACTCCAGGTGATGTTTTACCCGTCATTGAATGGCTAGTGGCACCAAGAAGTAGGAGGGTTCGCATTGAATGGCTAGTGGCACTAAGAAGTAGGAGGGTTCGCATTGAATGGCTAGTGGCACCAAGAAGTAGGAGGGTTCGCATTGAATGGCTAGTGGCACTAAGAAGTAGGAGGGTTCGCATTGAATGGCTAGTGGCACCAAGAAGTAGGAGGGTTCGCATTGAATGGCTAGTGGCACTAAGAAGTAGGAGGGTTCGCATTGAATGGCTAGTGGCTCCAAGAAGTAGGAGGGTTCGCATTGAATGGCTAGTGGCACTAAGAAGTAGGAGGGTTCGCATTGAATGGCTAGTGGCTCCAAGAAGTAGGAGGGTTCGCATTGAATGGCTAGTGGCTCCAAGAAGTAGGAGGGTTCGCATTGAATGGCTAGTGGCTCCAAGAAGTAGGAGGGTTCGCATTGAATGGCTAGTGGCACTAAGAAGTAGGAGGGTTCGCATTGAATGGCTAGTGGCACCAAGAAGTAGGAGGGTTCGCATTGAATGGCTAGTGGCACTAAGAAGTAGGAGGGTTCGCATTGAATGGCTAGTGGCTCCAAGAAGTAGGAGGGTTCGCATTGAATGGCTAGTGGCACCAAGAAGTAGGAGGGTTCGCATTGAATGGCTAGTGGCACTAAGAAGTAGGAGGGTTCGCATTGAATGGCTAGTGGCACCAAGAAGTAGGAGGGTTCGCATTGAATGGCTAGTGGCACCAAGAAGTAGGAGGGTTCGCATTGAATGGCTAGTGGCTCCAAGAAGTAGGAGGGTTCGCATTGAATGGCTAGTGGCACTAAGAAGTAGGAGGGTTCGCATTGAATGGCTAGTGGCTCCAAGAAGTAGGAGGGTTCGCATTGAATGGCTAGTGGCACCAAGAAGTAGGAGGGTTCGCATTGAATGGCTAGTGGCACAAAGAAGTAGGAGGGTTCGCATTGAATGGCTAGTGGCACCAAGAAGTAGGAGGGTTCGCATTGAATGGCTAGTGGCACCAAGAAGTAGGAGGGTTCACATTGAATGGCTAGTGGCACCAAGAAGTAGGAGGGTTCACATTGAATGGCTAGTGGCACCAAGAAGTAGGAGGGTTCACATTGAATGGCTAGTGGCACCAAGAAGTAGGAGGGTTCACATTGAATGGCTAGTGGCACCAAGAAGTAGGAGGGTTCACATTGAATGGCTAGTGGCACCAAGAAGTAGGAGGGTTCACATTGAATGGCTAGTGGCACCAAGAAGTAGGAGGGTTCACATTGAATGGCTAGAATGGCATTTCATTCATTGAAAATACTGATAGAAATACGTGTAGATCTTGATCATTGATTGGTATCAGCTTTGCGGTACAAAAGTTTGATGGTGTGGTGTTAGCGAATTTAATACCAATGTTGTATTTTCTTATTGCATGCTATGAAGCAGTGTGCCATACTGTCAAATCCTTTCTTTCTTCGGGTTGGGGATGTCAGAACACCTCCTCGTGGTCCAACCTGGTAACTGATTCTTCGGAATCAGGCCAAACGTTCTGACCTTCTCTGTTGGGCAGGGTTTTCCAGCGGAGTCGTATGTGCGAGCACAAGTATTCCTATTTTGCTGTCTCGCGGTACACCTACTACCATGAGCAGCACTTTTTTCACGGAGGTCGCTGCCTCCCAAAGCGCAGCCAACATGTATGATGTGAACAGAGACGGGGGGGCCCCAGGCGGGGGCCGCCTGGAATGTGACAAGTGTGGCAGGCCCTTTAACACCCAGAGGGGCCTGTCACTGCATCAGCGTAAGGCACACGCGATTGAATATCACCTTATGCATGTGCCGAAGGTGAGGAAAGCTCGGTGGAGTCACGACGAGAGGGTGTTGGTGGCAAGGGAAGAGATCCGGCTCCTGGGCGAGGGGTCCTCTAACGTGAATTTCGAGCTAGCGGCCACGTTCACTCAAAGGTCGCTAGACGCGATTAAGAGTGTTCGGCGCACGGCAGCCTACATCGCTATTCGTGATAGGCTGACGGGCCGTGCGCCTGACCAGACCCCCCCCACCCAAACCACCAGCGCCCAACCTAGTGACTCCCTGGCTGGACTCCCAACGGCACATGAGCAGGCCAGCGAGTTGGCGACTGCCACCACCCCGCACATATGGGGATCGGGGATTCCAACCGAGTTGGGGATCGCATCCCCTCCCAGGAAAAGAGTCCTGCGAAACCCCGCGGGTGACGGGGTCGGAGAACGGTACCACTCGTCGGCCTCTTGGTCCGACGATGAGCTCCAGAGCCTGGCCTGTGCGGAACTGCGGGCTGTCAGGTTGTTTCCCGCCGGGCGGAACATCAACCAGCTCCTCCGAGGAGTTGTCCCCTGCCGGTCTTTCGACGCTATGAAGGGGACACGTCGTACTATTAAGTACAAGGCCATCAGAACGCTCCTCGCGATGGAGTTGGACGAGACGACGCCCGACGGGCCCGCAGCCGCTGCAGAGGGTCCTGTGACGCCATCGTCGGGGGACACTGACACTGACCCAATGTATTCGACCCGGCTAGACCGGCCTCAGCAAACCCTTAACTCCGGGAGGTGGAGTATGTCTGACTCATCCCGGCTTGTCCGGCCTCGTATTTCCGATGACTCCGGGAGGCGGAGTACTGTTGACAGTCCCCGGCTAGACCGGCCTTGGTTGTCAAACAGCACTGGGAGGCAGTGCACAGACCCTTCTGGTAAGGGGTCTGGTCAAACGGACAATGTCCTAACGACATGTGACGACTATGAACTGTTCTTGGATAATGGGGGTGAGGTAAACACCCCACGTAAAGACGTTTTGTCTTCGAGTTTTACGGTTTGTGACACTTCCCGGGAATCCCGGCCCCGTGTATATAGCTCTGGGGGGCAGAGCCCCCCTACTTTCGTTTTCGACGACACCCGGTCCGAAGACCGGGCTCTGCCAAACAGCTCCGGGAGGAGGAGCCCGCAACCATGTGCCGAGGTAACACAGTCGAGTTCGGATGATGCCCTCAAGGAGAATCCTTCCCAGTTAACGCGTGTTGTTAGGCCGTCTTTACAACGGCCAGATTTTACGGGTCCGTTGTGTAATTCCCGGCCTGGGAAGTACTTTTGCTGAATTTAACAAGTGGAAAGCCGCACTGTTTGCGGAAGTGGTAGCAGTGCAAGACTATTATCATGGTTTGGACTCAACTGTCCTCCTTGATTGTTGAGTTGGCGGGCTGTCTGTGGCCCAGAAAAGTGCAATTGACTTGGAATATAACAACTAGATATCCAACGAAATTAAGGTTGGTTCCCGACGGAAAGGGCCAGACCGAAGGGGGCGGCGCCGGGAAGCTGGTCGGAGGAAGGCTGAGGCGGAGACCCGTGCAGCCACTGGGAAGCGTGCGCGCAGGAGAACTGAGTACGCGAGGGTGCAGAAGCTATACAGCAAAAACCGCGCAGATTGCGCAAGGAAAGTGTTAGCCGGGCAATGGACGGAGCAACCGGCCCAGCACTCGCTCTCGGATCAGGTCCTGTTCTGGGAGGGGGTGTTCGGGAAGGACTCCAGAGCGGATGACAGGCAGGTCGAACCGTCGTGTGACGTTCTGTGGGACCTCATTGCGCCTGTCTCCCTCACAGAGCTACAGGCAACACTAAGAGATACCAAGAAAGGTGCACTTGGTACTCACAATATCTTACTGGCAGATCTGCGCAAGCTCGACCCTTGCGCCCTCCTCGCGCACCTGAACATGTGGCTGTATACCGGCTATCTGCCCGCTGGACTCAGGACTAGCTGAACGGTACTCATCCCGAAAGTTCCGGCCCCTACTAGCCCGAAAGAGTATCGACCCATCTCGATCGGCCCCTATTTGGCCAGAGTGTTTCACAGGCTGCTCGCCACTCGACTCTCTACCCGTATACAATACAGCTCCCGACAACGAGCGTTCACGAAAGGTGACGGCATAGCCGACAATGTGTTCCTTCTGAGGTGCCTGTTGAAGGAATCATGCTAGGAGCTAAAACCGCTCTCGCTCGTGTTCCTTGATGTGTCCAAAGCGTTCGACTCAGTGTCCCACGACTCCCTCTTCCTGGCGGCGAAGAGAATGGGAGTGCCTCACCGATCCTCTTCAACATCGATTGGGCGATCGAGGCTCTCGACCAGGAGTTGGGCGTCCAAGTGGGTGATGATGGCCCTCGTCTCAATCACCTGGCCTTTGTGGACGACATCGTCCTGATGGCCAGGAGTAAAATTGGCATCCAGCATCTCAGCCATCAGTTAGAGAGAGCGCTGGGGCTCTGCGGTCTAACTTTGAACCCGGACAAGTCAAGGTCATTGACGATAGCGGTGGACAGGAAAGCGGGCCGTTGGGTCTGCGATCCCACGCCGTACGTGTCCCTCACAGAGGGGGTATTGCCGGCCATGCCCATTTCCGAGGGATATAAATACCTCGGCGTCACCGTGAGTGCTCATGAGGGTGGTTCATCCGCTGAGGAGCTCCTCTCTCGCGGGCTCAACCACCTGACAAAAGCCCCTCTAAAACCTCAGCAGAGGCTTTATATTGTCAAAAATCATTTGATTCCCAAATTATACCATAAGTTGGTTTTGTCTCGATCCAATAACGGAGTCCTGAGGAGACTCGACAAACTGGTAAGACGCAGCCTCAGGTCGTGGCTGAAGCTGCCCCACGATGCGGTAAACGCACTTTTCCACAGCGAGGTGCATGAGGGTGGCCTGGGTATTCCATCTCTCAGGTTGGCGATCCCCCTTCTTAAGAAGGCGAGGTTGGATCGCCTCGCCAGCGTGCTAGATCCGGCTATCAGCGCCCTGGTTGCTAACTCACGCACCTTTGCCAAGGAGCGTCGACGATGCATGAACCCACCGCCTAAGGTGGAGAATTCCATCGTCCATAATATGACAGACGCAAAACTGGAGCTGGCATCTGCACTGCACGGGGCAGTCGACGGCTGCGGCCTGAAGGCCTCGCGCGCAGTTCCGTACATATATGAATGGGTATCCAATGGCACGGCGCTGTTATCTGGGGCGAATTTTATCCATGCCCTGCAGATCCGTTCTGCAACCGTGTCTACCAAACAGAGAGCCGCTCGGGGTAGGCCCGAAGCCGATAGAAGGTGCGACGCGTGCTGGAGGACCGAGTCTTTGGGGCATGTCCTCCAAGTGTGCCCGAGAACATGGGGGCATCGAATCAAGTGACATGATGCCCTCCTCGAGAAGTTCCTCCACAAGATGGAGAACCGCGGCTGGTCGGTGACGCGCGCTCTACGGTGATCAAGGTGCGGGGTGGCAGCCCGCAGATCCCGGACGCGGTGTTGTATTCTCACGGCGCTTGCTGGGTTGTCGATTCGTCTGTCGTTGCGGACAACGCGGACCTCGACAACGCCCACGAGAGCAAGTGCCGGAAATACGACACCCCGGCTGTCCATGACTGGTGCCAAGCAAACTGGCCTTCTGGGGAGGCGTCAAGGGAGATTTTCTTCGGTGCCCTCATTTTCAACTGGCGGGGGGGGCATGTCCCCTAGGTCAGCCAGCATGTGCCGTGCCTTCAACATTCCGAAATCTGAATTGGTGATCTTCTCAGTCTCCGTGTGCGAGTGGGGCTGGAAGATTTATCGCGCCTTCCACAAAACAATAGCCTGGCAATAAATTACGTGAACATGAACCGATTGGGCGGCTCTCTGCTTGGGCGTCCCCTTACTATCTGTCTCACTTTTACATTTGCTCCCTTCGTATTTAAGGGATAATCATTATCCTCAGTCCGGGCCTTCTATTTATGTTTGTGCACATCATTTAGTTATTGTACTTATTGCTTATTTTGTACATTCAATAAAGATTAAAATTGAGTGTAGCCCACACATTGTTTGCCCGGATTTTTTTAAAATAAATACATGGTAGATTTCCTGTTGGTGTTGTTGGTACATATTTAAACTGTTTTAAAGTGGGTACTGATCAATCAAACTTTGTTTGTTTACTAGATGTTGCTGGAAAAAATATCATAGCAAGTGTGTATATTCCACTGACACTGTAAGGATGAAGTTACCAAACATTAAGAAATGCCATGAAATGTGTAACTGCATGTTCAAATGGAGAATTATATATTTATACCAATTTTGTTTATGTGACCTTCTGACATGAGAAGTAACGTGCCATAGACACCTCGATATATAAACACAAAGCTGCCATGAATAATACATCACACACAGGGGAGTGGGCAACAGAGGTGGAGGTGACTGCTGCAGCTACACCCAGGAAAGTGACATGTCACTGCCAGGGGAGTGGGCAACAGAGGTGGAGGTGACTGCTGCAGCTACACCCAGGAAAGTGACATGTCGCTGCCAGGGGAGTGGGCAACAGAGGTGGAGGTGACTGCTGCAGCTACACCCAGGAAAGTGACATGTCGCTGCCAGGGAGTGGGCAACAGAGGTGGAGGTGACTGCTGCAGCTACACCCAGGAAAGTGACATGTCGCTGCCAGGGAGTGGGCAACAGAGGTGGAGGTGACTGCTGCAGCTACACCCAGGAAAGTGACATGTCGCTGCCAGGGGAGTGGGCAACAGAGGTGGAGGTGACTGCTGCAGCTACACCCAGGAAAGTGACATGTCGCTGCCAGGGGAGTGGGCAACAGAGGTGGAGGTGACTGCTGCAGCTACACCCAGGAAAGTGACATGTCGCTGCCAGGGGAGTGGGCAACAGAGGTGGAGGTGACTGCTGCAGCTACACCCAGGAAAGTGACATGTCGCTGCCAGGGGAGTGGGCAACAGAGGTGGAGGTGACTGCTGCAGCTACACCCAGGAAAGTGACATGTCGCTGCCAGGGAGTGGGCAACAGAGGTGGAGGTGACTGCTGCAGCTACACCCAGGAAAGTGACATGTCGCTGCCAGGGGAGTGGGCAACAGAGGTGGAGGTGACTGCTGCAGCTACACCCAGGAAAGTGACATGTCACTGCCAGGGGAGTGGGCAACAGAGGTGGAGGTGACTGCTGCAGCTACACCCAGGAAAGTGGCATGTCACTGCCAGGGGAGTGGGCAACAGAGGTGGAGGTGACTGCTGCAGCTACACCCAGGAAAGTGACATGTCACTGCCAGGGGAGTGGGCAACAGAGGTGGAGGTGACTGCTGCAGCTACACCCAGGAAAGTGACATGTCGCTGCCAGGGGAGTGGGCAACAGAGGTGGAGGTGACTGCTGCAGCTACACCCAGGAAAGTTGCATGTCACTGCCAGGGGAGTGGGCAACAGAGGTGGAGGTGACTGCTGCAGCTACACCCAGGAAAGTGACATGTCGCTGCCAGGGGAGTGGGCAACAGAGGTGGAGGTGACTGCTGCAGCTACACCCAGGAAAGTTGCATGTCACTGCCAGGGGAGTGGGCAACAGAGGTTGAGGTGACTGCTGCAGCTACACCCAGGAAAGTGACATGTCGCTGCCAGGGGAGTGGGCAACAGAGGTGGAGGTGACTGCTGCAGCTACACCCAGGAAAGTTGCATGTCACTGCCAGGGGAGTGGGCAACAAAGGTGGAGGTGACTGCTGCAGCTACACCCAGGAAAGTGACATGTCACTGCCAGGGGAGTGGGCAACAGAGGTGGAGGTGACTGCTGCAGCTACACCCAGGAAAGTGACATGTCGCTGCCAGGGGAGTGGGCAACAGAGGTGGAGGTGACTGCTGTGGCTACACTGCTGGTAACAAACATCTGCATGTTCTTGCCCTACAGCAGAGACTGTAATGGAAGAGTCACTTGTAAATGGCTGACCTATAACGCAATGGACAGAATAATGGCCACTTGATATGGCCACTGGTCATCTTAAGAATAAATGGATGGTTCCCTTGAAATCATTGGAGTTGATTTGGAGGTGGGTAGGCTTATCTTTTTGTGATGAGTAGTTAATATGCCCGTTGGTATGCAGCAGGACAAGCAATGACGACTTGTCATCCTAGGAATAACTCAGTGGTACCGTTGGAATCCTTGGGATTGATTTAGTGGGGATAGGTAAGCTTAGCTTTTTTCTAGAATAGCACAAATGTGATATTCT
Source organism: Lamellibrachia satsuma (assembly GCA_033239005.1). Lineage (NCBI taxonomy): Eukaryota > Metazoa > Annelida > Polychaeta > Sabellida > Siboglinidae > Lamellibrachia > Lamellibrachia satsuma. Next base: position 8,140,137 of record BSQZ01000018.1, read on the forward strand.
GGCATTTTTGCAGCCATCTTGCCATGTCAGCGAATGTCAAAATTGAAATATTTGTAATCGCTGCCCTCGAAAAACTTTTATTTTGTTTAGCGCAATGTGACATAGTTCTGAAAACAATTGCATTTGATGGGCATCATTCGATGGGCATCATTAGATGGGCATAATTTGACGGGCATCATTTGACGGGCATCATCTTTAAAGAGGGGGTGAAGCACTCGAACAACCATAGCCCAAACATAATAACATACCATTTACAGTATATATCACCCTTATATGATGGGTGCAACGCCACGGTAATTTTGTAATATCCTTTTTAACTTTGCCATTATCTTCGCTGGGCGGCGCCATATTGCTCTGCGGGGGGCTCAGCGGCAGAGTGGTTTGAGTACGAGCTCCTGGCACCGCGTTCACACAGTAAAAACCTCTTGGAAAAACGGCTGAAACGCATGGAAAATCGAATAAAAAGAAAACTGGTGTGCACTGGATGCCTCCTGGATATATCAACTAGTACTACAAATGCAAGGAAAAAAACTTTTGATTGACTTCCGAGGAAGAATTTGCAGCGGAAAAGGTGGTTGCAAATGCGGAAATTGTTGTGTCCGCCAGCCGCAGGCTCTGCGAGTGACCACTTTTCCGATGCAGATTACAAGACAAAAGACTATGTGATGAGCATAGACAGACGGTGAGCATCAAGATGTCATTCTTGGTCAAAGACACCGTTCCATCTTAGATCTTTTTTCCACATATGACCATGCATCTACAGACTATTCTGCGACAAGGAAACGTCAGATATCAGAGGGCAGAGCGATGCGTAGGAAGCGACGAGCCGAAACCAGGTTAGTAAATTGGATTACCGTTACCATTGTGACTTATCACTATGATTACAATATAGTTCCACCCCAAAAAGCACAGCTGTGCTTCAACATCAGCATATATATGACCCACAGTAAATCGAAATGTATTAATACAATAAAGTGCGAGTAAGTGTTAATAGTTTGATATAATTACGAGTGTTTTCCAATCCACTGATTTATTTTCGACGTGATCAGACGTACCGTGAATACGTGGCCGTACTCAAAACAATAACAATAACTCAGTAAGTGCTACAGGATATACTGCAGCCTTATAACATGGACCATGGCGTATATACTAGGCAAAATTATTCAAGAAAATAATTTGATATTATTTATTGACAGTCATAATAAGTCTCATACTCCTGCATTCTAAATGCCTAGAGAGCAAGCGGCAAGCGTAAGGCTAAGCATGGGGGGGTTAGATGCATGGGAGAAACATGACCAAAAGACAGTATAGACTATAGTGCAACAGAAACCTACTGTTGCTGTTTACATTTCAAATTCTTTATGGAAATATTTAAATATACAAATACTTTCATTGTGATTAAGTGCAAATGCAGTTACAAAAACTTTTTAAAAGTATTTAAATATTTAAGTAAAATGCATTTCACCCATGCAATGTCTAGCTGGAAAGGAAACTAACTAAGGTATCGTCATCTACCCAGTTGAACACTGTCAGATTATGTCTGCTTTCTATAATGACACTTTACAATTTCTGTCTGAATTCTTGTAACTTGACAATAAGGCAAAATTATATAAAATTAATTTGCTTTATTGATCAGATTAAACCCCACGTGTAATAACCGTTAGTTCATAAAGAGATGTATTAATTACATTTTATTCTAAGTCGACTGATAAAACTGTAATGAATATCATGGGGGGAGGGGGCAACTGTCGGCAACCCACAATAGTATTAGTACAAGCTATACATATGAAGGAAGTATATCAGGCATGGGGTCAATTCTGTTTTGTCAATTCCAAAAAATCAGTTCTAATTCCGCGTTGCAAAAAATCGATTCCAAATGTTAAAATTGTAGGCTAAAGAAAAATTCAAATCCAATTCGTTTTAACACAGTTTTATTTGTCACGTGTGCACAATCATATTTAATTAGATATGATTAAAAAATGATTGTTCGTTAAATGCACACACACACACACACCACACACACACACGCACGCACGCTCGCACGCACGCACGCACGCACGCACGCACACACACACACATCAGGTTTGCCATAAAAAAACTTTGAAATGGCATCCAGCCATTTCATATGTACTTTCTGCTGCGACACCTCTCATGGATTTTTGCTAACAAAACCTTTTAAAATAGTAATAATCAGAAAACTTCTATCATGCCTAAATCCATGGAAACCCAAGCGCATCAAAAACAATATTAAAGTTGTCAAAAAATGGGTGAATATGCTGAACTATGAAGGGTAAGGATGGTAATGACAACACTGACCAGAACTAGATGCTCAAAGCTGTGATTAGATGTTACATGTACTAGATGACTGACAGAGAAACTCTTGATGTTGTGCACAGGACCTGGCGGCACGTAACATCTTGGGAATAAGAACCTCGTATGTAAAGTGGCAGACTTCAGCCAGTCTCGTGAGATAGAGAGTGATGAATTGGACGGCGCCTACACCACCAAGGTCAGTCAGGCAACACTGAAATGTTTGGTGTAGCTCTTCTGAGCAACTATTTGGTTGAGGCAGCCTGACATGATTGGGTCCTGTTTAAAAACTACACTTTGTTAGTTCATAACAGTGGTTAAATTATTTACTTGTTTTTGTTCTTCTTAGGAAACTGGAGGGAGGATATAAATTAATTAAAAACATAACTAATTCTACCCATTTTGATTATAACCATTCTGCCTTACTTAAAACATACTATTTCATTCCCTGTTTCCAACATCTCCCGGTCCAATACCAAGCAAAGGTGCATACAGATATAAACTCCAATTGAATCTTGATGCTTATGGATCGTTATTTTGAAGCTGTTTCCACACTTCCTGTAGCCCATCTTGAATCAGTTTTGTTGATATTAAAACCGGTTGTGCGTGAATAGTTTTAAGTCATATACACGGTCAGTTTAATAAAAAGTGCATGCTCTAAGCATGTCGTAGTGGGTGTTAGATGCTTTGATTTTTCACGAAACGATTCTAAAACAAGACGATCGAAAACTTGAATTGCAGAAGCTTCTTTAATATAAGAAAGCACTAACCCTCCTGTGGTGTGTAGGACTGTCCCGAGGCCGTGCACCAGCTGATGCTGGACTGCTGGCAAAAGGAGTGCTCCAACAGGCCCAAGTTTGCTGCCATCGTCATGACTATTGATCAGGCCCCCAGAGATGCTGCACAAGATCGTTAAGCCCAGTAGATGTTACTGGTTTTAATTAAACAGTTTAAAGCTTGTAGACGTACCTGGGCTTAACGATCTTTAATTTCAGTTTCACACCAGTCATGCCAACACTTTGGCAACGTTCCATAGAACCTGAACGTTTACTGCGAAACTGGAGTTGTCACACAAGTTCATGTCGATGTTGAACGCCATCATGTTAGTGAATTAAGTTAAAAATGTTGCATGTATTGAACACATGTTACACTGCCAGTGTATCTGTGATTCTATCGGCAACGTACATACAAAGTGCTTGTGGTGGTCGGGCTTGTACTGCCAAAGTGTAAAAGATTTTTTGGGTTTGTAAATGACAAAGCGCAATTCCATAAGTTGCCATTGATCTTGGTTGCATTGTCTGCTATATTTACCAGAGAAAGTGTGGAATGAACATTACTTCAGTAATGTTGCACTGAAGTATTATGTTTCTTGTTCGATGTAAAAGTCTAGTTGAAGTTATGCCAAGGTCATGCAATACTGTGTGAAAAAAACACCCGACAGCACTTACCTCTGTGCGTCTCCAACCATTTATAAACGAACAATGACTACAAGGAAAACCACAACGACAGAAAAACCAACAACAACTGCGACTGCTCCCAGAGGCACACACAGGAACAAATATTTGCGATGCTATTTTAAGTTGTAATTTGATTGCAAATAGATTTTTTTCATTTTCATTTATTTCAGGTAGGTCTATCTTGGTAGTAGAGGGGGAACCAATTGATATCTGCTGTAGGAAGGTCGACGGACGGACCACAACAACTACAACACACACACACAAACACACTCACTCACTCACTCACACACACACACACACACACACACACACACACACACACACACACACACACACACACTCACTCTCACTCACACTCACTCACACTCACTCACACACACACACACACACACACACACACACACACACACACACACACACACACACACACACACACACACACACACACACACACACACACACCAGGTTTGCCATAAAAAACTTTAAAATGGCATCCAGCCTTTTCATATGTACTTTCTGCTGCGACACCTCTCATGGATTTGCCCCTTTGTCACTTCCCCCCAGACATTAGCCCCTTGCCTTATTCAAAATCTGGACATTTGCCCCCTGTCCGTAGCTTCTGGATTATTTGTAAGTTTTTTTAAGAAATGTTTTTTAACTTATTTTTTTTTATTTCTGAACATGAATTCAAGATATATATTACCCTAATTGCAATTAATGTTCTTTGTGCCAGATCAGCCAAGTAAACTACTTTATGTAGTTGGAGATGATCCTGTAATAAAAATTTATTGCAATTGTGGAAGAAGCCAGTGACATTAGGACCTGGACATGTTAGGACAATTGAGGATATTTGAAAGAAGGTTTCTTTTGAATTGCATTTATCATGGAGAGTTGGAGTGACTCCATTTTCCTATAAAACTGGATGCACAAGCCAGAGTTGTCAGAATGGTCTGATTTTGGTTTTACTGTCTGTTACAGTAACTTAGTATTTCTTTTTGATGCAAATGCTTGATTATATTGTTCTTGGTCACAATGTTTCAATACCAGAGTAGACAATGTCTTTGCTGTAATGTTGACAACTTCCTGGCTGTTACCAGATTCTGGGTGACATGCTAATAGCAGACAAATATGATTTTAAAAGTAATATAAGTAAATATAAGGGTAAATATTAACAGTATCAAGTCAATAATTCCAACAAAATCAATTCCAATTCCCCCAAAAAAAATTGAAAACAAAAAATTCCAATAAAAGAAAAATTCAAATAAAATTTTTTTTTTAAAGTCAATTCCAATTCCAGAACTGGAATTGAGGGTCAGTTCCAATTCCGGAATGGAATTGACCACATGCCTGAAGTATATTCATGACAATATCTTGTCTCTGTGTACCACAGCAACATATATTGTTCTTGGTCACAATGTTTCAATACCAGACAGTGTCTGCTGTAATGTTAACAACTTCCTGGTTTTAAAAGTAATATAAGTAAATATAAGGGTAAATATTAACAGTATCAAGTCAATAATTCCAACAAAATCAATTCCAATTCCCAAAAAAGAAATTTTGAAGAAAAAAAATTCCAATAAAAAAAAATTACAATTAAAATTTTTTTTTTAAAGTCAATTCCAATTCCGGAACTGGAATTGAGGGTCAGTTCCAATTCCGGAATGGAATTGACCACATGCCTGAAGTATATTCATGACAATGTCTTGTCTCTGTGTACCACAGCAACAGTCATGAACAGTATAATTGAATTGAAACAAGCTTATGTCTGTGGGACTTTTGTCGGGAGGGGCTTTTGTCCATGCACCATACTATTATCTAGCAGATGCTTTCAGTATAATACTTAATAATTATATATATATTTACATATATATATATATATATACATATACGTGTGGGCAGGTATGTGTGTGTGCGTGCAGCATTTATAAGGTAAAGATGTCACAAGCATAGATCTGCATTTGGTTCAATAACAATATTCATGCATTATGTTATCTAAATCGAGTGTCAGATATAAAATAAGGAACCCCAGGAAAGTGTACCTATGGGTCCATATTTTGTTATAGAATTTGGACCCCTTATAGAATTTTGACATCCCTGGCCCATTGAAAACAGTGCAATGTTGATTAGATAATATAATGCACTTTGGAGCTAGGATGCTACAATTTTGGTTACATGCGTTTGGTTATGTTACCAGTGGCATTTGTCAAACTGACCAAACAGATTCATTAAAAACACTATATGGAGTGAGCCGTCGGTACGACGGATCTCGACCTCAGTCAGTATCGTGTGTACGGTTGTGGCTGAACAGACCGATCCGCGATACACATTGTCGTCCACAGACACGACACACAAAGGTGACAGTGTTTGATGAAGGCTGGGTAGCCTTCCGTCTTAGTCTCTTCTCTCTCAGGGCGTCGCACCGCTTTTTTTCGAATTCATGTAGGCCGACGTGGCATGTGCGACGCCAGAGGGCATGGTCCATCGCTGTGGACTCCCAGGTGTTGTGAGGCACGCCACATGATTTTAGTGTTGCCTTGAGCACGTCCTTGTATCTCTTTCGCTGCCCTCCCTGTGTTCGTTTGCCGGCGTCCAGTTCTCCATAGAACACTGCCTTAGGGATGCGGTCATCGGCCATTCTCACAAGGTGCCCGGACCAGCGGAGTTGTGCACGCTTGATGTGGTGTTCGATGCCCTTTTGTGCACAGCGCTGTAAGACCTCGGTGTTAGAAATCATGTCTTGCCACTTGATGTTAGCGATGCGCCTTAGGCTGCGCATGTGGAACTGGTCGAGTCTCCGTATGTGTCGGCGGTATGGTGTCCACGCCTCGCAGCCATATAGCAGTGTCGGTAGCACCACGGCACAGTATACACTGATTTTGGTGGCAAGACGTACACCGCGTTCATTCCAAAGGCGCTTGGTGAGTCTGCCGAATGACGCGCTCGCTTTCCCAATCAGTGTTGAGACGTCATCGTCTATCATGGCATTTTGTGATAGCTTGCTACCCAAGTAGGTGAACTTGTCAACGACGTTTAGTGGGTTGTTGTCGATGGTGATGATTGGAGCCGAGTAGTCTGCTCCAGGCTTCGGCTGATACATCACCTCGGTTTTCTTCAGACTGATAGTCAATCCGAAACGGCGGGCGGATCTGGCGAAAGCATTGGTAATCGCTTGTATGTCATCGATCGTATGTGCAAGAAATGCACAGTCGTCAGCGAATAGTAGGTCTTGGAAGTTCTTGTCCTGGATTTGAGTTGTCGAAGGTTGAATACGTTTCCATCAGTTCGGAATCGGATGAGTGCTCCCAAGTCGTTGTCATGGAACGCATCGTTGAGCATGGCTGAGAATATTAATGTGAATAACAGTGGTGCCATCACACAGCCTTGCTTGGTTCCATTTGTTACCGGGAATGGCTCTGACGTTTGACCCTGATCTTGCACTCGGGCAACCATCCCTTCGTGGAATGAACGTATTATGTTGACAAACAAGTCAGGGCAACCAATCTTTCGTAGTATCTGCCATAAGCCATCTCTGCTGATTGTGTCGAAGGCTTTCGTCAAGTCAACAAACACCATGTATAGAGCTAGGTTTTGCTCTCTACATTTCTCCTGCACTTGGCGAGATGCGAAGATCATATCAATTGTACTGCGCTGTGCTCGGAAGCCGCATTGACTCTCGGGCAGGATGTTATCAGCGAGATGTAGTGCAAGTCGATTTAGCAAGATGCGCGCGAGTATCTTCCCAGCTATACAGAGAAGACAAATTCCATGGTGGTTGTCACAGATGCTTTTGTTACCTTTCCTTTTATAGATGTGGACGATGGACGCGTTCTTGAACTCTTGCGGAACAGGCCTGCTGTCCCAGATGTTGCTGAAGAGCTTTACAAGGCGTTTTCTGGACAGTCTGATGCGCATGGTCATCAGTCTTTCACTTACTCCCTTTGGCAGCTTATCAATGTGGTATAGATATGAGGACTTTATCGCAAAGCCTACTCCTGCTTGTCGATGGTCATTGGCTGGTTTGCCGATCCAGAAAAAAGTGTAGCCAGCACCCTTTTCCTCAATTTGAGACTCTTCTGGTAGCCTCGTTTCACTCAAAGCTGCGATGGTGATGTTGTACCGTGCAAGCTCTCTGCCAATGATGGCTGTTCTACGTTCTAGTTGCTTGTCGTTATCTTGTAACGTTCTCACATTCCATGTGCATATATTCAATGTATCGTTTCGACCGCAGTGTTGGATGACCAGCCCGCCGCGGTTTGCGGGCAAGTCGGGTTTGGGTCAGCTTTTTTTTTTAGGAAACGTTTTTATTCCCTTCCCGTTTGGAGAGAGCAGTGCTACCCTAAACAGGGCTGCTCTGACGCCCTGGCAGGATACGAATGGCATCGTGACTCCACTGTCGATGACCAAGCGACCGTCACACCGGGGCCGCCAGCGTGCAGGGTCATGACTAGCAGCTTCCAGCGACATCCTTTGCCTGCCACCGTTGCCACTTCCCCATCGCCGCTGGGCTTGTTTGACTGAGTACCTGCGCATGGAGGTTTAGGGTGGCATGTACTTGCGCAGATACATTCCACACGCTCAATCCTACCTTCCATGACTCGTGGCTTGGGTTAACCGAGACGACCGGTGAAAGGGTTGGACTGCCGGCAGTGACCAAATGGCTGTAATACGTCTAACCAATTGTTCTGTGATGCTCTGCCACACATCTGCTTGACCGCCTTCTGAGCCGCAGTGAACAATGTGAGTCCCATAGCGCCTCATCTGCCGGAGAAGTCTTTAGACACAGTGGGGTAGACGTCCCCTACTCACCACCAAGGTATACCCTGGTGGCTACCCCGTACATAGTTCAGCCAGTCATCCGAGACTGTTTCCCGGAGGGTGGCCGCTGCGGTGTCCGTGCAACTACTAGGAGCCATATGTACGAGTTGGATGGGGAGGTTAGACCGGAGTCCTGGGCCACCCACTGCATGCAGTGGGTGCGGCTGCCGCTCAGACAGAGGTGCTACTACTCATCCCCATCCCAACCCCCCCCTAAAAACATTAAGAGATCAGTGAAAGACCCATTGGTTGAATTAACATGGCTCCATAGGGAAAATGCTTTTCCCAGTGGTTGATTACTTTATATATTCTATATGACATTGGCACTCTTATATTCTAAAAATAATATATACAAGAGAAAGTTTCTCACATTGTGATTCATTTTTATTATGCAAAAGATGAATTTTGTAAAATCTTCAAGTCACTGTATGTGTAATCTTTTCAGATGAAGGATTCACCATTGGTTCGTACAAGTACAGGTACTAGTTTTGAAGCATCCAGTGCTACGTGTGATGCCGTCAATCTTTACATTACGGATGTCACCTTTAGTGCCATCACTGCTACTACTGCTGTGGCATCACATACAACTGATGCTGAAATGCAAATCGATCCGGTAACGATATTTCAAGTGCGACACTTCGCGATTGCTGCTGTAGTCACGGATGACATTATTGCACCAATGAACGTTGATCATGACTACTCCTATGTGAAGCTTCCATCAGATTCAGTGAGAATTAAGACATTGGTGCAGATGATGCACACTACGTGATAACAGCGACATAACCGAGGGTGACTCAAGCAGCTCCGACATCTATGAGAAAGAGAAGAAGTTTGTCATTCGTGAGAAAAACTTATGTCACTTTTCTGCACCTGCCACACACCAAACAGCCATAAACTGTGACACAGGTTGTACTCATGTCTGATCTATCAGCCAACGTCTTTCGGATACTGGGGTGTCTGTCAGAGGAAAGTGTGCTGATTTCTACTCCTGGATGAGTGAAAGGTGAATTGAATATGTTAGGTGTACATGTACTATCAGTCAGAATAAGTAGTGTATTGGTGTATATTTAGTGCCAGTAGTGTATTGGAACAGATGGTTGGTGTGCAAGTACTATCAGTCAGAACAAGTAGTGTATTGATACATATGATTGGTGTACATTTACTGTCAGTACAAGTAGTGTATTTGGTAGAGAATGAGACGCTTGGTTTACATTTGCTGTCGGTAGGAACAAGTAGTAGATTCAGTCAGAACAAGTAGTATATTGGATACACATGATTGGTGTACATTTACTGTCAGAAGAAGTAGTGAAATGGTGCAGATTCCAGAATGAGATCATTGGTGTACATTTACTGTTGGTAAGAACAAGTAGTGTATTGGTATGTATGATTGGTGTACATTTACTGTCAGTCAGAACAAGTAGTATTGTTACACATGATTGGTGTACATTTACTGTCCAATCAAAACAAGTAGTCTATTGCCATTGGTACAGATGATGATGGTGAAACAGTTAAAATGCCTTGGCTTTATAAAGATTAATTATTTCCTAAGCTAAACTACCAGTATATTTGATATGTTGTGGCATAATAATGATGTGTGTAACTGTGATATCCATGTTCCAAGTTGTATTTCCCGGTGGTAGAAGTCACTGTTTTTAGTCAATGTTTAGTCTTAGTTTCAGTCGTTCTAGTTAGCCTTATTTATTTGGTAATTGTTTTTCTATGTGAATAAACTTTTGATATATTTTATGTTGGTCTCAATATAAATGAAATTGCGTGTAGTGACATGCAAGATGCTGCAGGTAACTTTTTTTTGTTGACAGAAATGGGATATGGATAAGAAGGCATTCACATCATTCAGTTATTAATATTTTAGTGGGAATTTTTGTAGTTTTCCAGATTGTTTTTCGACCTGCTGCATACTGTGGGTGCCTCACAATTTGTCTATATTAGACTATCAGTACACTCACCTGTGTCAGGTCAATCTCCATAGCTAAACTTTCCATCAATTCAATTCGGTCCAGAATAGACATCACAGATCCTTCCCACATCGCAAGATGGGATTACTTGTCTTGCCTTTGCTGAGCCTGAAATATAATTTGTCAGGGTTAGTTGATAGCACTAATTCCATAATTACCATAATAGTTGCAAAACTGTGAACATTACATACTGTCAGTAGTTAATTATTGTTATTTAAATGATTACATTGCACCAAACAACAAGGTGTTGTGGTGTGCTACAGAGAGGGGTGATTACAAGTATGAATATTAATGTAATCATGATTACAGTAATTATTGCAATCACAATTACTAATGTAGTCATGATTACAATCATTATTACAATCACGATTACAGTAGCATTTAAGAATATATATATATTCACATAATGAATTAAATAAACCCTCATGTTATTATTGTCATCAATGTTATTCAACACAAAATCAAACACAATATTAAAATACAGTCACGTTACACTTCATTAGATTAGATAAAAAAGAGAAGAGCCTGCTTGCATTGCCATTGTAATTCGGACCTCGCCCTCGGGCTAGGTAAAAGAAATATGCAGAAAAAATATGATTATTAAAATGGCAATGATTCGATAACAATTGAATTACTGACCTGCTAGCTGTAGGGCGAATCAATGAGTTGGCACGCAAATCATGCAATGACAGCAGACCAACATCTAGCACCGCTCTGTTTGTGCATATCACTACAAAATCATCGTCTTCGCCTTCTTATGGTGATGCAAGCACCAACGCGGTCGGGCACACGGTGCTGCATAGCCATAGCCTAGCCCTAGGAATGGTAGCTTCCTCGGCGCATAATGATGACTCAACGTAAACGTGCGCAGACATCGGGACGCAATTTCCACAGGTTCACCACATCACATTACCTAGCAGGAATCGTTGACAGTCAAAGCGCTGTTGTAATTTTTCCTGAATCCAACGTCAACAAAGGCGAAGCCGACCTGGAGTCTGGAGCGTAACTCGCACACTCGGTGACACTTTACGACTGTCAACCGTTGTTTCCGTGGCCTGTCGAACTACTAGACTCTTCGTCTGTGGTTTCCATTTCTCCAAAGATAGACAACTATTACGGAAGTTCAGTAAACCACTAATCGCTAGTAGTAGATCTGGTGAAACTGTCACAAGCGATGCATCCATCTTGTCAACAAGTAAAAAATAGTTCCGGTATTCCGTTATCGCATATTCTCGTTGGTTAGCGTCTCGTGTGTTCGAGAAGTGTGGAGTTTTCCAAAATTTTTTGCGTGTTTTGTTGTAATTTCTTTAACTTTTTAATTTGGAACGAACAAAAACGCTATTTTTTTGACGTGTGTAAACACTTGTATATATAACAGAGACCCACATCTTTTTTTCGCTCCAGAATGCCTATTTATGAAATTGTAGCGGTCGGCTACTTATGATAGCACCCCTTAGTGACTCTCGGATTTCCGGCTACAAACGATCGACCACGTGCCATTTCGCTCTATCAATAAAGTTGTTTTAACGTGACTTCTTGTGTCGCTACATTGGTGACCCTGATTACCAAGACGGATTCTTGGTAAGCAGCACGCACACAAGCCGAGAAACCGAACTTTGATACGAAAATGGACACGTTATTCACATTTTGCTGAACATTCATTGAATAGCCGAAGACCAGCGCTTAACGCGCCGGTCACGCTCTACTGCACAGCTAGCGCATGGCTAGCACAATGGAAATGCCGGACTCGAACGCAGTCGCATTGAAACTGCCGGTCTTTTGGATCGACCAACCCCGGGTGTGGTTACAACAGGCGGAGGCCCAGTTCGCGCTGAAAAATATCACATCGGACGTGATGAAATATCACTACGTGGTCGCCGCACTCGATCAAACCACTGCACTGTGCATAATTGATGTACTGGAAGATCCACCACAGCATGGCAAATACGACAACCTCAGGCGACGCCTAACGGATGTTTTCGGCCTGTCGCCGAGGCAGCGAGCGGATCGTCTGCTCGAATTTGGCGCACACAGTCTCGGTGACATGCGCCCATCTCAACTGATGGACGAGATGCTCGGCTTACTCGGTGGGCATAGACCGTGCCTGCTTTTCGAAAGCCTGTTCCTGAAGTCGATGCCAGAGGACGTGCGAATGCAACTAACAACAGCCAGCTTCGACGACCCAAGAGCCCTCGCGAAGACCGCCGATGCGCTGTGGCAAACAAGAGGACAGGCATCCGTGGTGTCTGCTGCAGATAACCGCTCTCCACCAACTTTAAACAACCGCACTCAACGAAACGCGCGACCGATAGCGACCGACATCTGCTACTACCATCGGCGATTCGGCAACGCGGCCAGGAAGTGCAAACCACCATGTACGTTCACGGGAAACGACGAAGCCGGTCGTCAGTAGTAGCTTCGGCGGCCGGCCAATGCAACAGCCTGTTGTTCATCGTGGACGACATCTCAGCCAAGCGTTTCCTGGTTGACACAGGAGCATCCGTCAGCGTGTTTCCTGCCTCGCACAAGGACAGACACGGGGGCGTACGCACGCCTTTCCTTGTCGCTGCCAACGGGACGAACATCGCTACATACGGAACCAGAGAGATGTCTCTCAGTCTAGACAGGCGCAACTACACGTGGCCTTTCATCATCGCTGATGTGAGGACACCGCTTCTTGGCGCAGATTTCCTACAGGCCAACGCACTACTCGTCGATCTACAAAGCCGACGTCTGATAAACGCCACTTCATTCGCGTCATCAGCACTACAGCAATCTGACGAGCCGGCCCTACATCTGCACCACGTCACTTCCAACAACCCCTACATGCGTATACTCGACGAGTTTCCGGCTATTACACGCCCTGAGTTTGCGAGCCCTTCCGTTCGCCACGGCGTTGAACATTTCATCACAACGACAGGCCCTCCCGTATACGCCAAGGCCCGCAGATTACCACCTGATAAACTCGCAGTGGCCAAAGCAGAGTTTAACACTATGGAAGAAATGGGCATCATCAGGCGATCTGACAATCCGTGGGCGTCACCTTTGCACATGGTGCCAAAGAACTCTGGCGGCTGGAGACCGTGCGGCGATTATCGGAGACTTAACGATATCACTGTGCCTGACAAGTATCCAGTTCCACATATTCAGGACTTTTCCTCGCAACTTGCGGGCGCCACTCTCTTCTCGAAGATCGACCTAGTACATGGGTATCACCAGATCCCTGTCGCGCCAACAGACATCAGCAAGACGGCCGTCATCACGCCGTTCGGCCTTTTCGAGTTCCTGCGTACACCCTTCGGCCTTAAGAATGCAGCACAAACCTTCCAACGCCTCATGGACACTGTCTGCAAAGGACTCACGTTCGTGTTCGTCTATCTAGACGACATCCTGGTTAGTAGCGCAACTGCCGAGGATCACGTACGAACAGTTTTCGAGCGCCTGGCTTCACACGGGTTGGTGATCAACGAGAGCAAGTGCCAGTTTGGAACACCGACTATCGACTACCTCGGTCATCACATCACATGTGAAGGAGCAATTCCACTACCCGCTAAGGTAGACGCTATTCAAACCTTTGAAAGACCGACAACAGTGAAGGGACTCCAACAGTTCGCCGGTATGGTCAACTTCTACCATCGTTTTGTACCGAACGCTGCTCACATCATGCGTCACATCTACGCTGCGTTGGCTGGCAATCCTGTCAACTTGGAGTGGTTGAGCGACCTCGAAGACGCTTTCAACGCCGCCAAAGAAGCTCTAGCAAGGGCAACGATGCTCGTGCAACCACGCGACAGACCCACCGCACTGACAGTTGACGCATCGGGAACAGCGATTGGCGCTGTTCTTGAACAGGACCTTGGTTCGTGGAAGCCAGTGGCGTTCTTCAGTCGCAAACTTCGACCTGCAGAACAAAAGTACAGCGCTTTCGATCGCGAGCTTTTAGCTATGTATCTAGCCATTCGTCACTTTCGATATTTCCTCGAAGGCCGCACCTTCACGCTTTACACGGACCACAAGCCTCTGACCTTCGCGATTTCTAAAATCAGCGATCCGTGGTCGCCGCGACAACAGATGCACTTGGCATACATCTCCGAATTCACCACAGATGTGCGACACATAGAGGGGAAGAATAACACCGTGGCAGACACCTTATCTAGAGACGGCATCTCAGCAATCAAGGCACCTCTTCATGGTGTGGACAACGAGGCGATGGCAGCAGCCCAGCTCACGGATGACGGCATTGCCAACATGCGGTCAGCTCCGACGGGTCTTGTCGTACGAGAAATTCCGCTCAATACGAACGGCCCATCGATCTACTGTGACGTCTCCACTGGCCGACCTCGACCTCTCGTCCCCGACACGTGGCAGCGCACCGTTTTCGACGCAGTGCACGGCCTCTCTCATCCTTCGATCCGAACCACGAGGAAGATGATCGCAGAAAAGTTCGTATGGAGAGGTCTCAACAAGCAAGTCGGCGCATGGGCTAAGTCATGCCTCCGTTGTCAGGCAGCTAAAGTCCATCGGCATACAGCGTCTCCCGTGGCAGACTTCGCCCCAACGACGCGTCGTTTCGACCATGTGCACGTGGACTTAGTCGGCCCTCTTCTGCCTTCGCAGGACCACCACTACCTGTTCACCGTCGTTGACAGGTTCACGAGATGGGCGGAGGCAATTCCTCTAGTCGACGCACAGACCACCACATGCGCGAGAGCCTTTGCTGCTCACTGGGTGGCTCGTTTTGGTGTGCCAACGGACATGACGTCTGACAGAGGATCGCAGTTCACATCTGAATTGTGGTCGGTACTGTCGCAGCTACACGGTACACGTTTACACCGCACCTCCGCGTACCACCCACAGTCGAACGGACTGGTGGAAAGGTTTCACAGACACCTCAAATCCGCACTGATGGCTCGTCTTGATGGACCTAATTGGCTCGACGAACTGCCATGGGTCCTGCTCGGTATTCGCACTGCGCCCAAAGAAGATCTCGGGTGTTCATCAGCGGAGCTGGTCTACGGCGCGCCACTGACGGTCCCGGGAGATTTCATCCCTCGTGGGCAAGAGACTCAGGAGGCAGCACGGTTCCTTCCGTGACTACGCGAAAGGGTTCGCGACCTGGCACCGAGACCTTCCATCCCGCATGGCACCAGACCGTCGTCTGTGCCGTCCACTCTGGCACACAGCGCCTACGTCTTTGTGCGCCGCGACAGCCACCGTCCACCCCTCAAACTGCCGTACGAGGGACCCTACAAGGTATTGATGCACGGCGAGAAGTCGTTCGTACTCGACTACGGCAATCGACACGACCGCGTCAGCATCGATCGCCTGAAACCTGCCCATCTCGACTCGGATATTCCAGTCGATGCAGCTAAACGAGCCCCCCGGGGCCGTCCAGCTGCCGTGCACACACGATCTGGCCGCCAAATCAGACGACCAGAACGCTATGCCCCGGGTGACGGGTGCTAAGGGGGGTTGTGTAGCGGTCGGCTACTTATGATAGCACCCCTTAGTGACTCTCGGATTTCCGGCTACAAACAATCGACCACGTGCCATTTCGCTCTATCAATAAAGTTGTTTTAACGTGACTTCTTGTGTCCCTACAAGTTCGACATAGGCGTTATTCTTCTGTCACATGTCTAGAGCTCATGAGTTATTTGTGAGTATACATACATATATATATATATATATATATATATATATATATATATATATATATAATGTGCTTTTATATCATATATGAACTGTTAGTGATTGGTCATAATAAAACATGGTTGTTACTGTCATGGAAAGTATTCTTTTTGTAATATTTTGTTCTCTTAGACCATCCGATTTACATACAAGTCCCTGATTTTATGAGATTACCCGATTTACGTATAAATCCCAGATTTTCTGAGACCCTCCTATTTACGTATAAATCCCCGTTTTTCCAAGACCCTCTGATTTACGTCTAAATCTCCTGGATTGGCATTTCTGAAACTTAACATGTATGTGTTTCTATCCGTTTCATATAGCTTTGACACACTATATATAAGGTTTTTGTCCTATTTAAAACATGCAAAATCATGAAATGTTCTTGTATGACCAGTGAAAGTCAAACAGCGATTATCCATCCTGTAGATAGTAAGTTAGTTAAAATAAATATTACACGTTTACTTTTGCCTGAGGCATGTAATGTATTGTTATAATAATGATTACAATTATTATAATGATGTGAGGTGGTTAAAAACAACATTATCAAACATGATACTCTAAACAATGCGGGATGAACACTGTTAGACATGTTTTATGAATAACGTTTATTATATGGAATACCACACACATTTGTGTTAGTACAAGGTCAGGAGAACGCAGACACAGAAAGAGAGCTATCTACTATGCTGAGAATCCTCGAACAGCAGCGATAAGATGTCATTATAGCCCAAGAGAAGACAACAGGTGTGGTATATACTCCAGCTTTATGATAATTCGTTATATTATTTCCATTAGTAATTTACTAGCCTTGGCAGATTTTCTTCCACTCCAGGTGATGTTTTACCCGTCATTGAATGGCTAGTGGCACCAAGAAGTAGGAGGGTTCACATTGAATGGCTAGTGGCACCAAGAAGTAGGAGGGTTCACATTGAATGGCTAGTGGCACCAAGAAGTAGGAGGGTTCACATTGAATGGCTAGTGGCACCAAGAAGTAGGAGGGTTCACATTGAATGGCTAGTGGCACCAAGAAGTAGGAGGGTTCACATTGAATGGCTAGTGGCACCAAGAAGTAGGAGGGTTCACATTGAATGGCTAGTGGCACCAAGAAGTAGGAGGGTTCACATTGAATGGCTAGTGGCACCAAGAAGTAGGAGGGTTCACATTGAATGGCTAGTGGCACCAAGAAGTAGGAGGGTTCACATTGAATGGCTAGTGGCACCAAGAAGTAGGAGGGTTCACATTGAATGGCTAGTGGCACCAAGAAGTAGGAGGGTTCACATTGAATGGCTAGTGGCACCAAGAAGTAGGAGGGTTCACATTGAATGGCTAGTGGCACCAAGAAGTAGGAGGGTTCACATTGAATGGCTAGTGGCACCAAGAAGTAGGAGGGTTCACATTGAATGGCTAGTGGCACCAAGAAGTAGGAGGGTTCACATTGAATGGCTAGTGGCACCAAGAAGTAGGAGGGTTCACATTGAATGGCTAGTGGCACCAAGAAGTAGGAGGGTTCACATTGAAGATTGGATACCAGGAAGTACTTGTTCTCACAGAGGACAATAAATGAATATGGTATGTCAAGTTCTTGATCACTGATTGGTATCAGCTTTGCGGTACAAAAGTTTGATGGTGTGGTGTTAGCGAATTTAATACCAATGTTGTATTTTCTTATTGCATGCTATGAAGCAGTGTGCCATACTGTCAAATCCTTTCTTAAAGTAAATAAATACATGGTAGATTTCCTGTTGGTGTTGTTGGTACATATTTAAACTTTTTTAAAGGGGGTACTGATCAATCAAACTTTGTTTGTTTACTAGATTTTGCTGGAAAAAATATCATAGCAAGTGTGTATATTCCACTGACATTGTAAGGATGAAGTTACCAAACATTAAGAAATGCCATGAAATGTGTAACTGCATGTTCAAATGGAGAATTATATATTTATACCAATTTTGTTTATGTGACCTTCTGACATGAGAAGTAACGTGCCATAGACACCTCGATATATAAACACAAACCTGCCATGAATAGTACATCACACACAGGGGAGTGGGCAACAGAGGTGGAGGTGACCGCTGCGGCTACTCCCAGGAAAGTGACATGTCACTGCCAGGGGAGTGGGCAACAGAGGTGGAGGTGACTGCTGCAGCTACACCCAGGAAAGTGACATGTCGCTGCCAGGGGAGTGGGCAACAGAGGTGGAGGTGACTGCTGCAGCTACACCCAGGAAAGTGACATGTCACTGCCAGGGCAGTGGGCAACAGAGGTGGAGGTGACCGCTGCGGCTACTCCCAGGAAAGTGACATGTCACTGCCAGGGCAGTGGGCAACAGAGGTGGAGGTGACCGCTGCGGCTACTCCCAGGAAAGTGACATGTCACTGCCAGGGGCAGTGGGCAACAGAGGTGGAGGTGACCGCTGCGGCTACACCCAGGAAAGTGACATGTCACTGCCAGGGCAGTGGGCAACAGAGGTGGAGGTGACCGCTGCGGCTACACCCAGGAAAGTGACATGTCACTGCCAGGGCAGTGGGCAACAGACGTGGAGGTGACCGCTGCGGCTACTCCCAGGAAAGTGACATGTCACTGCCAGGGCAGTGGGCAACAGAGGTGGAGGTGACCGCTGCGGCTACACCCAGGAAAGTGACATGTCACTGCCAGGGCAGTGGGCAACAGAGGTGGAGGTGACCGCTGCGGCTACACCCAGGAAAGTGACATGTCACTGCCAGGGGAGTGGGCAACAGAGGTGGAGGTGACCGCTGCGGCTACACCCAGGAAAGTGACATGTCACTGCCAGGGGAGTGGGCAACAGAGGTGGAGGTGACCGCTGCGGCTACACCCAGGAAAGTGGCATGTCACTGCCAGGGGAGTGGGCAACAGAGGTGGAGGTGACCGCTGCGGCTACACCCAGGAAAGTGACATGTCACTGCCAGGGAGTGGGCAACAGAGGTGGAGGTGACCGCTGCGGCTACACCCAGGAAAGTGGCATGTCACTGCCAGGGGAGTGGGCAACAGAGGTGGAGGTGACCGCTGCGGCTACACCCAGGAAAGTGACATGTCACTGCCAGGGGAGTGGGCAACAGAGGTGGAGGTGACCGCTGCGGCTACACCCAGGAAAGTGGCATGTCACTGCCAGGGGAGTGGGCAACAGAGGTGGAGGTGACCGCTGCGGCTACACCCAGGAAAGTGACATGTCACTGCCAGGGGAGTGGGCAACAGAGGTGGAGGTGACCGCTGCGGCTACACCCAGGAAAGTGACATGTCACTGCCAGGGGAGTGGGCAACAGAGGTGGAGGTGACCGCTGCGGCTACACCCAGGAAAGTGGCATGTCACTGCCAGGGGAGTGGGCAACAGAGGTGGAGGTGACCGCTGCAGCTACACCCAGGAAAGTGGCATGTCACTGCCAGGGGAGTGGGCAACAGAGGTGGAGGTGACCGCTGCGGCTACACCCAGGAACAAACATCTGCATGTTCTTTCCCTACAGCAGAGACTGTAATGGAAGAGTCACTTGTAAATGGCTGACCTACAACGCAATGGACAGAATAATGGCCACTTGATATGGCCACTGGTCATCTTAAGAATAAATGGATGGTTCCCTTGAAATCATTGGAGTTGATTTGGAGGTGGGTAGGCTTAAATTTTTGTGATGAGTAATTAATATGCCCGTTGGTATGCAGCAGGACAAGCAATGACGACTTGTCATCCTAGGAATAACTCAGTGGTACCGTTGGAATCCTTGGGATTGATTTAGTGGGGATAGGTAAGCTTAGCTTTTTTCTAGAGTCAATGTCCATAGCACAAATGTGATATTCTGGTATTTTTGCAGCCATCTTGCCATTATTTAACTTTACCATTATCTTCGCTGGGTGGCGCCATATTGCTCTGCGGGAGGCTCAGCGGCAGAGTGGTTTGAGTACGAGCTCCTGGCACCACGTTCACACAGTAAAAACCTCTCGGAAAAACGGCCGAAACGCATGGAAAATCGAATAAAAAGAAAACTGGTGTGCACTGGATGGCTCCTCGATATATCAACTAGCACTACAAATGCAAGGGAAAAACTTTTGATCGACCTCCGAGGAAGAATTTGCAGTGGAAAAGGTGGTTGCAACTGCGGAAATTGCCGTGTCCGCCAGCCGCAAGCTCTGCGAGTGACCACTTTTCCGATGCAGATTACAAGACGAAAGACGTATGTGATGAGCATGGACAGACGGTGTGCATCAAGATGTCATTCTTGGTCAAAGACACAGTTCCATCTTAGATCTTTTTTCCGCATATGACCATGCATCTACAGACTATTCTGCGACAAGGAAACGTCAGATATCAGAGGGCAGAGCGATGCGTAGGAAGCGACAAGCCGAAACCAGGTTAGTAAATTGGATTACCGTTACCATTGTGACTTATCACTATGATTACAATATAGTTCCACCCCAAAAAGCACAGCTGTGCTTCAACGTCAGCATATATATAACCCACAGTAAATCGAAATGTATGAATACAATAAAGTGCGAGTAACTGTTAATAGTTTGATATAATTACGAGTGTTTTCCAATCCGCCGATTTATTTTCGACGTGATCAGATGTACCGTCAATACGTGGCCGTACTCAAAACAATAACAATAACTCAGTAAGTGCTACAGGATATACTGCAGCCTTATAACATGGGCCATGGCGTATGTACTAGGCAAAATTATTCAAGAAAATAATTTGATATTATTTATTGACAGTCATAATAAGTCTCATACTCCTGCGTTCTAAATGCCTAGAGGCTAAGCTGGGGGGGGTTAGATGCATGGGAGAAACACGACCAAAAGACAGTATAGACTATAATGCAACAGAAGCCTACTGTTGCTGTTTACATTGCAAATTCTTTATGGAAATATTTAAATATACAAATAATTTCATTGTGATTAAGTGCAAATGCAGTTACAAAAACTTTTTAAAAGTATTTAAATATTTAAGTAAAATGCATTTCACCCATGCAATGTCTAGCTGGAAAGGAAACTAACTAAGGCATCGTCATCTACCAAGTTGAACACTGTCAGATTACATGTCTGCTTTCTATAATGACACTTTACAATTTCTGTCTGAATTCTTGTAACTTGACAATAAGGCAAAATTATATAAAATTAATTTGCTTTATTGATCAGATTAAACCCCACATGTAATAACCGGAAGTTCATAAAGAGATGTATTAATTACATTTTATTCTAAGTCGACTGATAACACTGTAATGAATATCGTGGGGGGAGGGGGCAACTGTCGGCAACCCACAATAGTATTAGTACAAGCTATACATATGAAGGAAGTATATCAGGCATGGGGTCAATTCTGTTTTGTCAATTCCAAAAAATCAGTTCTAATTCCGCCTTGCAAAAAATCAATTCCGACTGTTAAAATCCTAGGTTAAAGAAAAATTAAAATCCAATTCGTTTTAACACAGTTTTATTTGTCACGTGTGCACAATCATATTTAATTAGATATGATTAAAAAATTATTGTTCGTTAAATGCACACACACACCACACACCCACCCACCCACGCATGCACGCACGCATGCACGCACGCACGCACATACCAGTGTTTGAGCTAGGACGCGATTTTGCGACATTCTCGCGTTTATTTTTCAAATGTCGCATATTTTTGTAATGTGCGCGACACCGCATAATTATCTTAAATATCGCACATTTTGATCAGTGGAGTGACACCTTTAAATTGTCAAATACAGTTTTTACGGTTGTTCAGCATCTAATATTACTGTAAATTCATTAACATTTGCCCCCAACCACCTTTGACATCACTGATCAGTTATCCAATCACGGAATTAGCAGCGCTTCCCAGATAGTGGCGCCACCAGGTGGAATGTGCACAATCTAGATTATGCATGCAAAATGGCGTCAAAACGGCAGCTGCAGCTGGCCGATATGTGGTCACATACAAAGAAGAAAAAAACAGACGGTAACCGAACTAAGATGTTATTGCGCACAATTGTAATATGTATATGCTATACCAATTATATACTTTATGTTTATTAAGGTCATGCAACAGCAAATCATTTTCTAGTGACTAATCTGGCGGCTTTTGTTGTAGTACCAGTGCCAGTGCCGTGCCCGTGGCAGTGGCACTGCCAGTGGTGCCACGGGTACTACAAAAGCCGCCAGACTAGTGGCAATGCCTAGGCAATTATATGTTTGCGTGAATGTATGACTTAACTAATGCTATCGTAATAAATATGTTTCAAAATTAAACTAGACCATTTTTAGCAAAAAAAATCGTGCGATTAATGTAATTATGAAAAGTGGCGTTGCCGACAATGCCGTTGACGTTGACTTTCCGTAACTAGTATAGGACATAGCTGTAATCTGTGGTGTGAAAGACATAAAAGGCCACACTGAAGGAATATATGAATACGTTATGTCATCACTGTCTTTGGTGGTGGACAGACTTAGACTTAGTCCTAGCAACCTTGGTGCACATTTGTAGTGGTGGTCGAGGCCGACCAGTGCCAACCACCTCCGGCGCAACCTTGTACAGCACAAGACCACATTTATTCAACCTTGTACAGCACAAGACCACATTTATTCAACCTTGTACAGCACAAGACCACATTTATTCAAGTAGCGACGACAGTGATAACAATGACACTGGCAACACAGCCATGGGTGAAGGGTATGTGTAACTGAAACTATGTTAAGACTAACTTGTTCTTTTGCTTCATCTATGAAATAAAATGTTTCGGTATCCAAATAACACATCAAGTTAATTATGTATGCTGCCCATACATATATATTTTCATGATATGTTAATACAATACTTACATCAACCACTGTTTCGTGTTATGAGTGAGTGAGTGCATGTATATGTAGTAAAAAAAACATGTCACTCTTACGTGCAGCCCAGGTTCATAGCATAGTTGATTTTCACTTGAGGAATGTTTGCTTTTTGGGTATTTTGTTTGAGAATAAATGTGTAGCCATTTTGTCTACATATGTTCTTCTGAATCTGAGTGAAACATATGTATTTTTTATTTTTTTTTAGGGAGACCCCTATCAATGACAAGCTGAAGCATAAACATGGTCGTGCATACCATTACCGCAGTTCTTGGGAAACCACACACAAATGGTTGTCACACGATAAAGCGAAGAACCTCATGTTTTGTACCATATGCCTATCCCATGGCAAAGTTAACACATTCACAAATGGCACAAATAATTACAAAACAACCACATTGGGTAGACATGCAAAATCAAAAGCACACCAAACAGCACTTCTGGACAAAAAGACCAATCATGGCATGGAGAAAACCATTGCAGCAGCACTCAGTCAGAAGGAACAGGCAGTGGTGAAAGCTATGCAAACAGTGTATTTCATGGCCAAGACAGATACTGCAAACAACAAATACCAGGAGACCTTGGAATGGCTAGAGTATATGGGAATTGCTGAACTGTCCCATATCAGCAGTGGCAAGATATACATCGCATCACATAATGGAGGACTTCCAGGATGCGATTGCCAATGTTATCACTGGAAGCATTGACAAGCGAATTAAGGACAATCCCTTCATCACAATACTCGTAGCTGAAAGTACCGATATTGCAGTGCACAAGAAATTGTGCATATATGCACGCTTGTTGAACAAAACGACAATGAGTGGAGAAACAGTATTTGTTCAGAACGTTCAAGTAGCTAGTGGAGATGCAACCACCATTCATCGAGAGATCATGCAGGTGATGGCACAGCACAACACTGACAAACGCAAGATCATTGGCCTTGGCAGTGATGGTGCCAGTGTAAGTAATATCTGTCAAACGTACCCCCGTTGCTGTTATTAACATATTCAGGATCTACGTGGTATACGTTGGTATGTCTTCATTGCAAAAACGATTGCAACTGCACTGGTTACTAACAGTCTTGATTATTTTAACTCCTTTTTTCATAATGTTGCTCTTAAGGATATTAACAGATTACAACATCTACAAAATTGTTTAGCAAGGGTAATGACTCAGTCTCCTAGTTTCTCTCTCATTTCCACTTCTGAAATCAACATTGGCTTCCTGTCCGATATCGTATAGTTACATTCACTGCTTATTCCTATGTGTAAGCATGTTCAGCTTCGATCATCTAGTGCTGGTTTACTTGTTGTTCCTAGAGTTAATACTAACACTGGAACATTTGAGCACCTTAGCCTCCTAGCGTATCCATCCATCTGTTGACAACTTTAATAAGGCTTACTGATTTCGAGATTGAATAACCCTCTTTGTTGTGATGCGCCTCTCTGAGCTCGGTTCCCAAGGATTTAGGTGTAAAATAAGTTTTATTATTACTGTTTTGTATTTCATCACCTATTTTGTTCACGTTTTCTTAGAAAACATTGTGATTGCTATCAGGTCATGACCGGGAACAAGAATGGTGTTGCTGTCAGGTCATGACCGGGAACAAGAATGGTGTTGCTGTCAGGTCATGACCGGGAACAAGAATGGTGTTGCTGTCAGGTCATGACCGGGAACAAGAATGGTGTTGCTGTCAGGTCATGACCGGGAACAAGAATGGTGTTGCTGTCAGGTCATGACCGGGAACAAGAATGGTGTTGCTGTCAGGTCATGACCGGGAACAAGAATGGTGTTGCTGTCAGGTCATGACCGGGAACAAGAATGGTGTTGCTGTCAGGTCATGACCGGGAACAAGAATGGTGTTGCTGTCAGGTCATGACCGGGAACAAGAATGGTGTTGCTGTCAGGTCATGACCGGGAACAAGAATGGTGTTGCTGCAAAAATGAAAGCAGAAAATGCCTACTTGGAAAATGTCACTGCATCGCCCACAGATTGGCCTTAGTGATGTCCCAATTTGCCTCTGCAGTTCCCAACATGCAGAAGGTGCAAGATACTCTCACTAGCATATTCTACTACTTCAAGCACTCTTCAGTGAGAGTTACCAATCTGAATGAGATTCAGGAAATCTTGGACAGCAGCCAACTCAGGCATGTACAATCAAATCGGACACATTTAATTTATAGCAAGTTACGTATATTTGAATACAAAATGATATTTTTGAAAGTGTTGTACATAATAAAATTTATAAATTTGATTTGTTAAGAAATGTTGCCACAATTTGATAAGATCATCATGATATTCTACCATTTGGTATTTCCCCAAATCAGCCATAAACTAATCAAAACTGACACAAATATATATATATATATATATATATATATATATATATATATAAATGAAGAATTTAGGATATGTGACTCAGTCACAGCTCTGTATCGGCTTTTTTTATTAAGTTCTCGTTATTATACAGGTTCAAGGAAGTTCATGCTGTGCGCTGGTTCGCCTTGCAGATGCTGTATCGGTCATGGCAGCCATTGGCTGTGTACTTAGACCAGCAAAATGCGCAGAGAGACCCAAAGGCTGTAGCCCTTCACAAATCCATCACCTCAGCTGAGTTTGTGCTGACACTCCACATGATGATGGATGTGATTCCAATACTGACGATGATGAACAATACTGACGAGGATGAACAAAGTATAAAATTGCTAATCTTATTAAGACAGTTTATGTGATAACATAAATGAAGCTAACTGTGTACAACATCATCATCATCTATTTTGGCTGGTATTTAGTTATGTCTGTCTGTTCATCAACATAAGATTACATTTTGTACTAGACAACAATGATGCAGTTCTTCCATTGATAACCTTTTTGTTATGTGGGTTATTTGTCATATCTTACTTCAAAATGAACATTTGTATATATATATATATATATATATATATATATATATATATTTCATGTTCATAAATACTAATCCTCAACTGTATTTATTAACAAAAATATCCATCCTCTGGAAGGGATGACTTGTTAGTTCGTAAGCGGCTCTAGGTGACCTCCTTTCATAGTTAGGTAAGAAACTGTACAATCGCCTACATCTTAATATCAACAAAGAGTACGAGAAGTAGCACAGCATGCATATACACATACACGCATGCAATCACGCACACGCACACACACACCATTCAGTTATTGACAACAGTATTTATAATTCAGTTGTTCCAGATGAAAGACCTGTGCCTGGCAATTGTTTACCCAAGCATCAGAAGTGTCCAGTCACAGATGAAAGCACTGCAGGAGGACACTGGACCCACTCCTTACTTGGACCAGGCTAAACCTGTCATAGCTTGTGCTAGCGAGTTTTAGGGAATGAAACTTCACAATTCCTCTCAAATGATCCAAAATTTTCAGAAAGGATTTAAGGACTTCCTCGCCAACATCCAGATGCAACTACAAAGACGATTTCCAGAATCTGCGGTTGAGGCGTTGTCTGTGCTGGGCATTCGCGGACTGAATGCCATGTCGGAGGAAGATGCAGCCAAGCTTGGGAATGATGAGATAACGATGCTGAGCAATAAGTATGGACAGGGAGAGGAGCCATACATTGATAGGTCTGAAACTGTACAGGAGTGGGCTATGTTGAAGTCTTTGGTTAGGTCTCAGCATTACCCTACCGAGTCGCTTCCAGTGTTATGGAGCATCATCAGCATACATCATGGGGACACATTCCCCAACTTGGTGATCCTGGCATCCATGGCAATGGTCTTCCCAGTCCACACTGCGGTTGTGGAACGTGGATTTTCAGTACAGAACATGCTGAAAACCCAGTTGCGAAACAGGTTGTCTAGTCAGCGACTCAACAAAATTGCTACAATCAAGCTACAGGGCCCACACTGGTGAGATTTCAATTATGTTGAGTCCCTGGCAGCCTTCAGGAAGGTGAAGGAAAGGCACCTTTATTAGGGACTGGGTGGCTGTATATCAAATGAGATGTAATTAGTGCCTCATAAGCAAGCATTTTATACAGCAACGTGTGTATAATCTGTCTGACAATATCTGTCTGACTAATTAAAAGATGGAAAAATGGTAATTCATTAGTTGTTTTTGTGACTTTCATCCCCTCCATATATCTTACATACATAAAGGTTTCACGATGTTTTTTTACAATAGCCACTGCGACAAGTCACAGGTGTATATTTTGCAGTCATGCTTAGTGTTTAAAATGGTCAACAGTGGTATCACGCTGTCCCTTCAATCTTGCACTCTGCATTAGGTTGTCCACTCCATTAGGTTGCCTACTCCATTAGGTTGTCTACTCCATTAGGTTGTCTACTCCATTAGGTTGTCTACTCCATTAGGTTGCCTACTCCATTAGGTTGTCTACTCCATTAGGTTGTCCACTCCATTAGGTTGTCCACTCCATTAGGTTGTCCACTCCATTAGGTTGCCTACTCCATTAGGTTGTCTACTCCATTAGGTTGCCTACTCCATTAGGTTGTCTACTCCATTAGGTTGCCTACTCCATTAGGTTGTCTACTCCATTAGGTTGTCCACTCCATTGGGTTGTCCACTCCATTAGGTTGTCCACTCCATTAGGTTGTCTACTCCATTAGGTTGTCCACTCCATTAGGTTGTCCACTCCATTAGGTTGTCCACTCCATTAGGTTGCCTATTCCATTATGGGTATTTTAATTTACTATCTTCAATTACTGCTTACCGACTCTGAGCTAACAACAGAAAACACTAATATTTGTGCTCTGCCCCATATATAATTGTGTGTGTGTATATATATATATATATATATATATATATAGTGTGTATGCATGCGTGTGTGTGACTGCGTGTTAAATCAATGTTGATTGCCAAAGATTTATATATATATTATATATATATATATTGATCAGTGGCTCTGCCTAAAACTTAATGTCTCACTTTTTTAAAGAGGGGGAGACATATGTCCCCTCAATTTCAAACACTGACACACACACACACACACACACACACACACACTTAGCCTAGATCCGGCCTTACTTGTTCTCAAATTAATTGGTGCTCTGCAAAATCTCAGCTACAATTGTTATTGTTACTTTGCTAATCGTTGGAGTTAATTTCAGAATAGTTTTGTTGGTTGGTTAATTAGTGTGCCAATCAGGAGTTTTGATTGAGTGTGTTTTAGGTGAGGAATTTTCGACATCGTGAGCGACGTGGACCTACATCCGCCATTTTGAGATCATTGGCTTTGTGCAGTGGAAGGTAATCATCAACTCGTTTGGATCGCATTTATAGAAGCAGAGAACCAAACAGATAAGTATACACATAATGTGTTTTGTGATGTGACAACCGATCATGGCAGCAGCAGGTAAGCCACTAGTCTGGGTGCTTGGAGACAGGGCTTATTTGCGCGTTGGTGAGATGGTCCCCCGAACCAGTAAGGTAAGACTAGGGAACCTCCTCCTTAGGGATGTGACCCTAAATGGCGACACGGTCACAGTTTCCTTTAGGCAGTTTAAGCATAGTGGTAGACGGGCCTCAGTCATTGCAGGCAAATGGCCAGTGTATAATGGGCACTTCCATTTGCCCAGCCACATTGCTCAGAGCATTTCTTCAGGCCAGGGGTTCAATGCAGACAACCTTATTTGCATATGCTGATGGCACTCAAATGCTGCGTAAGGAGTTTGATGTCATTCTAAGGTATTTGCTGGAGTTCTGTGGGTTGAGTAGTCAAGTGTTTAAATGTCAGTTTCAGAGTTGAAGCGGCCACATCAGCTACATTAAGGGGTGAGTCAGATGCACAAATTAGAGCAGTCGGTAGATGGGCGTCAGATGCTTTCAGGAAATATATTCGTATATCGTAAAGTTTTAAGGGCAGGTTGGGTAATGAGAACCAGTAACCAAACTGGTGCAGTGGCCCATGGTTAGCTTGACTAGTGTGAGGCATTGGTGGAGGATGTGGCCGACACTATGAAAGAGATGGAGTAGATCGCTGTACCTCAATTGCTATAAACTCAACTGTCACTTATATGTTGCAGGTGCATTTTGTGGGGATGTAGCCGAGAGTCTGACGGGGTGGAGTCGACAGCTATCATCTTAATTATTGTAAAAATTTGCAGGTACATTGAGTTGGGATGTAGCCGAGACTCTGACAACGGTGGAGTCGACAGCTATATCCCAACCGGGGTCAGCAAGTAGTGACATTATGAAGGGATGTAGCCTAGACTCTGAGAAGGGCGGAGTTGACAGCTATATCCTAACTGGGTCAGTAGGTAGTGACATTGTGGAGGGATGTAGCCTAGACTCTGACAGGGGTGGAGTCAACAGTTACGTCCTAACTAGCATTTGGCAGGCCTTTTTGTTGGGTGGGGGTCGGTCACAGTGGATCTTGGGTGACCTAGTGGCGGAGAGACCCAACATATACAGTGTGAATGGTAAATGCTAGTCAGTAGTGATATAGTTAGCACTTGCATCGTTATCATGTTTGGTAATCTGGCGTAATACGTCTGTGATTTGTAGATATTACTTGTACACAACATTTGCTTGCATAATTTCTAGTTCATGAATTTGGCCTATTTCACTTTACTTGGACTTGCGTTGTTATTCTGCCTAAAAGGGGTGTTTATCAGTTAGCCGTAGCCATAAAATGCCTTTGTTGCCCTCACAGTGGACAGTGCCATGACTTCTAGCTGAGTCTTCTTCAGATGAAGTGTAGTAATTCAAGTTAGACAACCTGCACCAGTACAGTCTGGTGACAGCTTGAGGGGTTACAGTCTGGTGACAGCTTGAGGGGTTACAGTCTGGTGACAGCTTGAGGGGTTAAAGTACAGAGGGGATATTGAGCATTGGAGATTGGCAGGTGGTATTCCACCCTCTCATCAAGCAGCACTTGTGTTCATTGCCAACAACTGGATTCACCCTCTACCCCTAAAGTTTAATAAATTATCAGAGCCACCACCAATTCATGGTCAAGTCAATTAGCTCAACTCACCAACTAAGCCAGTTCACAACACTGCGAGTGACAGTGTCCAGGGTGAGGCCTAACCTGCTGTGTACTTGTGTTGCCAAAGCTCTGGGTCACCTACAGTCTGACTATACTAGCATTGCTGATGCATGTGATGCTTGGATATGATTACTTGAAGAAGAATGTCTTCAGCCACACAAAGACAAACTACAAAAACGCTTCCGTACCCACTGTATGCATCCAAAGTACAGGGTCAGATACTCACACCGGACCAAATCCAGTCAGCTCATGAGCTACTCCTCACCAAAGATCCTGATCTCATGAGCTACTCCTCACCAAGGATCCTGATCTCATGAGCTACTCCTCACCAAAGATCCTGATCTCATGGCCCATCTCTGCAGTTTCCAAGCTGAGGCGGAACCATTCCATGTTCCATGCCAGTTGTATTGGCATCTGGAGACAAGCGTATGGTGGACTTTTGTAAAGAGAACATGCAAGTTGGTGAACATGAAATTGCGTGATTTGGCCATTGTGTTGGTTTGTTTCCCATCACGTTCAGCTACAATTGAGAGGATTTTCTCAAACTTCGCAGCTATCAAGACCAAACTTCACAATAGACTGGGTTTGGAGAAAGCAGCGAAGCTTGTGACATGTTATAGAGAACTTCATGGTTCTATGGAGTTAGACTTGTGAACATTTGTCAGTTTGTCTTATGATAAGACTGTGACAAGACTGTGACAAAACTGTAGTGTGTGAAAGATGACATGAAAACGATAATATGTGACATTTCTACTGAGGTGCACTTCTCTGTACCATTCTGGTTAACTATGTGATTCTCCTCTGTTTCATATTCATAATAAAGTTATATAAAACTCTTTGACTGCTTTAATCTGTCATAGTGTGACAAAATATGCCTGAAAAATAGTCTAACCCAGTTTAGCCCAAAATGGAGGTTTAGCCCAACCCGGGTTAAACCCAGAGGGCGGGTTAAACCTACCAACGTTGTACTGCAAGGCTTCTGCTCCGGTTCCACCAGTGGATGCTGAGAGAGGTTTCAGCGTGATGAAGAGGGTGAAGACGGACTTTTGCAACAAGTTGGAAAACCAAGCTCTCAATGATTTGTTATGAATCATACTACTGTCTGCACGTGAAGCAGACTTGTTATGAATCTTACTACTGTCTGCACGTGAAGCAGACTTGTTGTGGATCATACTACTGTCTGCATGTGAAGCAGACTTGTTGTGAATCGTACTACTGTCTGCACATGAAGCAGACTTATTGTGGATCATACTAATGTCTGCACGTGAAGCAGACTTGTTGTGAATCATACTACTGTCTGCACGTGAAGCAGACTTGTTGTGAATCATACTAATGTCTGCACGTGAAGCAGACTTGTTGTGAATCATACTAATGTCTGCACGTGAAGCAGACTTGTTGTGAATCATACTACTGTCTGCACGTGAAGCAGACTTGTTGTGAATCATACTGTCTGCACGTGAAGCAGACTTGTTGTGAATCATACTACTATCTGCACGTGAAGCAGACTTGTTGTGGATCATACTACTGTCTGCACGTGAAGCAGACTTGTTGTGGATCATACTACTGTCTGCACGTGAAGCAGACTCGTTGTGGATCATACTACTGTCTGCACGTGAAGCAGACTCGTTGTGGATCATACTACTGTCTGCACGTGAAGCAGACTCGTTGTGGATCATACTACTGTCTGCATGTGAAGAAGACTTGTTGTGAATCATACTACTGTCTGCACGTGAAGAAGACTTGTTGTGGATCATACTACTGTCTGCACGTGAAGCAGACTTGTTGTGAATCATAGTACTGTCTGCATGTGAAGCAGACTTGTTGTGAATCATACTACTGTCTGCATGTGAACCAGACTAGTTGTGAATCATACTACTGTCTGCATGTGAACCAGACTTGTTGTGGATCATACTACTGTCTGCATGTGAAGCAGACTTGGACCCAAAGAAAACCATCAACCATTTGTACGGTACACTAGAGCACAGAAAATCTTCAGAGATCACAGCTACCATCAACTGTGGAAACATGCGGAAATCCTGGAAAGACAATTCTAATTTCTTTGGTGAGTGCCATAGCTAAGAGACAGGAAGGAGGAAATGATCCACAATGTCTTACCACAGAAACTGTCAAATAATGATGAAGATAAACCCACTAAGTGTAGTGTGACATGGTGAGAAAATGCTACTAAATCCGTTTATTTTGTTACTTGCGCAACTAGCCAGTGAAATGTGAAGTCTACCGGCCCATACTGGCTCAACTAGCCAGTGAAATGTGAAGTCTACCGGCCCATACTGGCTCAACTAGCCAGTGAAATATGAAGTCTACCGGCCCATACTGGCTCAACTGTATTTAAAATACAGAGGCCACTAGAAATGGCCGCAAATGGTGAAAGTTCATCCAATATCAATAGTATGACAGAGCAACCAGTCAACAGAGAACATGTTACTACAGGTCACCAGGTGCATTGATACAGCCATAGACAACAAGTTGCATTGACACAGCCATAGACAACAAGTTGCATTGACACAGCCATAGACAACAAGTTGCATTGACACAGCCATAGACAACAAGTTGCACTGACACAGCCATAGACAACAAGTTTGACCATAAGTTCTTAGGAAACCTGCCATGACAACAGTTTGTAACCATCAGCAACATTTCTACACCAAACTGATGAATAGTCAACGCAAAATTAAAGTCACCTGGAAAAAACATGGATGTCATCCGGCAAGACAAACATGACTGCCCTTAGAGGCTTTGTAAACATGACAAATTCCAATAATCCAAAACAATTTGGATATAGGTGGTTGGGTCAAGCGCCTACTTGGATTATCACAAACAAATTGGAAAGGTATATTTTTAGAGTAAAAATTTTTTTTTTTAATAATCAGCTTTCCTTTCACTGCATTGGCAATGCATGTAAAATGCTTCCAATTTTCCATTTTTTAAAAAGGGTGTGAGTGGGGGGTCAATCCTATCCAATGTTTTGTTCATTATTGGAATGTGTTTATATTTACAAAGTGACTTACCTGTGTCAATTCAAGATTTTGTCATCCACACAAAAACACAAATTTGGGTAGAAAGACCCAATTCAGAATCTGAAATAATCTGTTACACATAAAAACATGTCACTGACCTGTGACCTTTAAAGACGCCCTCCTCTGTGCTAGGCTTGTCTGGTGACACCAGACGTTGGTCCTCTGGGGGCTGTCCCAAAAAGATGGACAATAGTGAATTGATGATTAGTTTATTATAGTATTTGTGATACACACAAGTATTACGTAAAACATACACATGATAATACATGATAATACATGATAATACATACACATGATAATCACACAATTACATCACAATTTCTACAGACACAAGTGGCTAATTTTCCCATAACAATACATTTGTTCACCATTTATTCCAAGGGTGCAAGAAAAGAAGTGCAATTAAGAAGACGAGTACAACATCACAACTCAGTCAATGTTGATGGATATTAACATAGCAATTGTACATGTTAATTGTAAATATCAATTATTTCATTTAACATAAAAAACTAGTTGCAATCAGGTTCGTTAAAATGTGTTAATATTTAAAACAATACGCACAGTTGGTTCTTTTGTTAAAATCATCAAAAGAAGAGACTTTGATCGTTAGATCGGGTAACTTGCATGTGAATAGATTTATGTCATGGTATATAGAGACGGACCACTTTTTATTTTTATTTTTACACATTTTGACCAGAACCCGCTAAAAATTATTTTATATTGTGTTTGATGATTTCACCAAATCTAAGTAAAAAAGTACAAACGAGCTTATCATAATGTACACTAGATATGTAAATTATTTGGCGAAATGAGTCTAAAATAGACCAGTGAAAAAATCTAATTGGAGACCTTCAACATGTAACAACTTTAACGACGTGTTGACGGGGATGAAAAGCTGGGATTTTTCAAAGTGTACACATAAGGTTTTTCCAAAACTTACCTTTTCAAAGAGGTTCACCTGCACTATGTTTCCTGAAGTCAACCCGGCAAACAATCTGTAGTTACATGTATCCATGACGACAGAAGTGACGGCAGAATTAAAGACAAACTTACAGAGACGCATGCCTGACGCAAGCTCCCACAACTGAAAACAACAACAGTTAACTTTGTATTACTACTGTAGATTATTGCTAACTTAAAGTGTAATTTTATAAAGTAGAAGTAAAGAGTGGACTCCACTTAACAGAATCACAGATAACAGAAGTAAAGAGTGGACTCCACTCCACTTAACAGAATCACAGATAACAGAAGTAAAAAGTGGCCTCCACTCCACTTAACAGAATCACAGATAACAGAAGTAAAGAGTGGACTCCACTCCACTTAACAGAATCACAGATAACAGAAGTAAAAAGTGGCCTCCACTCCACTTAACAGAATCACGGATAACAGAAGTAAAGAGTGGACTCCACTTAACAGAATCACAGATAACGGAAGTAAAGAATGGACTCCACTTCACAGAATCACAGATAACAGAAGTAAAGAGTGGACTCCACTCCACTTAACAGAATCACAGATAACAGAAGTAAAAAGTGGCCTCCACTCCACTTAACAGAATCACAGATAACAGAAGTAAAGAGTGGACTCCACTTAACAGAATCACGGATAACAGAAGTAAAGAGTGGACTCCACTTAACAGAATCACAGATAACAGAAGTAAAGAGTGGACTCCACTTAACAGAATCACGGATAACAGAAGTAAAGAGTGGACTCCACTTAACAGAATCACAGATAACAGAAGTAAAGAGTGGACTCCACTTAACAGAATCACAGATAACAGAAGTAAAGAGTGGACTCCACTTAACAGAATAACAGATAACAGAAGTAAAGAGTGGACTCCACTTAACAGAATCACAGATAACAGAAGTAAAGAGTGGACTCCACTTAACAGAATCACAGATAACAGAAGTAAAGAGTGGACTCCACTTAACAGAATCACAGATAACAGAAGTAAAGAGTGGACTCTACTTAACAGAATCACAGATAACAGAAGTAGAGAGTGGACTCCACTTAACAGAATCACAGATAACAGAAGTAAAGAGTGGACTCCACTTAACAGAATCACAGATAACAGAAGTAAAGAGTGGACTCCACTTAACAGAATCACGGATAACAGAAGTAAAGAGTGGACTCCACTTAACAGAATCACAGATAACAGAAGTAAAGAGAGGAATCCACTTAACAGAATCACGGATAACAGAAGTAGAGAGTGGACTCCACTTAACAGAATCACAGATAACAGAAGTAAAGAGTGGACTCCACTTAACAGAATCACGGATAACAGAAGTAAAGAGTGGACTCCACTTAACAGAATCACGGATAACAGAAGTAAAGAGTGGACTCCACTTAACAGAATCACGGATAACAGAAGTAAAGAGTGGACTCCACTTAACAGAATCACGGATAACAGAAGTAAAGAGTGAACTCCACTTAACAGAATCACGGATAACAGAAGTAAAGAGTGGACTCCACTTAACAGAATCACGGATAACAGAAGTAAAGAGTGGACTCCACTTCACAGAATCATGGATAACAGAACTAAAGAGTGGACTCCACTTAACAGAATCATGGATAACAGAACTAAAGAGTGGACTCCACTTAACAGAATCACGGATAACAGAAGTAAAGAGTGGACTCCACTTCACAGAATCACAGATAACAGAAGTAAAGAGTGGACTCCACTTAACAGAATCACAGATAACAGAAGTAAAGAGTGGACTCCACTTAACAGAATCACAGATAACAGAAGTAGAGAGTGGACTCCACTTAACAGAATCAAGGATAACAGAAGTAGAGAGTGGACTCCACTTAACAGAATCAAGGATAACAGAAGTAAAGAGTGGACTCCACTTAACAGAATCACAGATAACAGAAGTAAAGAGTGGACTCCACTTCATAGAATCACAGATAACAGAAGTAAAGAGTGGACTCCACTCCACTTGACAGAATCACAGATAACAGAAGTAAAAAGTGGCCTCCACTCCACTTAACAGAATCACAGATAACAGAAGTAAAGAGTGGACTCCACTTAACAGAATCACGGATAACAGAAGTAAAGAGTGGACTCCACTTAACAGAATCAAGGATAACAGAAGTAAAGAGTGGACTCCACTTCACAGAATCACAGATAACAGAAGTAAAGAGTGGACTCCACTTAACAGAATCACAGATAACAGAAGTAAAGAGTGGACTCCACTTAACAGAATCACAGATAACAGAAGTAAAGAGTGGACTCCACTTAACAGAATCACAGATAACAGAAGTAGAGAGTGGACTCCACTTAACAGAATCAAGGATAACAGAAGTAAAGAGTGGACTCCACTTAACAGAATCACAGATAACAGAAGTAAAGAGTGGACTCCACTTCAAAGAATCACAGATAACAGAAGTAAAGAGTGGACTCCACTCCACTTAACAGAATCACAGATAACAGAAGTAAAAAGTGGCCTCCACTCCACTTAACAGAATCACAGATAACAGAAGTAAAGAGTGGACTCCACTTAACAGAATCACGGATAACAGAAGTAAAGAGTGGACTCCACTTAACAGAATCAAGGATAACAGAAGTAAAGAGTGGACTCCACTTCACAGAAGTAGCGTTACGACATAAAACCAATCTCATATTGGATTTTATCATTTTTGTATGAAATAAGTGGTCAGTTCAAAAACATCTTTATACATTAAAGAACTCTGTATTAGCGATACAAGAAGTTCAATGGTTGGGTCGACGTTTCTTACTCCAGGTATGGTGGACACTCCATAGATAATCCATAGATACCATACATTAAAAAAAGCATCTCCTTTTTTGAAAGGACCGGACTTCTTTATAAATAATTCTGTCCTTGTATATTTTGTTGTGTGGGTAGCTTTATCAAGAAATGGTGAAACATCATACAATTTATTTCATGCTACTTTTTTGAAACATGACATTGTGAACTGGTGTTGGTTCCGGTTCAATGATTTCTTTGGGCTGATCAGATTTCAGACCCTTTTAAGATCAAAACAACAACTTTTATTTTATTCAAACATCCTCTAGGAGCCATTTCTTTATTTGTTCAAACATCCTCTAGGAGCCATTTATTTATTTGTTCAAACATCCTCTAGGAGCCATTTCTTTATTTGTTCAAACATCCTCTAGGAGCCATTTCTTTATTTATTTAAACATCCTCTAGGAGCCATTTATTTATTTGTTCAAACATCCTCTAGGAGCCATTTATTTATTTGTTCAAACATCCTCTAGGAGCCATTTATTTATTTGTTCAAACATCCTCTAGGAGCCATTTCTTTATTTGTTCAAACATCCTCTAGGAGCCATTTATTTATTTGTTCAAACATCCTCTAGGAGCCATTTATTTATTTGGTGACCAAACTATCATTTCATTAGAGAAGCATAACATTTAGTCATACGCAGTCCATTCCACATTTGATGAATTATAGCCTAGCACCAAGACGTAGTTCAGTGAAATAAAATTTAAGACCTTTCATTAAAAATTTAAGATCTTTAAAAATTCACATTTTAAAGACCTTTTCAGAGTCTTAAAATGCAACATCCAATTCAGGACTTTTTAAGACTCCATGTCACCCTGACGTTACTCACGATACAGGTCATGTCCCTGGATGCTGTGGCCACCCAGCTGGACACACCACACCGCCCCACACACACATCTGTGACCGGCAGAGAGTGGTCAGTCCACATGTAGCGGGGCTTCACCCCTGTAGCTGCCCCCTGGTCATCCTCAGACAACACCCTGAGAAAAAGCAGAACAAGTTCACAGGTCAACGGGACACAACAGGTACATTTAATAATAAAAGGATCAATCCAGGAATTTAATTGAGGTTTTTTCTTTCTAGGATTCAGGCGGAATCCTAAAAGTAAGTTAATCCAGATATGTTGGGATTCCAAATCAGATTCTGTCTTTTCTCAACAACCCCTCACTGACCGCCAATCGTTGTCATAAACAAGCCATGGCCAACCATTGAGCAAGTTGGACTGCCATTCCAGTTTCGTCTTGTCATATGACCTCCTCTTGTGGGACGGGTGCACAAAAATAGAAAAACATAATTTATTAAACTTCTGAAAGTGATTTCAGCAGTCTGTATTTCGCTGTTGTGTTCCAGCACAAATTGCTACCATCTATCGTCAGGAATATTGGCAACAGACTTTTAGCTCAGTAGGCTTCTAGTTGCCTTAAACTTTCATGTGAATTTGAGCAGTCTTTCTATGATCACGATTTTTGTACTATGCAGAAAACGACATATTAAAAAGTCAGGATGATGATGTCTCATTTAGTTTTATCATAACTAAAAAAATCACTGTTCTGCCAATTAACTTTTCCCCCACAAATTGGTAAAAATTGCAAACAATTTTGAGACACCATCCTGACATTTTTACCAATTGCACATAAGAAAGAATACATACAAAAAACAATGAGAAAAGGGAGCTAGCTGGGGGACTTTTTAAAATAATTACAGTTAAAGCAAGATTGATTAAAAAGGCTGAATTATCATGTACTGTGAAAATGTGTGAATGTACAATACCTTGCCATGGACCACGCCAGAACCAGACTGTGAATGTACAATACCTTGCCATGGACCAATCCAGAACCAGACTGTGAATGTACAATACCTTGCCATGGACCACGCCAGAACCAGACTGTGAATGTACAATACCTTGCCATGGACCACGTCAGAACCAGACTGTGAATGTACAATACCTTGCCATGGACCACGCCAGAACCAGACTGTGAATGTACAATACCTTGCCAGGGACAACATCACAACCAGACTGTGAATGTACAATACCTTGCCAGGGACCATGCCAGAACCACACTGTGAATGTACAATATCTTGCCAGGGACCATGCTAGAACCACACTGTGAATGTACATTACCTTGCCAGGGACCACACCAGAACAACGCTGAATGTACAATACCTTGCCAGGGACCACACCAGAACCACAATGAATATACAACACCTTGCCAGGGACCACACCAGAACCACACTGAATGTACAATACCTTGCAAGGGACCACACCAGAACGAGACTGTCATCAGCTCCTGACACCAAGTGACTTCCGTCATCTGTGAACTTCACACAGTTGATGTTCTGATAGTGTCTTGTCAAAACAGCCAACAACTCCCCAGTGGACATCTGTTGATCAAGTGGACATCTGATTTAACAAGATTTGCCATCCAAGCCAAAGGCCCAGATGGCAAGTGGACAAGGAAGCCATTGGCTTATCGAGAGTCCAACAATGTTCACCTACTTATAACCCGCCCTCCTGATATATGTGTCAACCTTGTTTTTAAACATATTCACGCTGCTAGCAGTTACACAATCTGTAGACAATTTGTTCCATTCATTTATTGTCCTCTGTGAGAACGAGTGCTTCCTGATGTCCAATCTACATTGATCCTTTACTAATTTTACCTCATGTCCTCTAGTTCTGCTATCCTTCTTGAGTGAGAAAAACACATTTCTATCAATATTTTCATACCCATTCAATATCTTAAAAACTTCAATCTGATCTCCTCTTAACCTCCTTGTCTCTAGAGTTGTTAAACCACATTCTTTCAGGCGTTCTTCATAACTAAGGTATCTAAGTTCTGGAATCATTTTAGTTGCTCTCCTTTGTATGCGTTCAAGCATATCTATATCCTTCTTATGATATGGTCTCCATGCTTGTATACAGTATTCTAAATGAGGTCTAACTATTGCTTTATAAAGAGGTATAATTAACTTTTTTCCCTTGTATGTTATGTTTCTTCTAATCAATCCAAGAATTTTATTATCCTTTGAAGCTGCAATACCACACTGCTCTGAAACTTTCATATCAGCGCTTATTGTAACTCCTAAGTCCTTTTCTTTTACAGTAGTACCCAGAACAGTATCTCCCATTTTATAGTTTACATTCAAGTTCCCATGTCCTGTATGTAGGCATTTACATTTCCCAAAATTGAACAGCATCTGCCATTTCTCAGACCATTTCACTAATCTGTCTAGATTGTTTTGTAAATGTTGTTTATCACCATCTGTATTAACCTTTCTAAACAAATCTGTCAATCACTATTAGCATCGGTCAGCCATGAACACAGTTAGCAGACATGTCATTCAACAAAAGCACCCATACAGCCAGCATGTTTCCTGTCAATCAAAAATATCCAATCAATAACAGCTTCAACCAGGGCTGCAGACCTCCGCCTGGCACCTGCCATTCAACAATACATAATGCATGGAAGAAATAGAAACAAATTTGCTGCTTTATTGAATGTGTAATTGTTGCACTATGACTATTCAGGTGGAATTTTCAAAAAACATTTGTATGCACTTCATGAATTAACAACTTTGAACAAAATGTGAAAAAACACAGCAGTCATTCTTGAACCCAAATATGCATATTATTTTTAGAAAGTGCACTGGCCTACAACATAAAACATATTTGGGGGTTTCAGCATGTAACGAAAATATGACACGACTTGTACACTAAAGTGTCACCTACCTGCCAAATGTGTAACTTGTCCTGTATTGCAGCGGCGCAGTAGTGACCACTAGGACTGACACTCATGGCGGTCACAACACCCGTACACACCATCTTATTCATCACTTGATCCTACAATGTTGTCAACAATGTGTCATCATTTGATCCTACAATACTGTCAACAAAGTGTCATCATTTGATCCCACAATACAGTCACCAAAATGTCATCATTTGATCCTGCAATGGTGTCAGCAAAGTGTCAGCATGTGATCTTACAATGTTGTCAGCAAAAGTAAGGATCTAATTATATAATTATGCCAACAAATTGACATTTGATGCTACAAAGAGGGAAAGGTAGTGGAAAAGGACAATTTGTGACACATTGTCTCCGATACAAGAATGTCAACCTTTTGTCAACAGCATGTGTGGGTCTACAATCACATCCAGCTTTAATTGCCCAAAAATAATGCTAAAACAGAACAGATATAATGAAGTAATCAAATGTACCTTGTGAATGGGCCACACATGGATGAGAGGCTTGTTGGTGACGGCGCTGACGATGGCACGGCCAGACACCACACAGAGACAGTGTGGCGCACAACTGCCTCCTTTGTACGTGACAAGTGTGGTGCCAGAGTGCAGGTCCCATGCACAAGTGTTCCATAGCTGACCTGTCACCTCACTCGTTAGTAGGGTCTGAAACACAACCGACCCAAATACCAATCATGGTTTCAAAAGTTCGCGAATCATTCATTCAATGAGTCAGCAGAACGATCCAATGACATAAAGAGCACATCCGCACAAATTTCTGAGCTAAAAAGATAAATGTTGAAAGTTTATGAATATGAATTATTATTAAACCAATTTATGAACAGGAATATTATTTAATATTATTAAACTGTCCAACTGCGATGAAGATCAAAACAATTTTTTACCGTTCGACGAATGTGGTTTGACTGGCGTCTCTTTATGAGTAATCAATTAAAAGGTTATTAAAAAAAGTTTTGGTTAGTCTTTTCATTGTTGTATCATGTTAGCCTGCTTTTAAAGACATTATCTGTCTGCTACAATTAATGAAGAAATTATCATAAACTGCACCCTTTCGCACTGAACTAAGTCTAAGAACTAAAAGATAGACTGGAAGCGAAGTGAAGACTACTGGCTTATTCAACTCTTGTTTGCCTTCGTGAACTTGCTGAGAAGAGTCAGGCCTAAGAAACATGGTTTGACTGTTACGGACTCCATTTTCTGTAGGCATTCCCTTGAAGTACCAACAGACAATCAGTGTCATTATTGAGATCTCATTGTGAAAGAACTTTGTCAATATAATTAAAGTTGATTTGAATGCTTTGTCAACTGATAAAAATGTACTCTTATTTGATGTTTTAGCCAAATACTGCATATATAAATTTAATCTACACTCTGATTCCAGGCTCTGGTGTGCGACAAACGGTGGCGCCACATCCCGAAGCTTGGATAATCGAGGCTAGCGTAGACCTAATTATACGATGCAATAGTTGTATTTCTTGTTGGCATTAGGAACCTTTACAATAGTACGAAATGACTCCAAATTTAAGTAATGTTGAATGATCTAAAAATCATTTGAATGCCTGTTCCAGTCAAAGAAACGAATGGTGCTGGTTGTCTTCTATTATCGCCCGGACACGAGAAAACCGCTTCTCACATATTAAATATTTGTGTACATATATGCTAAGTTGTATTATTCATTACATGTTAGGAGGTCTGACACGGTAACATGATAAAATACTACCGCCATTCACATTACCTCCATAAATATAATATTTATACCACGAGCACACAAGTATTCGCGCCTGCTCCGCCGAGCAGCCGAGCCTTGGTTACCCAGTCCGGCTTTAGTTTTGCCTAGGAGAAGCGAGACTAGCCAAAGCTGTCATTTTTATTTTGGTATTTCCAAGCTGAACATATTTGGTTGTGTAAGTGTTTAATGTTTTATATGTTGTTCTACTTCTTAAACATACAACAAAGCCACGATTATGCTCAGCGTCGTGTCTTTCAACTTATTTAAACTGGTGAATTTTGGCTGCTGTTGCGAGCGATAATAAGGAATGCGTCTGTTCCATTTATTTATTGAACGTTGATGTGACTTGTGAGAATGAATAATTTCTTGATAGTATATCCAAACTACGCTGACTGCTTTTTTGCTAAGGCTATCTCGTGTCCTATAGCTCTTCTACTTACCTTAGCAGCCTTAAGTTATGAGAAATGTAAGTTTAAAAACTACTTTGTTCAGTCATATTGACATTCATTGCAACATCCTGCATGCAGTAACAAGTAAGGGATATTTTGCACAGTCATAACCACGTTATAGCCATTCAATATAAAACACTTTTATAGGGTCTCCTCATAATCTCCTTCTTCTTCTTCCGGGTACGAGTCAACCGTCTCTTCAAGGCTTATAGACTCGGTGTGTATGCACACATGCTAAAGTGCTCAGGAGAGAAAGTAATAAAATATTTGGAAGAAAGAGAAAAGATGATAGTGTGCATGTAGAACTGCAATTTGAGGAGAGAAAAAGTTGATGGCGTGAAAAATGCAATATCAGTTAATGTTGCAAGCTGGAGATCTTCTGTCTGAAAATCTGCAAACTTGGCGCTGTTGCTGCATTGGCTGGCAGGTTATTCCAATTGGCTATTGTACGGGGTAAAAAGCTATACTGGAAGAATTGCTTAGTTACGGGGAGTTGAAAAGCTTCAGAATGCGTGTGTTGGGAAGGTCTCACCAGGGGTATAAGTTGGGGGAAGAGGTCCAGGGCGACTATGCCATACAATGTCTTATAAAACATGACAAGGCGGATGTCGGTTCTCCTTTGTTGGAGGCTGCGCCAGTGCAAGTGTTTGATCATAGTTGTGACACTTGCTTCACAGGTGTAGTTGTTACAAACATACCATGCTGCCCGTCTTTGGACCATCTCTATTTTGTTTTTGTACGCTTGTGTGTAGGGGTCCCATACAGCAGCAGCATATTCTAACTGGGGTCTAACTAAAGTGAAATAAGCACTGGTTTTTTATTGTTCCTGGCCAATTAGGAGATTTCTTCGTAGGAAACCTAAGGATGCATTTGCTTTTTTTGTGATAACATTTATGTGGTTATTCCAGGACAGTGTTTTATTTATGACCACACCAAGATATTTCGCTTTGTCCTCCTTTATGAGTATGTGACCATGAAGAGTGTATTGTTTGTATTTGGGGTTACAGGATCTGGTTATGTGGAGTACACTACATTTCTGGCAATGGAACTCCATTTGCCATGTTTCTTCCCACTTGGCCAATTTGTCTAGATCTTGTTGAAGGGCCGTCGCATCAGTACCATTGGATATTGTCATGTAGATAATAGTGTCATCAGCAAAGAGTTGGACAGTTGATTTGAGGTTATTAGGTAGGTCGTTTATATAGATATGAAAGAGGATAGGGGCAATCACTGAACCTTGTGGGACTCCACTGATAACCGGAGCCCAGTCCGAATGCATACTTTCACATGCCACGCTTTGCTTTCTATCCTTCAAGAAATTCTCAACCCAAGTGTTTACAGGGCCAGTGATACCGTATCTCTCAAGTTTCTGGATTAGTCTGTGGTGTGGTACTTTGTCAAACGCTTTGGCGAAATCCATAATCTCCTCATCTCTTCTTTTGTTAAACCATATTATTTGTTTAGGTATTTTTAATAATTCAGTGCAGAGATCAGCTTAGTTGCTCTTCTTATAATTGAGCCGATAAAGCTGACATGTGATTGCATGTTATTCTTGTATTTGCAGCCATCAGGTGCCACAACCCAGCCATGGCAGCCAACATGGCCGGAATGATGTTTTTGCCATATTACAGTCACATTATGAAACTGCTTGAGACAAATAAAGAACTCAAGAGAACTGTCAAAGGTGAGATGTATAAATAATGTTTACTTGATGCTTGTTGAAATACTTCCCTAAACAGCTGATCACAACAAAACTGGGAAGTAGTAGTGAGTTTGGAGATCGAGATCACCAGCTATGTGAGGCACAATGAATCCATGCAAAACAGGATTTTTCCATTTCCTTGTGTGGGATGGGATCTTTTACTAACCCTGCCAGATAGAAAGGACCAATATCTCTTAGTTTCTCTTCCAAAAGACCCGGGTGAAATTGCCCACATTTCAAAACGATGGCAGGTAGATTAGAATCCCGTCCATTCGACCGATAGTCTGAGGCACTACCATACAAC
Source organism: Lamellibrachia satsuma (assembly GCA_033239005.1). Taxonomy (NCBI): domain Eukaryota; kingdom Metazoa; phylum Annelida; class Polychaeta; order Sabellida; family Siboglinidae; genus Lamellibrachia; species Lamellibrachia satsuma. The sequence goes on from BSQZ01000018.1 coordinate 8,184,949, forward strand.
CACCATGCCCAGTAGTAGTAGTAGTAGTAGTAGTAGTAGTAGTAGTAGTAGTTTAAGGTGTATAAATATATAATTATAAACAGTCCAGTTATATGTTTACTGAACCTGTGTTGAATGCTTGTAAACAAGATCTAGACAATATTTCATAATAAAGACCACAGCAATGATTTTAATGTTTGAATACAACTTAGAGGAATTTACATAAGAAATTCCTGGTGTTCAGAAACACTGGGTCATAGCAATGTGTAATAAAATATAGAATCTGGACAGTGTAACATTTATAACAGCCTTATTTGGCTGATACTGGCGCTTCATTATTATTATTATTATTATATGACAAATAGGGTCAGATCTAGCATGGAAATGTGCCATGCAATATTGCTGACCTGCCATATTTCTTTGGTTGAAAACTTGAAATTGGTATTTTTCACTTGAAATTCTGTATAACACCATATAAATCATAAAACATGTTTCATTGTTTAATTGGCCTATTGCAATTCCTCTATGAGTGGGTGTTGCCAACTACAAGTTCACAACATACAGGCCCCTACCGACATCAAACATCTGCTAGGTTTCATTGCAACTTATGAAATCTATCTGCCTAGCATCAAAAGTATTTGTGCTTCATCTGCTACAAGTTTGTGCTTGATCATGAACACGTTAATGTCTTGCTTTGATTTTTTATTGTCTTACTAATTGTTATATTGAAATAAAAAATATGTCTGTCCGGAGAATATGTCGTCCATTTATTCTGGTGTGTGTTGTTCAGGTATCTTCCAACAGATGGCATGTGCTGCAGGTGGTGCTGCAGTGGGGGGCGTTGTGGGCGGGCCACCGGGCGCCCTGTTGGGGGGCATTGTAGGTATATGAGTCATGCATATTTTAAATACTTCACAATCATGTCATAGTGCACATTCCTGATGCCATCTAACTAGCATTTTCATCCTTCCATTGACAACTTTATCAATCAGATTGTATATAGATTTTTTAACATTGTATATAATTATCATTATCATAGGATTTAGGCCCGATAAATGTTTTCTACATGAGTTAACATTTCCACTACATGTTCCATGTATACTTTTAATGCAAAATCTTTGGTAGCAAAATCTCTGGCCATTCATTTGATTGTGATTATGAATCATTGTCTCTGTATAAAAATGTACAGTCTGATGTAAATCACACTAGAAAATAAAAAAAATCCCTTTACTGATCTATCTCATACATTTTCATGAACTCAGTATGTATAACTATCACCAAATTTAGACTTCAGATACTAGTGCTGACTGCAAACACAAAAGTAGTATTTGAATTTGAAGTGGATCCCACAACTAATGTGTTCCATCAGAATGTGTGCATGTATTCAATTTACACCATAATAATTAAATTTAATTTGTAGTATAATTTTATACAACTGTAGTATTGTTTCACTGAAAAATTAACTTTACTTTGATAATAAAAAAATGTAATATGAATATATATTCTCAGTGAGACGTGCTGAGAAATGTCAGCTCCCTAGACAGTAATTACTGCATTATCTCACAAAGAAACAAGACAAACCAGCTTCTATCCAACTGATCTGTCATAAAGAACTTTGCAGTGTTGACTCTGCACCCAGGGTGAAGGGCATGTTTGAGACATTATCACAGATTGTTATTGTTAAAGTTTAGGTAGAGTAATCTAGCAATCTACCATCAAGTCAAGTCAAATTTTTTGTTTTATAAAAAATCTGTCAATGGTGTCAACAGGTTCCGTGGCTGGCTACATGACAGTGGACAGCTACGAATCAATGGTGAAGGTTCTACGTGACATGTCTGACAAGGACAAACAGCGGCTGGTGAAAGGAGTGCAACAGTTGGTTGGCAGCTCAGCGCTCGAGGCCCTCACTGCCTTCCTGGGGCAGCAGGTTAACCGCGAGATATTCATGCACTTTGTGAAGGAATTCTCATCCCAAGTGAAGTCTGGTGGATGACGTTATTACAGTCTGTACAGAGTACGAAACTAAGCATGGATATAAGTAGCACTAATGTTGGCTATATGTTGACGGCCAATCGTGACACTTTGACATCTGTGATTTGTAGCGGAGTAAGAATGTCACCTGGGGACTGTGTAATGGTGAGCAAGACAACAATCGGCAGTAAGGACAGGAAGTACAATGAAAAAATGTGATAACCCCTTGCCATGCTGACACGTGTATCATATATCTCGCTTCCGGAATTCCATCACATATTTATTTGTGATGTATAATGCACGTGATATTCCATTACTGGGATGACTTGCCAAAATATTTTGTATGTATTTACATGAAGATTATGTAGATGTATATGTAAATTCTTTATATTTGTACCTACCTGTATACGGATTCAACACCTGAATCGTGTTGTATGTTCGACGGAGACGTGACACCCTTCCGTCACTTCTTCCATGTCAACTTGAACTGTTCTTTAGTGTCATGTGACAATGTTGCCATTGATTGTATCACTCCTGTAGTGTCCGACTGATGCCTGTTGATTTGACCGGCTACAGAGCCATTACAATTACTAGCATACTTTCAAAACCATGCATACCAAGTTTTTATGCAAATGAAGTAATTAAGGGAAAAGTTTATTCGAACGCCTATCTAATTATGATGAAAATCTAATTATGATTAATTTCTCTTGGCTGGTTTTTAATTAAATGTATGTCAAATTAAGTCATGAAGTGAAGCGAATGTGAACGCATATGTAAATCAAAAAGCATGCAGTCTCGTAACATAACTCGATGTCATCATTGGCTAATTTTGGAAATGTCTGGCTTTGAATTAAACACTCCGATGGATTTGACGATTATAATGTGTTTACCGTGTTATTAGTGTTTGATGGCAAAAGTTAAAAGCATGACGTATTAAAGTATGTTGAAGGGGTTTACTCAAACATCTGCAAAAGTGGATATGCCTGGTTTTGAAAGTCGGCACTTTCGGTGTGTTAGATGAGCGTCGTGACAGGAATATTAAATGATGTTTGCTGTCCACTCGTGTTAGACTAGGATTGTCCTTCTAGTGCTTGCGTCTGTGTGTTCAACGCAATCCCGCCTTAGTAGAAAGACTAATAGATCGAAACACCCGAGGGTGAGACGCAACACGTGTTCCTATTACAAGGACAGCTTCGGATTTGCATTCATTGACACACTTCGGTGGTTCTGGTAGCGCATTTCTCCGGGCCGTATAGACGCGCACTTCTGGCGTACTCCAGGTTGCTCCGAATTCAACGTTAATTATGAAGACATCATTAGGCAACTTTCGCTGCCCCTTCTCCCCCTTTCCCATTCTCCCTCTTTCCCCTTCTCCCTCTCTCCCTTTCTCCCTCTTTCCCCTTCTCCCTCTTTCCCTTTCTCCCTCTCTCCCCTTCTCCCTCTTTCCCCTTCTCCCTCTTTCCCCTTCTCCTTCTCTCCCTTTCTCCCCATGCCCCTCTGTCTGTCTCTATCTTTGTCCGTGCGTGCGTGCGTGCGTGCGTGCGTGCGTGCGTTGCGTCCATCGTATGTAGCTGTTTTGGAAAATGTACACGTTAACGAACTTTTGGAATAATGACAATGCTATTTGAGAAGACAAAGTCATTTTCCGGTAAATTACCGTTTTCAACTGCATTTAGCCTCTGCTAACTGCAATATTTACAACCTCGATGCCCTTGATGCCCTTGATAGGGCGGCTGCAGCAAGGCGAGTTGGTGTCTATTAATGTCACACCTTTAACCTCTTTGTTAGCTGCTGTCGTGCGACTTCATTAATATGCTAAGTGGACGGATTTTGTTGAATTACAACATCGTCTACGTGAATTATACTTCTCCATATTAACTTTTCAAGTTCTCGCCTCTCATTTCATAGAAAGTTTGACTGTTATCTTAATACTAAAAGCAAAGCAATGCGAGTGCTTGACATATCCAACAATATACACCATGAAAACGTATTGGCATATATTGTGTATATTCTAGGAGGGGCCTTGGTGACGCCAATATGAGGGTGATTTAACGTCAGCACTCTTTAAAAGGCATATCAAACGGTATTCCAAGGAACGTTCGTCCTGGCAAAATAGTAATTACTCTGTGCCGAAGCACCACTACTTCTGCAAGGGGTGTGCGATCGTGCATCGGTGTGTGGTTATACTGGTTATTTCCTTATAGACGTTTAACCTTAGTAGACTGTGTATCTCTGACGAGTTGGATGACTACCGTAAATGTTTGTCACATCTCTTTAGCATAGGACTGAAATAACTTGCCGTTGTATTGTGAAAGGGTTGGCTAGTCAGGCCCCGAATAAATTAAGAAAATGAAAGATCAATAAGTGGACACATAGTTGATTGACTTCTTTGTGGACTGTTACCTTGTCGTGGTAAGGAGGCTTGTGTACCCCTATGACCCTCTGAGCTATACCGGTGGGAGGCAACTCCTGGCAAGTCCAACCATACCGGGCAGGTCTGGGGCGAGTGGTCAGACAAAGCACAGTCCAGCCACATCTCTTGATCATGGAGCCCGGGAGGAAAATGGTCTACGACCACTGCGGAAAACTTGTGGGCACAGCGGCTTGGGCTAATCACCCACTCAGTTGTTATTGAAATCGATTACAGAAACCGAAACCATGAATACTCAACCACACCTCGATCTGAGCAAAGCAGGCTGTCCTGAAAGGGTGCGTATGAATCCCTTGGGTGAAAGCCGACAGGAAGCCCAAGGGAGGAAGAGTCTGCTACAGCTCAAGTCAAAAATTAGAATAGGATGCTGGAATGTCAGGACACTGTACCAGGCAGGAAAACTGGTACAGCTCGCCAAAGAAATGAGAAGATACAAGCTGAGCATCATTGGAGTCTGTGAAAGCAGATGGAACACCTTTGGGTACAACTAGCTCTGGAGAAACTTACTTGTACTCTGGGAATGAGAGAGAAGAAGATGCGCACGCACATGGAGTAGGGCTGCTCCTCTCAAAGGATGCAGCAAAAAGTCTCATAGAATGGGAACCAGTCTCGGAGAGAATCATCACAGCCAGGTTTACATCAAAAGGTCGGAACATCACCATTATACATTGCTATGCACAAACCAACTCTGCTGAATTTGAAGAGAAAGAGACCTTCTACCAACATCTACAAACAGTCACCCAAGAACTACCGAAGAGGGATATCCAAGTTGTTATGGGGGATATGAATGCCAAGATTGGAAAGGATAATGACAATTGGAGAAGTACAATGGGGAAAGAAGGTTTGGGACAGATGAATGAGAACGGTCTCCTGTTTGCAGATTTCTCTACTCTCAATGAACTGATAATCTTTCCACACAAGCCTACACACAAAGCCACATGGATATCCCCAGATCTAAAGACGGAAAACCAAATTGACCACATAACAATGACCAAGAAATGGAGGAGAGTGCTTCTAGATGTCAGAGTGAAAAGAGGAGCTGACATTAACTCCGACCACCACCTCCTTGTGGGTGAATTTAGGATGAAGCTAGCAACAAAGAAGAAGACGGATAACAAGGTACAAAGAAGGTTTGAGATAAGAAAACTTCAAAATACTAAAATACGACAGAAACTGGGAATCACACTACGGAACAGGTTCCAAGCATTGGAAGAGGAAAAAAACATTGATGAAAAGTGGGCAAGATGCAAGAATGCAATTACAGACACCTGTGAACAAGTCCTAGGCTGCTGGGAAGCTAGGAGGAAGGACTGGATTACATACGACACCTGGGAAGCTATTGAGGCAAGGAAGGAGACTAAAATGAAATTCAACAAGGAAGCAGATGACACAAGGAAAAAAAACTGCAGCAGGAATACCAGGAAAGAAACAAAACAGTTAAAAAGAAGACAAAGAGGGACAAGAAAACATATGTAGAAAAACTAGCAAACGAGGCTGAGATCGCAGCTAGGCAAAACAACTCCAGAGAGTTATACAAGATCACCAGACAGCTAGTAGGGAAGAACAAGAACACTAGTCGCCCCATCAGGGACAAACAGGGAAACCTTCTCACTAAGGAATCTTTACAGTTACAACGCTGGAAAGAATATTTCCAAGATATCTTGAATAGGCCTCCACCAGATTCAATCCCAGACATTGAGGAAACAAATTAAGACCTTAACATTAATTGTGGTAGGATATCCAAAGAGGAGATCAAGAGAGCCATCAAAAAGCTGAAGCTAGGCAAAGCACCTGGAATTGACAATATACCATCTGATGTCTTAAAAGCTGATATTGGGGCCACCACAGACGTTTTATACAGCGTGCTAAATGAGATCTGGGATAAAGAGGAAATACCAACTGAATGGAAGAAAGGTATGCTAGTTACAATCCCCAAGAAAGGGAACCTCAGTGAATGTAAGAACTGGAGAGGGATCATGCTTCTATCAGTGCCCAGTAAAATTCTCTGCCGTATCATCCTGGATAGGATACAAGAAACAGTTGACAAGAAGCTAAGAAAAGAACAAGCTGGCTTTAGAAAGGATAAATCCTGCACAGATCACATTGCTACACTCAGGATTATCGTTGAATAATGCATTGAATGGCAGAGCTCCCTTTACATAAACTTTGTGGGCTTCGAAAAAGCATTTGATAGTATAGATAGGACAGTTCTATGGAAGCTCCTGAGGCATTATGGTTTACCCACAAAATTTGTAACCCTAATAAAGAACATGTACGAAGGTTTCACCGGTCATGTCATCTTTAATGGACAAGTTTCAGAAGGCTTCCAGATTGGAACTGGAGTACGACAGGGCTGCTTGCTATCTCCACTGCTCTTTCTGATAGCCATAGACTGGACAATGAAAAGATCCACAGAACACCATCGTACTGGGATCCAGTGGAACTTGTTCTCACAACTAGAAGACTTGGATTTTGCAGATGATCTAGCAATACACTCAGAAACCCATAAACACATGCAACAAAAAACAGAAAGGCTTCAAGAAAAAAGCAGCCAACTGGGTCTTAAGATCAATGTGGGAAAAACAAAGGTGATGAAAGTCAACAGCAGATCCTCCGAACCCATCTCACTAGAAAGTGGTACTGTTGAGGAAGTACAAGACTTCATCTACCTCGGGAGCAACATCAGTACAAATGGTGGAGCTGATAAAGATGTGGAGCTACGCATTAATAAAGCTCGCCATGCCTTCAGAACCCTACGCCCTGTATGGCTCTCTTCCCAGCTATCCATAAACACTAAGATCCGCATTTTCAACACCAACGTTAAACAGTTCTTCTCTATGGCTGTGAAACGTGGAAAACTACTCAGTCTCTCAACAGCAAACTCCAAGTCTTCATCAACAGTCGCCTCCGATACATCCTTAAGGTATGGTGGCCTAACAAAATATCAAATAAAGAGCTCTGGAAGAAAACCAAACAGGAAGAAATAAGCACTACAATCAAGAGGAGAAAATGGAGCTGGATTAGCCACACACTCAGAAAAGATCCAACAAATACAACCAAACAAGCACTGGACTATAACCCACAAGGAAAGAGGAGACAAGGAAGGCCAACAATCAACTGGAGACGCTCCAACTACGAGATCTTGAAAAAGTGGGGGTCACCTGGTAAGAGGCCAAAGCTATAGCCCAGAAGAGAATGAGGTGGAGAAACATGGTTGACGCCCTATGCTCCTGAAGGGGCCAAGAGGATTAAGTAAGTAAGTAAGTATAGTTGGTTGAAAGATAGTTGATATAGTTGAATTACTATTTATTCGTCGCTAGATAATCGACGACCGGTGTGGGTGCCTACATCACCCAGGACTTCAGGGATAGCGAGGAGAGCAACAACATCCTGTGTTGTACGATGCATATATAAATGCAAAAAATAAGAGCACGCTAACGTATAAGTACTAGTAACTGACTATTACAACGGTCAAAGACTTATTATGTTACTTTCAATACTATCCAGAAACGTGCAAATGTTAACAGGAATGACTATACCAATTCGTACATTCAATAAACGAATTGAATACATTGTAAGTACAGAAACAGTTAATCACGTCTTGTAGGCCACAACACGACTTCACAAGTACACATTCAATAAGACTAAACTTTATTATGACGTTGACATTAATTAACATTATAATTATGCTGAAGCACATATACGTGTATGGCAATATATCACGTCAGAATTGAGTCGAATGTGTGCCTTTAGGCCAACAGTATCACTGAATCGAGACGATCATACTTCTGTCGATACTACCGTTCTAATAATGTGTCTTATCTAAAACAGTGCAAGTTAAAAAAACTACCGTTAATACAAACGTATGAACGCATGCACAAATACACCCATTCCAGAATGTAGCCTATAAAGATCCACAACTGATAAAAAACATGACACTATGACAATCTTCATGCCCCACATTGGTGCAGTTTGTCAATGTAAATAAAAGCTTCTTAATTCGTATTACATCATGCAAGACATTATATTTACGGGTAAGTACGTATCAGTCAATGTGATTCCTTGTATCAATGCAACGTATCATAAAACATTAAACATGTGGGAACTAGTCATCTACATCGAGTTTTTCTTCCAACCGTATAGACATGTAAACTTACAGTCCGTGGCTATCCACGATGAATTATCTATTTAAATATCATGTTGTCATCCAGGTTTTTGTTAAATTGATAATTATAATACTGTAAATAATTACACTTAGTGAAGTTATACCAAGCATACACGCACGGGCTTGCTATAATAAGTACAAATACATCATACTATTTTATTAGTTCCAGGACGTGGTTTGTCCATATGACAAAGCATACTCGAATGTTTTTGCTTTTACGTTTTGAAGTAATACCGGAGTAATGTTACGGTTTTCTACCACGTCATTACAATACCTTACACATGCTCATCCAACTTTGGCTCAAACGAATATTAGAAAATTATATATAAAAATCGTTAACTGCTCATTCTTGTACCATCGCATTAAAATAAAATGCAACTGTCGAAAATGCCTTTAATCGATGTTTGAACCTCACATATCGTAGCTTTAAATAAGACACGCCAAACGTTTGACATGCCATCAATCGCCCGGTATTAGGCCGACATATAAGCTTAACACGTTGTGGTGCGGCTGCACAACACATTATATACTAATAATTAAATATTATTTGTGTAAGATGCAGATGTGTTAAATATAGCTGTTTGACCGATTGATTGCAAAAACAAATCGAATTTTCGCATCCTGCGCGAGTAAACATTGTTCATGCCGCGAAGGTCTCATTGCAGGGCAATACGCAGTAGCTCTACATCTAGGAAACTTGCTTGATCATTTACACCAGTTAACGTTGTGATTGACATGCAAGACACGATTATGACATATCAAGTTTAGTTCAAAGGTGTCCGACATTTTATACAGTTTTGTTTCCGGATGTAGGCCTAAATGATGTTAGTACAACGATTCCAGAATAATGCCCAAAACAAAAAACATATTCTGGGGAACTGGGATTTCAAACGAGATTAAAATAACGGTACGCCATTTAACAGTTTGTTTTAAATAATATGCAAGACAAGGAGTCTGACTACCTAGATCCCCTGATTCCTGAAAGCGACTCATACACCGAATTTGTTTCAATCAGCTCTAAGTAGTCATTTCTTTGCGAGTTCTCTGCTTCAATCTCGCCATTCTGGATCGGAGGAGTACGCGGACGGACAACGCTGGACTGCTCATCGATGTAGTTGTATTCGCCAGGATCGCCCACTTCCGGTACAATCGCAGGCGGCCTATTCTGTACATCCGGTTTGTTTTCAGTGTCTGTTTGTTTTACTGCACGTTCTCTGCATATTGGTGTCCTTCAAACCGAGCAGACACACTTACGTAATGATAACTGTAACTTTATCGTATTTTCTTCGCAACACATGTTATCTAACTAGGATCATTCTGTTTGTATTTAATATATCTAATAGGGGACACAAGTCTCGTCATACTATACGCATCCAGTTTTATACAAATTTGCTCATAAATGTTCACTTCCGGCCCCCAACGATACGCTGTCCACTATAGCATTTCAGAAAATAAATATATTTGGAATTAAGACAGAGAGAACAAACAATAACACATTTACTTCTATTATATATTAAAACAACTAGCACTAACATGTGATAATAGTAATACCAATGGTTTATTTTATAATGACATAGCTACCATTTAGCATAATAGTAGCTAAGAAAATAAAGGTAATGAAGGACAATAAATCACCTGGAGTGGATGAAATTCCTCCAAAACTACTAGTGGAAACAGTTAGGACAAATACCACTTGCAAGAGTATTCAACTTGTCATTAAAAGAGGGAGTGATTCCTGCTGAAGGGAAAGAATAAAACATCATACCATTATTTAAAAAGGGTCCGAGAAATAAGTTAGAGAATTACAGATCAGTGAGTTTAACGTCAGTGATTTGTAAATTATTAGAAAGGCTAATCAAAGATCATATTGTGGACTTCCTTGTTAGGTATAAACTTTTAAATCCATCTCAACATGGATTTCGAAAAGCTAGGTCATGCTTAACAAATATGTTATGTTTTTTTGGAAGAAATGATTAAGTGGCTAGGGATCACCAGTAGATATTATATACTTAGATTTTCAGAAAGCTTTTGACAAAGTGGCACATCAAAGATTATTACTTAAATTAAAAGCCCATGGTATCGGGGATGGCATAATCAACTGGATAGAACAATGGCTGACTGACTGTTGTAGTAGATGGGGAGGTTTCAAACTGGAAATCAGCTTTGATTGGAGAACCACAAGGATCAGTATTAGGACCTTTATTATTCTTAATATATATCAATGACTTGGACGATAATATAACAAGCAACGTACTGAAATTTGCATATGACACAAAAGTGTTTAGAAGGGTTAACAAAGGTGGTGACAATCAACATTTACAAAACGATCTACACAGATTAGAGAAATAAAATGGGAGATACTGTTCTGCGTACTACCACTGAAAGTTAACATTTTACGTAGCGAACACTTGATTTACCATGAACAAACCACCAAGAACCCTTGATATACGTGGTATTTCTAAAAAATAATAAAGGCGTTACGTTTCATTCGTGGGGTCATAGATTAATATCTGAAAGCTTGGCGCCCGAGATGCAAGCCGTCTATGAGGAAAACCATTAACATAAACACATACAAACATACGCTAGCTCGGTTATAATTATGGCCAATCATCGTGTCGCGGACCCGTGTATCGCGGTATATCGATGAATCGACCAATCGTTACATGCCTATCAGATACTCAGTGCAAAACAGACATTGACGTAGGTAGTATATACCGGATGATCAGTTGAATCATACCTCATGAAGTAGCAGACGCCGTTGGTGACCAAGACAAGGAACAACACACCACCACAGACGACGACTCCTATGATGAATGGCGTACACGAAGTGTAAGATATTTGTGCTGCAATCAGTAATCATAACATTGCAATATTATAGTTGTCCAGCAATAGTTTGTGGTACTTTTCTCTGTGTTAAGATCTATGGATAGCTGGTCATACATGCAGTGCTTTATGTATGCAATACAACTTCGTTAATTCGAACTTCGGTAATTCATCCTAATTCGAACCATGAATCGGTCCCGCCAAGATGCACCGCTTTATGCAAAACTACATACAACTTATTCTTTAAAACAGACTTAATTCGAACACATGAAACACACGAAACGTTTTCCTAGGGCTAATGAAATTGTAATAAACACATGCGCACTCACGCACGCACACACACACACACACACACACACACACACACACACACACACACACACGCGCGCGCGCGCGCGCGCACGCACGCGCGCACGATGAAATGATAATTGGGATAATTCCACAATACGTACTTTTGTCTGTAGCTGTTCTTTCTGTCGTTGGCGTCTTCTTAGTTGTTGTGGTAGCACTTGTTGTTGTTGGCTTTTTGGTTGTTGTCGTTTTCTTAGTAGTTGTAGTTGTTGTGGTCCGTCCGTCGACCTTCCTACAGTAGATATCAATTGGTTCCCCCTCTACCAAGATAGACCTACCTGAAACAAATGAAAAACATTACTCTATTTGCAATCTAATTACAACTTAAAATAGCATCGCAAATATTTGTTCCTGTGTGTGCCTCTGGGAGCAGTCGCAGTTGCTGTTGGTTTTTCTGTCGTTGTGGTTTTCCTTGTAGTCATTGTTCGTTTATAAATGGTTGGGTATGTTTACATTGTAGTTGTCGTGGTTCGGCCGTTGACAGTCAATATTGATTTGATCATTCCTGTTATTTAATGAAACTAAAACTTGAAACGGATGGATGGAACGAGTGAGTGAGTCTATGTGTGTGTGTGCGTGCGTGCGTGCGTGCGTGCGTGCGTGCGTGCGTGCGTGCGTGCGGGCGGGAGGGCGGGCGGGCGGGCGGGCGGGCGGGCGGGCGGGCGGGCGGGCGGGCGGGCGGGCGGGCGGGCGGGCGGGCGGGCGGGCGGGCGGGCGGGCGGGCGGGCGGGCGGGCGGGCGGGCGGGCGGGCGGGCGGGCGGGCGGGCGGGGGGGCGGGCGGGCGGGCGGGCGGGCGGGCGGGCGGGCGGGCGGGCGGTGTGGTGTGGTGTGGTGTGGTGTGGTGTGGTGTGGTGTGGTGTGGTGTGGTGTGGTGTGTGTGGTGTGTGTGGTGTGGTGTGGTGTGTGTGGTGTGTGTGGTGTGTGTGGTGTGGTGTGGTGTGGTGTGGTGTGTGTGTGTGTGTCTTTTCCATCGTGCGAGGAATGCGAATCAGTATGTGTACAGACAAATATATTTCTGGTCATTGTAAAATGCAGCCATCGACGTATTGTGCAGAAAAGGGGACAACTTTCCCACATAGATGACAAGACGGCGGTGACAAGACGATGATGACGAGCGGCGGTGACAAGACGACGATGACGAGACGGCGGTGACAAGACGATGATGGCGACAGGATGGTGACAAAACGATGATGACAAGACGGCGGTAACAAGACGATGATGACGACACAATGATGACAAAATGATGATGACGAGACTGCGGAGACAAAACTATGATGACAAGACGGCGGTGACAAACCGACGATGACAACACGATGGTGACAAAACGATGATGACGAAACGGCGGTGACAAGTCTATGATGACAAGGCGGCGGTGACAAACCGATGATGACAACACGATGGTGACAAAACGATGATGACGAAACGGCGGTGACAAGTCTATGATGACAAGGCGGCGGTGACAAAACGATGATGACGACACGATGGTCACAAAACGACGATGACGAGACGGCGGTGACAAGACTATGATGACAAGACGGCGGTGACAAACCGATGATGACGACACGATGGTGATAAAACGATGACGACGAGACGAAACGGCGGTGACAAGTCTATGATGAAAAGACGGCGGTGACAAAACGATGATGACAACACGTTGGTGACAAAACGACGATGACGAGACGGTGGTGACAGGACTATGATGACAAGACGGCGGTGACAAACCGATGATGACAAAACGATGAAGACGAGACGGCGGTGACAAAACATTGATGACGAGACGGCGGTGAAAAGACAGGGATAAGAGCAAGGACAAGACAACATTAAAAAGACAACATCGCACAACAGTTGTCGCGAAGTCAGCAATGACAAGACAAAAGTAAAAAAAACGACAATTTGAAGAGATCGGAGACAATATACCGGTGACCAAGATGATCATGACAGAACAGCAATGACAAATTTATTTTATAATAAGTCAATGGTGACAAGACAGAGGCGACCAGCCATTGCTGCGAACCAGCATAACAAGACAATTTGCCGAGTTGTTACACGGGAGAAAAGGCAGCCACAGCAGTAGCTTATGACTCCTTTCACTACCCAGTCAAGTCTTGGTAGTGCATTGCCAATGGCAATGACACCTTCATGCCCCAAAAATCATGTACAACTGCCGGTTTCATGAAGTATTTGTGCGGTCGATTGACGTACATCACGTAAGTAATCGTAGAAAGCACGCATGTCAAACTCCAACATAAGGGCACGGACCACAGTCACTTTTCCCATAGACGACCATTATAATGTTCTTGCGTCTACATTCAAAATATATCCTACAATTTTTTTTTAAATTCACAGAAAATGACAGACCCACTAAGACACCTGGTGTGCGAAATTCGTGAAAATGACATATCTCCTTTTCGCACAAATTGCTTCAAAGCATGAGGCCCGTGCATTTCTGCCATGAAATTCCCCGGTTTCCCAAATATGAGTACATCCTGCCTAACAGCCACTGTGTCCTTACGCAACTGGTATATCTACTGACAAATGGCATCATTTCAAAGCTTAGATGCTACTGTGCACAAAAAACATCACATCCACTCACTCGTACACACAATTTCTGCTCTCACAAATAAACCCTACTTGCAGAATGAATGTTTTCCTTGGGACTCTTTATGTATGTAATGGCGGATGGATTCCGACTGTGGTCCGTGCCCATAAGTTCCTTCGTAGAATCCCCACACCGGGGAATTTCGAAAAAAGAAAAAAATTTCAGCCCCATACCTGCGAAAATGACAGCTATATGAGGGAACAGACTTGAGTTCATCTACGACCTCACATTCGGGTCTGCTCAGTTTTATATTTTCATGCGTGTTTTTTTCGACTGTCCAAAGTTACATTATACAAGGCGTCGCTACATATTACTATAACTGCCAAAATTACGTCGAAAATTCGAGAGTTGGAAAGAAACAATCATTGATATTGACTGGCAGCACGAAGTACCAAGTACCAAGTACCAAGTCATAGATGGATATTTTTCTAATGGTGTGTATCCTGACATTTGGTAATCACTTATGAATTGCCAAGTTATACCGTCTGAAGGATCGAAATGTATTACACAATCAGTAGATAATTTGTTCTAAACATTAATTGTCACCTGTGAGAGTGTACTTTCTGATATCCAATTTACACCGATCCAACAGTAACGTTACTTCATTTCCTCTAGTTGTACTGTCTCTCTTGAGAAAACAAATCTGTCAGAATCATCATACTCGCTGAATATCTTAAAAACTTCGATTTGATCTCCTCTCAACCTCCTTGTTTCTAGACATTCTTTTATGCATTCTTCATAACTTCCAGTTCTGGAATGATTTTAGTTATTTTCCTTTGTATTCGTTCTAGCGTATATGTCCTTCTTACAATGTGGTTTCAAAGCTTGTAATACAAACATGCATGCATGCATAAATACATGCATACGCATCCATACATAATAACACCCGCATGCTCGCAAAAAAGGACATGCGTATGTGCATTTGTAGATACAGAAAAACAACTATGTGCACATACATACTAAAAGCAAGTGATGGTACATATATACACATGCATACACATATAGGCACATCGCATACAGAATCGCACACACAAATCCATGTCATGATGGATCCCTCTAAATGTTTAAAGAGACAGCGACAAGTTGTGATTACCACTTACCCCATAGACACATTCCTCTAAATGTTTAAAGAGACAGCGACAAGTTGTAATTACCACTTACCCCATAGACGCATCCCTCTAAATGTTTAAAGAGACAGCGACAAGTTGTAATTACCACTTACCCCATAGACACATCCCTCTAAATGTTTAAAGAGACAGCGACAAGTTGTAATTACCACTTACCCCATAGACGCATCCCTCTAAATGTTTAAAGAGACAGCGACAAGTTGTAATTACCACTTACCCCATAGACGCATTCCTCTAAATGTTTAAAGAGACAGCGACAAGTTGTGATTACCACTTACCCCATAGACGCATTCCTCTAAATGTTTAAAGAGACAGCCACAGGTTGTAATTACCACTTACCCCATAGACACATTCCTCTAAATGTTTAAAGAGACAGCGACAAGTTGTAATTACCACTTACCCCATAGACACATCCCTCTAAATGTTTAAAGAGACAGCGACAAGTTGTAATTACCACTTACCCCATAGACGCATCCCTCTAAATGTTTAAAGAGACAGCGACAAGTTGTAATTACCACTTACCCCATAGACGCATCCCTCTAAATGTTTAAAGAGACAGCGACAAGTTGTAATTACCACTTACCCCATAGACGCATCCCTCTAAATGTTTAAAGAGACAGCGACAAGTTGTGATTACCACTTACCCCATAGACGCATTCCTCTAAATGTTTAAAGAGACAGCCACAGGTTGTAATTACCACTTACCCCATAGACACATTCCTCTAAATGTTTAAAGAGACAGCGACAAGTTGTAATTACCACTTACCCCATAGACACATCCCTCTAAATGTTTAAAGAGACAGCGACAAGTTGTGATTACCACTTACCCCATAGACACATCCCTCTAAATGTTTAAAGAGACAGCGACAAGTTGTAATTACCACTTACCCCATAGACACATCCCTCTAAATGTTTAAAGAGACAGCGACAAGTTGTGATTACCACTTACCCCATAGACACATCCCTCTAAATGTTTAAAGAGACAGCGACAAGTTGTGATTACCACTTACCCCATAGACACATCCCTCTAAATGTTTAAAGAGACAGCGACAAGTTGTGATTACCACTTACCCCATAGACGCATTCCTCTAAATGTTTAAAGAGACAGCGACAAGTTGTAATTACCACTTACCCCACAGACACATCCCTCTAAATGTTTAAAGAGACAGCGACAAGTTGTAATTACCACTTACCCCACAGACACATCCCTCTAAATGTTTAAAGAGACAGCGACAAGTTGTTATTACCACTTACCCCACAGACACATCCCTCTAAATGTTTAAAGAGACAGCGACAAGTTGTGATTTCCACTTACCCCACAGACACATCCCTCTAAATGTTTAAAGAGACAGCGACAAGTTGTGATTACCACTTACCCCACAGACACATTCCTCTAAATGTTTAAAGAGACAGCGACAAGTTGTGATTACCACTTACCCCACAGACACATGCCTCTAAATGTTTAAAGAGACAGCGACAAGTTGTGATTACCACTTACCCCACAGACACATTCCTCTAAATGTTTAAAGAGACAGCGACAAGTTGTGATTACCACTTACCCCATAGACCCATCCCTCTAAATGTTTAAAGAGACAGCGACAAGTTGTGATTACCACTTACCCCATAGACCCATCCCTCTAAATGTTTAAAGAGACAGCGACAAGTTGTGATTACCACTTACCCCATAGACCCATCCCTCTAAATGTTTAAAGAGACAGCGACAAGTTGTGATTACCACTTACCCCATAGACGCATCCCTCTAAATGTTTAAAGAGACAGCGACAAGTTGTAATTACCACTTACCCCATAGACGCATCCCTCTAAATGTTTAAAGAGACAGCGACAAGTTGTAATTACCACTTACCCCATAGACGCATCCCTCTAAATGTTTAAAGAGACAGCGACAAGTTGTAATTGCCACTTACCCCATAGACACATCCCTCTAAATGTTTAAAGAGACAGCGACAGGTTGTAATTGCCACTTACCCCATAGACACATCCCTCTAAATGTTTAAAGAGACAGCGACAAGTTGTAATTACCACTTACCCCATAGACACATCCCTCTAAATGTTTAAAGAGACAGCCACAAGTTGTAATTACCACTTACCCCATAGACGCATCCCTCTAAATGTTTAAAGAGACAGCGACAAGTTGTGATTACCACTTACCCCATAGACGCATCCCTCTAAATGTTTAAAGAGACAGCGACAAGTTGTAATTACCACTTACCCCATAGACGCATCCCTCTAAATGTTTAAAGAGACAGCGACAAGTTGTAATTACCACTTACCCCACAGACGCATCCCTCTAAATGTTTAAAGAGACAGCGACAAGTTGTAATTACCACTTACCCCACAGACACATCCCTCTAAATGTTTAAAGAGACAGCGACAAGTTGTGATTACCACTTACCCCACAGACACATTCCTCTAAATGTTTAAAGAGACAGCGACAAGTTGTGATTACCACTTACCCCACAGACGCATCCCTCTAAATGTTTAAAGAGACAGCGACAAGTTGTGATTACCACTTACCCCATAGACGCATCCCTCTAAATGTTTAAAGAGACAGCGACAAGTTGTGATTACCACTTACCCCATAGACGCATCCCTCTAAATGTTTAAAGAGACAGCGACAAGTTGTAATTACCACTTACCCCATAGACACATCCCTCTAAATGTTTAAAGAGACAGCGACAGGTTGTAATTACCACTTACCCCATAGACGCATCCCTCTAAATGTTTAAAGAGACAGCGACAAGTTGTGATTACCACTTACCCCATAGACGCATTCCTCTAAATGTTTAAAGAGACAGCGACAAGTTGTGATTACCACTTACCCCATAGACGCATTCCTCTAAATGTTTAAAGAGACAGCGACAAGTTGTGATTACCACTTACCCCATAGACGCATTCCTCTAAATGTTTAAAGAGACAGCGACAAGTTGTAATTACCACTTACCCCATAGACGCATCCCTCTAAATGTTTAAAGAGACAGCGACAAGTTGTAATTACCACTTACCCCACAGACACATCCCTCTAAATGTTTAAAGAGACAGCGACAAGTTGTGATTGCCACTTACCCCACAGACACATCCCTCTAAATGTTTAAAGAGACAGCGACAAGTTGTGATTGCCACTTACCCCACAGACACATCCCTCTAAATGTTTAAAGAGACAGCGACAAGTTGTGATTACCACTTACCCCACAGACACATTCCTCTAAATGTTTAAAGAGACAGCGACAAGTTGTGATTACCACTTACCCCACAGACACATTCCTCTAAATGTTTAAAGAGACAGCGACAAGTTGTGATTACCACTTACCCCACAGACACATTCCTCTAAATGTTTAAAGAGACAGCGACAAGTTGTGATTACCACTTACCCCATAGACCCATCCCTCTAAATGTTTAAAGAGACAGCGACAAGTTGTGATTACCACTTACCCCATAGACCCATCCCTCTAAATGTTTAAAGAGACAGCGACAAGTTGTGATTACCACTTACCCCATAGACCCATCCCTCTAAATGTTTAAAGAGACAGCGACAAGTTGTGATTACCACTTACCCCATAGACGCATCCCTCTAAATGTTTAAAGAGACAGCGACAAGTTGTAATTACCACTTACCCCATAGACGCATCCCTCTAAATGTTTAAAGAGACAGCGACAAGTTGTAATTACCACTTACCCCATAGACGCATCCCTCTAAATGTTTAAAGAGACAGCGACAAGTTGTAATTGCCACTTACCCCATAGACACATCCCTCTAAATGTTTAAAGAGACAGCGACAGGTTGTAATTGCCACTTACCCCATAGACACATCCCTCTAAATGTTTAAAGAGACAGCGACAAGTTGTAATTACCACTTACCCCATAGACACATCCCTCTAAATGTTTAAAGAGACAGCCACAAGTTGTAATTACCACTTACCCCATAGACGCATCCCTCTAAATGTTTAAAGAGACAGCGACAAGTTGTGATTACCACTTACCCCATAGACGCATCCCTCTAAATGTTTAAAGAGACAGCGACAAGTTGTAATTACCACTTACCCCATAGACGCATCCCTCTAAATGTTTAAAGAGACAGCGACAAGTTGTAATTACCACTTACCCCACAGACGCATCCCTCTAAATGTTTAAAGAGACAGCGACAAGTTGTAATTACCACTTACCCCACAGACACATCCCTCTAAATGTTTAAAGAGACAGCGACAAGTTGTGATTACCACTTACCCCACAGACACATTCCTCTAAATGTTTAAAGAGACAGCGACAAGTTGTGATTACCACTTACCCCACAGACGCATCCCTCTAAATGTTTAAAGAGACAGCGACAAGTTGTGATTACCACTTACCCCATAGACGCATCCCTCTAAATGTTTAAAGAGACAGCGACAAGTTGTGATTACCACTTACCCCATAGACGCATCCCTCTAAATGTTTAAAGAGACAGCGACAAGTTGTAATTACCACTTACCCCATAGACACATCCCTCTAAATGTTTAAAGAGACAGCGACAGGTTGTAATTACCACTTACCCCATAGACGCATCCCTCTAAATGTTTAAAGAGACAGCGACAAGTTGTGATTACCACTTACCCCATAGACGCATTCCTCTAAATGTTTAAAGAGACAGCGACAAGTTGTGATTACCACTTACCCCATAGACGCATTCCTCTAAATGTTTAAAGAGACAGCGACAAGTTGTGATTACCACTTACCCCATAGACGCATTCCTCTAAATGTTTAAAGAGACAGCGACAAGTTGTAATTACCACTTACCCCATAGACGCATCCCTCTAAATGTTTAAAGAGACAGCGACAAGTTGTAATTACCACTTACCCCATAGACGCATCCCTCTAAATGTTTAAAGAGACAGCGACAAGTTGTGATTACCACTTACCCCATAGACGCATCCCTCTAAATGTTTAAAGAGACAGCGACAAGTTGTAATTACCACTTACCCCATAGACGCATCCCTCTAAATGTTTAAAGAGACAGCGACAAGTTGTGATTACCACTTACCCCATAGACGCATCCCTCTAAATGTTTAAAGAGACAGCGACAAGTTGTGATTACCACTTACCCCACAGACGCATTCCTCTAAATGTTTAAAGAGACAGCGACAAGTTGTGATTACCACTTACCCCATAGACGCATCCCTCTAAATGTTTAAAGAGACAGCGACAAGTTGTGATTACCACTTACCCCATAGACACATCCCTCTAAATGTTTAAAGAGACAGCCACAGGTTGTGATTACCACTTACCCCATAGACACATCCCTCTAAATGTTTAAAGAGACAGCGACAGGTTGTAATTACCACTTACCCCATAGACACATCCCTCTAAATGTTTAAAGAGACAGCGACAGGTTGTAATTACCACTTTCCCCACAGACACATCCCTCTAAATGTTTAAAGAGACAGCGACAGGTTGTAATTACCACTTTCCCCACAGACACATCCCTCTAAATGTTTAAAGAGACAGCGACAGGTTGTGATTACCACTTACCCCACAGACGCATCCCTCTAAATGTTTAAAGAGACAGCGACAGGTTGTGATTACCACTTACCCCACAGACGCATCCCTCTAAATGTTTAAAGAGACAGCGACAGGTTGTGATTACCACTTACCCCATAGACGCATCCCTCTAAATGTTTAAAGAGACAGCGACAAGTTGTAATTACCACTTACCCCATAGACTCATCCCTCTAAATGTTTAAAGAGACAGCGACATGTTGTAATTACCACTTACCCCATAGACACATTCCTCTAAATGTTTAAAGAGACAGCGACAAGTTGTGATTACCACTTACCCCATAGACGCATCCCTCTAAATGTTTAAAGAGACAGCCACAGGTTGTAATTACCACTTACCCCATAGACACATCCCTCTAAATGTTTAAAGAGACAGCCACAGGTTGTGATTACCACTTTCCCCATAGACGCATCCCTCTAAATGTTTAAAGAGACAGCCACAGGTTGTGATTACCACTTTCCCCATAGACACATTCCTCTAAATGTTTAAAGAGACAGCGACAAGTTGTAATTACCACTTACCCCATAGACACATTCCTCTAAATGTTTAAAGAGACAGCGACAAGTTGTGATTACCACTTACCCCATAGACGCATTCCTCTAAATGTTTAAAGAGACAGCGACAAGTTGTAATTACCACTTACCCCATAGACACATTCCTCTAAATGTTTAAAGAGACAGCGACAAGTTGTAATTACCACTTACCCCATAGACGCATCCCTCTAAATGTTTAAAGAGACAGCCACAGGTTGTGATTACCACTTTCCCCATAGACGCATCCCTCTAAATGTTTAAAGAGACAGCCACAGGTTGTGATTACCACTTTCCCCATAGACGCATCCCTCTAAATGTTTAAAGAGACAGCGACAAGTTGTAATTACCACTTACCCCATAGACGCATCCCTCTAAATGTTTAAAGAGACAGCGACAGGTTGTGATTACCACTTACCCCATAGACACATCCCTCTAAATGTTTAAAGAGACAGCGACAAGTTGTGATTACCACTTACCCCATAGACACATTCCTCTAAATGTTTAAAGAGACAGCGACAAGTTGTGATTACCACTTACCCCATAGACACATTCCTCTAAATGTTTAAAGAGACAGCGACAAGTTGTGATTACCACTTACCCCATAGACGCATTCCTCTAAATGTTTAAAGAGACAGCGACAAGTTGTAATTACCACTTACCCCATAGACGCATCCCTCTAAATGTTTAAAGAGACAGCGACAAGTTGTAATTACCACTTACCCCATAGACGCATCCCTCTAAATGTTTAAAGAGACAGCGACAAGTTGTGATTACCACTTACCCCATAGACGCATCCCTCTAAATGTTTAAAGAGACAGCGACAAGTTGTAATTACCACTTACCCCATAGACGCATCCCTCTAAATGTTTAAAGAGACAGCGACAAGTTGTGATTACCACTTACCCCATAGACGCATCCCTCTAAATGTTTAAAGAGACAGCGACAAGTTGTGATTACCACTTACCCCATAGACACATCCCTCTAAATGTTTAAAGAGACAGCCACAGGTTGTGATTACCACTTACCCCATAGACACATTCCTCTAAATGTTTAAAGAGACAGCCACAGGTTGTAATTACCACTTACCCCATAGACACATTCCTCTAAATGTTTAAAGAGACAGCGACAGGTTGTAATTACCACTTACCCCATAGACACATCCCTCTAAATGTTTAAAGAGACAGCGACAAGTTGTAATTACCACTTTCCCCACAGACACATCCCTCTAAATGTTTAAAGAGACAGCGACAAGTTGTAATTACCACTTTCCCCACAGACACATCCCTCTAAATGTTTAAAGAGACAGCGACAAGTTGTAATTACCACTTTCCCCACAGACACATCCCTCTAAATGTTTAAAGAGACAGCGACAAGTTGTAATTACCACTTTCCCCACAGACACATCCCTCTAAATGTTTAAAGAGACAGCCACAAGTTGTAATTACCACTTACCCCACAGACGCATCCCTCTAAATGTTTAAAGAGACAGCCACAAGTTGTAATTACCACTTACCCCACAGACACATTCCTCTAAATGTTTAAAGAGACAGCGACAGGTTGTGATTACCACTTACCCCACAGACGCATCCCTCTAAATGTTTAAAGAGACAGCGACAAGTTGTGATTACCACTTTCCCCACAGACACATCCCTCTAAATGTTTAAAGAGACAGCGACAAGTTGTAATTACCACTTTCCCCACAGACACATCCCTCTAAATGTTTAAAGAGACAGCGACAAGTTGTAATTACCACTTACCCCACAGACGCATCCCTCTAAATGTTTAAAGAGACAGCCACAAGTTGTAATTACCACTTACCCCAGAGACGCATGCCTCTAAATGTTTAAAGAGACAGCCACAGGTTGTGATTACCACTTTCCCCACAGACACATCCCTCTAAATGTTTAAAGAGACAGCGACAAGTTGTGATTACCACTTTCCCCACAGACACATCCCTCTAAATGTTTAAAGAGACAGCGACAAGTTGTGATTACCACTTACCCCATAGACGCATTCCTCTAAATGTTTAAAGAGACAGCGACAAGTTGTAATTACCACTTACCCCACAGACACATCCCTCTAAATGTTTAAAGAGACAGCGACAAGTTGTAATTACCACTTACCCCACAGACACATCCCTCTAAATGTTTAAAGAGACAGCGACAAGTTGTGATTGCCACTTACCCCACAGACACATCCCTCTAAATGTTTAAAGAGACAGCGACAAGTTGTGATTGCCACTTACCCCACAGACACATCCCTCTAAATGTTTAAAGAGACAGCGACAAGTTGTGATTACCACTTACCCCACAGACACATTCCTCTAAATGTTTAAAGAGACAGCGACAAGTTGTGATTACCACTTACCCCACAGACACATTCCTCTAAATGTTTAAAGAGACAGCGACAAGTTGTGATTACCACTTACCCCATAGACCCATCCCTCTAAATGTTTAAAGAGACAGCGACAAGTTGTGATTACCACTTACCCCATAGACCCATCCCTCTAAATGTTTAAAGAGACAGCGACAAGTTGTGATTACCACTTACCCCATAGACCCATCCCTCTAAATGTTTAAAGAGACAGCGACAAGTTGTGATTACCACTTACCCCATAGACGCATCCCTCTAAATGTTTAAAGAGACAGCGACAAGTTGTAATTACCACTTACCCCATAGACGCATCCCTCTAAATGTTTAAAGAGACAGCGACAAGTTGTAATTACCACTTACCCCATAGACGCATCCCTCTAAATGTTTAAAGAGACAGCGACAAGTTGTAATTGCCACTTACCCCATAGACACATCCCTCTAAATGTTTAAAGAGACAGCGACAGGTTGTAATTGCCACTTACCCCATAGACACATCCCTCTAAATGTTTAAAGAGACAGCGACAAGTTGTAATTACCACTTACCCCATAGACACATCCCTCTAAATGTTTAAAGAGACAGCCACAAGTTGTAATTACCACTTACCCCATAGACGCATCCCTCTAAATGTTTAAAGAGACAGCGACAAGTTGTGATTACCACTTACCCCATAGACGCATCCCTCTAAATGTTTAAAGAGACAGCGACAAGTTGTAATTACCACTTACCCCATAGACGCATCCCTCTAAATGTTTAAAGAGACAGCGACAAGTTGTAATTACCACTTACCCCACAGACGCATTCCTCTAAATGTTTAAAGAGACAGCGACAAGTTGTAATTACCACTTACCCCACAGACACATCCCTCTAAATGTTTAAAGAGACAGCGACAAGTTGTGATTACCACTTACCCCACAGACACATTCCTCTAAATGTTTAAAGAGACAGCGACAAGTTGTGATTACCACTTACCCCACAGACGCATCCCTCTAAATGTTTAAAGAGACAGCGACAAGTTGTGATTACCACTTACCCCATAGACGCATCCCTCTAAATGTTTAAAGAGACAGCGACAAGTTGTGATTACCACTTACCCCATAGACGCATCCCTCTAAATGTTTAAAGAGACAGCGACAAGTTGTAATTACCACTTACCCCATAGACACATTCCTCTAAATGGTTAAAGAGACAGCGACAAGTTGTAATTACCACTTACCCCATAGACGCATCCCTCTAAATGTTTAAAGAGACAGCGACAAGTTGTGATTACCACTTACCCCATAGACGCATTCCTCTAAATGTTTAAAGAGACAGCGACAAGTTGTGATTACCACTTACCCCATAGACGCATTCCTCTAAATGTTTAAAGAGACAGCGACAAGTTGTAATTACCACTTACCCCATAGACGCATCCTCTAAATGTTTAAAGAGACAGCGACAAGTTGTAATTACCACTTACCCCATAGACGCATCCCTCTAAATGTTTAAAGAGACAGCGACAAGTTGTGATTACCACTTACCCCATAGACGCATCCCTCTAAATGTTTAAAGAGACAGCGACAAGTTGTAATTACCACTTACCCCATAGACGCATCCTCTAAATGTTTAAAGAGACAGCGACAAGTTGTGATTACCACTTACCCCATAGACGCATCCCTCTAAATGTTTAAAGAGACAGCGACAAGTTGTGATTACCACTTACCCCACAGACGCATTCCTCTAAATGTTTAAAGAGACAGCGACAAGTTGTGATTACCACTTACCCCATAGACGCATCCCTCTAAATGTTTAAAGAGACAGCGACAAGTTGTGATTACCACTTACCCCATAGACACATCCCTCTAAATGTTTAAAGAGACAGCCACAGGTTGTGATTACCACTTACCCCATAGACACATCCCTCTAAATGTTTAAAGAGACAGCGACAGGTTGTAATTACCACTTACCCCATAGACACATCCCTCTAAATGTTTAAAGAGACAGCGACAGGTTGTAATTACCACTTTCCCCACAGACACATCCTCTAAATGTTTAAAGAGACAGCGACAGGTTGTAATTACCACTTTCCCCACAGACACATCCCTCTAAATGTTTAAAGAGACAGCGACAGGTTGTGATTACCACTTACCCCACAGACGCATCCCTCTAAATGTTTAAAGAGACAGCGACAGGTTGTGATTACCACTTACCCCACAGACGCATCCCTCTAAATGTTTAAAGAGACAGCGACAGGTTGTGATTACCACTTACCCCATAGACGCATCCCTCTAAATGTTTAAAGAGACAGCGACAAGTTGTAATTACCACTTACCCCATAGACGCATCCCTCTAAATGTTTAAAGAGACAGCGACAAGTTGTAATTACCACTTACCCCATAGACACATTCCTCTAAATGTTTAAAGAGACAGCGACAAGTTGTGATTACCACTTACCCCATAGACGCATCCCTCTAAATGTTTAAAGAGACAGCCACAGGTTGTAATTACCACTTACCCCATAGACACATCCCTCTAAATGTTTAAAGAGACAGCCACAGGTTGTGATTACCACTTTCCCCATAGACGCATCCCTCTAAATGTTTAAAGAGACAGCCACAGGTTGTGATTACCACTTTCCCCATAGACACATTCCTCTAAATGTTTAAAGAGACAGCGACAAGTTGTAATTACCACTTACCCCATAGACACATTCCTCTAAATGTTTAAAGAGACAGCGACAAGTTGTGATTACCACTTACCCCATAGACGCATTCCTCTAAATGTTTAAAGAGACAGCGACAAGTTGTAATTACCACTTACCCCATAGACACATTCCTCTAAATGTTTAAAGAGACAGCGACAAGTTGTAATTACCACTTACCCCATAGACGCATCCCTCTAAATGTTTAAAGAGACAGCCACAGGTTGTGATTACCACTTTCCCCATAGACGCATCCCTCTAAATGTTTAAAGAGACAGCCACAGGTTGTGATTACCACTTTCCCCATAGACGCATCCCTCTAAATGTTTAAAGAGACAGCGACAAGTTGTAATTACCACTTACCCCATAGACGCATCCCTCTAAATGTTTAAAGAGACAGCGACAGGTTGTGATTACCACTTACCCCATAGACACATCCCTCTAAATGTTTAAAGAGACAGCGACAAGTTGTGATTACCACTTACCCCATAGACACATTCCTCTAAATGTTTAAAGAGACAGCGACAAGTTGTGATTACCACTTACCCCATAGACACATTCCTCTAAATGTTTAAAGAGACAGCGACAAGTTGTGATTACCACTTACCCCATAGACGCATTCCTCTAAATGTTTAAAGAGACAGCGACAAGTTGTAATTACCACTTACCCCATAGACGCATCCCTCTAAATGTTTAAAGAGACAGCGACAAGTTGTAATTACCACTTACCCCATAGACGCATCCCTCTAAATGTTTAAAGAGACAGCGACAAGTTGTGATTACCACTTACCCCATAGACGCATCCCTCTAAATGTTTAAAGAGACAGCGACAAGTTGTAATTACCACTTACCCCATAGACGCATCCCTCTAAATGTTTAAAGAGACAGCGACAAGTTGTGATTACCACTTACCCCATAGACGCATCCTCTAAATGTTTAAAGAGACAGCGACAAGTTGTGATTACCACTTACCCCATAGACACATCCCTCTAAATGTTTAAAGAGACAGCCACAGGTTGTGATTACCACTTACCCCATAGACACATTCCTCTAAATGTTTAAAGAGACAGCCACAGGTTGTAATTACCACTTACCCCATAGACACATTCCTCTAAATGTTTAAAGAGACAGCGACAGGTTGTAATTACCACTTACCCCATAGACACATCCCTCTAAATGTTTAAAGAGACAGCGACAAGTTGTAATTACCACTTTCCCCACAGACACATCCCTCTAAATGTTTAAAGAGACAGCGACAAGTTGTAATTACCACTTTCCCCACAGACACATCCTCTAAATGTTTAAAGAGACAGCGACAAGTTGTAATTACCACTTTCCCCACAGACACATCCCTCTAAATGTTTAAAGAGACAGCGACAAGTTGTAATTACCACTTTCCCCACAGACACATCCCTCTAAATGTTTAAAGAGACAGCCACAAGTTGTAATTACCACTTACCCCACAGACGCATCCCTCTAAATGTTTAAAGAGACAGCCACAAGTTGTAATTACCACTTACCCCACAGACACATTCCTCTAAATGTTTAAAGAGACAGCGACAGGTTGTGATTACCACTTACCCCACAGACGCATCCCTCTAAATGTTTAAAGAGACAGCGACAAGTTGTGATTACCACTTTCCCCACAGACACATCCCTCTAAATGTTTAAAGAGACAGCGACAAGTTGTAATTACCACTTTCCCCACAGACACATCCCTCTAAATGTTTAAAGAGACAGCGACAAGTTGTAATTACCACTTACCCCACAGACGCATCCCTCTAAATGTTTAAAGAGACAGCCACAAGTTGTAATTACCACTTACCCCATAGACGCATTCCTCTAAATGTTTAAAGAGACAGCCACAGGTTGTGATTACCACTTTCCCCACAGACACATCCCTCTAAATGTTTAAAGAGACAGCGACAAGTTGTGATTACCACTTTCCCCACAGACACATCCCTCTAAATGTTTAAAGAGACAGCGACAAGTTGTGATTACCACTTTCCCCATAGACGCATCCCTCTAAATGTTTAAAGAGACAGCGACAAGTTGTGATTACCACTTACCCCATAGACGCATCCCTCTAAATGTTTAAAGAGACAGCGACAAGTTGTGATTACCACTTTCCCCACAGACACATCCCTCTAAATGTTTAAAGAGACAGCGACAAGTTGTGATTACCACTTTCCCCATAGACGCATCCCTCTAAATGTTTAAAGAGACAGCCACAAGTTGTGATTACCACTTACCCCATAGACGCATCCCTCTAAATGTTTAAAGAGACAGCCACAAGTTGTGATTACCACTTACCCCATAGACGCATCCCTCTAAATGTTTAAAGAGACAGCGACAAGTTGTGATTACCACTTACCCCACAGACGCATCCCTCTAAATGTTTAAAGAGACAGCCACAAGTTGTGATTACCACTTACCCCACAGACGCATCCCTCTAAATGTTTAAAGAGACAGCGACAGGTTGTAATTACCACTTACCCCACAGACGCATCCCTCTAAATGTTTAAAGAGACAGCGACAAGTTGTGATTACCACTTACCCCATAGACGCATCCCTCTAAATGTTTAAAGAGACAGCGACAAGTTGTGATTACCACTTACCCCACAGACGCATCCCTCTAAATGTTTAAAGAGACAGCCACAAGTTGTGATTACCACTTACCCCACAGACGCATCCCTCTAAATGTTTAAAGAGACAGCCACAAGTTGTAATTACCACTTACCCCATAGACGCATCCCTCTAAATGTTTAAAGAGACAGCGACAAGTTGTGATTACCACTTACCCCATAGACGCATCCCTCTAAATGTTTAAAGAGACAGCCACAGGTTGTAATTACCACTTACCCCATAGACACATCCCTCTAAATGTTTAAAGAGACAGCGACAAGTTGTAATTACCACTTACCCCATAGACACATTCCTCTAAATGTTTAAAGAGACAGCGACAAGTTGTGATTACCACTTACCCCATAGACACATCCCTCTAAATGTTTAAAGAGACAGCCACAGGTTGTAATTACCACTTACCCCATAGACACATCCCTCTAAATGTTTAAAGAGACAGCCACAGGTTGTAATTACCACTTACCCCATAGACACATCCCTCTAAATGTTTAAAGAGACAGCGACAAGTTGTAATTACCACTTACCCCATAGACACATCCCTCTAAATGTTTAAAGAGACAGCGACAAGTTGTAATTACCACTTACCCCATAGACACATTCCTCTAAATGTTTAAAGAGACAGCGACAAGTTGTGATTACCACTTACCCCATAGACGCATCCCTCTAAATGTTTAAAGAGACAGCGACAAGTTGTGATTACCACTTACCCCATAGACGCATCCCTCTAAATGTTTAAAGAGACAGCCACAGGTTGTGATTACCACTTACCCCATAGACACATTCCTCTAAATGTTTAAAGAGACAGCGACAAGTTGTGATTACCACTTACCCCATAGACGCATCCCTCTAAATGTTTAAAGAGACAGCCACAGGTTGTAATTACCACTTTCCCCATAGACGCATCCCTCTAAATGTTTAAAGAGACAGCCACAAGTTGTGATTACCACTTACCCCATAGACGCATTCCTCTAAATGTTTAAAGAGACAGCGACAAGTTGTAATTACCACTTACCCCATAGACGCATTCCTCTAAATGTTTAAAGAGACAGCGACAAGTTGTAATTACCACTTTCCCCATAGACGCATCCCTCTAAATGTTTAAAGAGACAGCGACAGGTTGTAATTACCACTTTCCCCATAGACGCATCCCTCTAAATGTTTAAAGAGACAGCGACAGGTTGTAATTACCACTTACCCCATAGACGCATCCCTCTAAATGTTTAAAGAGACAGCGACAAGTTGTAATTACCACTTACCCCATAGACGCATCCCTCTAAATGTTTAAAGAGACAGCGACAAGTTGTAATTACCACTTACCCCATAGACGCATCCCTCTAAATGTTTAAAGAGACAGCGACAAGTTGTAATTACCACTTACCCCATAGACGCATCCCTCTAAATGTTTAAAGAGACAGCGACAAGTTGTAATTACCACTTACCCCATAGACCCATCCCTCTAAATGTTTAAAGAGACAGCGACAGGTTGTGATTACCACTTACCCCATAGACGCATTCCGAGCGAGCCGTAGAACACACGGATGCATATGTACCGGCCACATAAATCATGATGACTACTCATAGCTCTGTGCATGTTGACACATTCGGTTTTCGTCAGCGGTGCCAATTTATCTGTATTACCAACAGGCGAGAAACACACGCTCCATCTCAACTTTGCCGAATTTATTTCAGCTTTAAATGTGAAGTCCATCTCAGACTTCGTCTTCGAGGTGACGCTGCACTGGCACGTCGAAGAGGCGATCTTCTCGAACTTGACGTTTGCAGCCAGGACTTGTTTTACCTTTCCCGTGCAATCGGGAATTTCATTGACTGAAATTATATATTGAAACTCTTTAAACAAGTATTTAGCAAAGACGCCCTAATGCACACGCACCATGAGACGATTTATCTTGTTGCTATACCTGCTTGATGGCTGGTGTGTAACGAGTATAATCGTTTACGTCTCGTAGTCATCTACGTGAATGTCGAGACTTTTTGTTTGGTAGGAAAGTATTCTTATTAACTGTGTGATTTCTGCGAACGGAGTTAGGCAGTGGCATAGTGACCCTGGGGCAGGGGGTGCACTCGCACCAGGTCGCCGAGTCGTGGGGCGTCAAATCGATTGTCAACTGACCCATCAAGTGGATTTACATCATATTAAAAGTCCGCGATCGCGCTGTCGTATCAACTTGGTTGCACATATTGGTAATTTTGCAACGTATTTATTATGAGATACGTTGTAAAGAGAGAATTCATGATTGATTGTTGCCTACATTTCACCTAGCTGACAAACAAGTAAGTATAATATTAATACATACAACGGCGGTATTCTATGGCGTATGGCGTGCAATCGACAGGGGCGCAGGCGGTGTATTCAAAGTCACGCGACCGAAAATTTGCGTACGATTTTGTTGGGTCATAATTTTATGTCCTGCGGCTGTGTGATGAATTGATGTCAACGATATTCGGTTCGAGAACAGCGTGTTATCTGTGAAGGTACGTGTTTAAGTATGTAGGTAATGTAACTAAGTATTGTCAATCACAGACAACTCGTAGTTTATTATGCAAACGTGGTTTATTGCATCAATAGGAAAACTAAAACATTCGGTACATAACGGTAGCCTATACCTAACATATTGTTATCAATAATTTAATATCATGAATTCGCTTTTTGCAACTTATCTCAAAATTACCAATATGTGCAACCAAGTTGATAAGACATCGCGATCGAGGATTTTGAATATGACGTTAATCCACCTAATGGGTAAGTTGACAATCGATTTGGCGCCCCCCGACTCAGTGCCCGGGTGCGAGTGCACCCCTGCCCCAGGGTCACTACGCCACTGTGCCCCAGTTACCCTACGTGCAAGTGAGAGACAAGTACGAACCGTAGGTCGCGTCCACACAAAGCAGACACAGCACGACCACTATTAGGCACCGTCCGGTCATGTTTACGAGACTGGAAACAAAAGGACAAATTAATGACTAACTCAATTAAACATAACCATGCTTGATTCGTATTTCCTCTCAGTCAGAACACAACTGAACCACACAATACTTGCACAAATGGTTGCGGCGCATGCTGCAATTGTCATGAAAGTGCTAGATTTAATCAATTGAAATTGTCTTCCTCTATTCAGATTTTTCCTGAAGCGAACACAGAATTAACAGCGGAGTTTGACTCGACGAGCTTTACATGTATTATTTTAGTGAATGTAATATTACCAAATTGGAAATGTAAAGTCAAAATAATAATTACGAGTTACCCGACGTTGCACGGGAGAATAGGCAGCCGCTGAAAGAGCCTACGACTCCCTGCACTACCCAGTGAAGTGTTGGTAGTAGGGCACTGCCAATGGCAATGACACCTTTCACTACCCAGTGAAGTGTTGGTAGTAGGGCACTGCCAATGGCAATGACACCTTTCACTACCCAGTCAAGTGTTGGTAGTGGGGCACTGCCAATGGCAATGACACCTTTCACTACCAGTCAAGTGTTGGTAGTGGGGCACTGCCAATGGCAATGACACCTTTCACTACCCAGTGAAGTGTTGGTAGTAGGGCACTGCCAATGGCAATGACACCTTTCACTACCCAGTGAAGTGTTGGTAGTGGGGCACTGCCAATGGCAATGACACCTTTCACTACCCAGTGAAGTGTTGGTAGTGGGGCACTGCCAATGGCAATGACACCTTTCACTACCCAGTGAAGTGTTGGTAGTAGGGCACTGCCAATGGCAATGATACCTTCATGCCCCAAAAATCATGTACAACGGCTCGATTCATGAAGCGTTCGTACTGTATATGGAACGTATGAGGACGTGTGACGTTGATCACATAACTCGGAACAATCGTAGAAAACACGCATAGCGTTGCGAACAATTGCACGTAACTAAGAACTACTATTGTTCCGAGTTAGTTCATCTATGTCAAACACCCACATTAGTTCCTTCGTAAAATCCACACCCCAGGGGAATTTCGAAAAAGAAAAAGTCAGCCCCGTACATGCGAAACTGACGGAGAAATTAGACAGACAGACAGACACACACATTATTACTGAACATTCTACCAGGTAAATTAAACAAACTTTGGATATGACAGTTATCTGATTTGATTTAGACAGATATACATACAGACAGACAGACAGACAGACAGACAGATAAATGCACACATACAAGCAGAGCCACAAAATGTTTGACAGTATTGAAAGTGCCTTTGTGAGATGATGTTGGAGCAGCACAAATAATCACTTCAAACGCCTATAGTGCGAAATTCTAAATGCGACATTTGGTTGAACGGGACAGCAGGTATGTAATATATATATATATATATATATATATATATATATATATATATATATATATATATATATATATATACTTAAATAACTATATATATATATATATATACATATATATATATATATATATATGTATATATATATATGTATATATATATATATATGTATATGTATATATATATGTATATATATATATATATATATATATATATATATATATATATATATATATATATATATATATATATATATATATATATATAGTTATTTAAGTAGCATAGTTATTTTAAAGTAGAGGGTCGTTTTTAAATAATAAAAATTTACATTCATAAAGTTAAATACAATATTACACACATGCACGCAAGCACGCGCCCACACACGCACGCACGCACACACACGCACTCACGCACACACATCACACATGCTACCACATTTCTGCAAATTGCCGACAGTTCGAGCCTCCGGTTGTGGATAATAATGATAATAACAGTATTTATATTACGTCCAATCAATCAACATTGTTCTCATGCGCTTTACATACATGTAATATATAAACACACAGGATAAGCACTGGACGTAGCAAGCACCATCTAGCTGTACCTACCTGTGGAGCTGTAACTGTAAATGATGCTTCTGGATACCGCTTCCTCGAAGAATAGCCGCCTTCTGACATAACACTGTTTTAAGTACATATGTTGAACTGCCCCTGGGCAAAACGATGATTAACATATATTCATAGTTTCTCGAAACACTTGGGAAAATAATCACTTGTTCAAATATTGCACACTAGAAAACACACTCGACAGTCTACGTTGCAAGTGTATTCAATGGGCTGGAAGACGGTGGAGAGTTGCGGTGACTTAAGGGACAATGTCTCAAAAAGTGCACAACATAACGTGAATGGTAAAGTTAGGTTTAAATAAATTTCAACATGATTTTCCCACTCCAAGACCTTTCAGGACATATATATATATATATATATATATATATATATATATATATATATATATATATATATATATATATATATATATATATATATATATATGCCCACTTTTTGCTTGTCCATCGTCACCACCATATTCATTTATGAATGTTATTAACATGCATTTAGACAAGCGATCTCTTCATACAGGTTAAAGAAGGAATTCTGAAAAATGAAGGATTAACCTAAATGAAAAACAAAATGTTATGTTAAAGCTTAAATTTATGGAATAGCGTGTTAAATGAGTGTCAAGCGTCACCGACGGAAAGGAACGAAATATATTTTGACTAACTATCGTCGATGCCTGCATGTTTAATCCCACGAGGAAAATCCAGATACAAAAATAGATCTCCTTCTGTCGGGCAAGATCAAAGCATGTTGCCCTGGCTTGCAACGTTTGCAACAGTAAGTAGTTATAGTGTCAATAAGAATCAGTATATGAGGAACAATATAGTGGGAGGTTACTAAAAGTAGACATTGAGAAAAAAAACCATATATAGCTGATGTAGCGGTTAGTTGGGGGAAAACCCAGGGGAAAACCTGCTGACGTGGCGGTTATCGAGGGAAAACCAAGGGAAAACCCCACCTATAGCTGACGTAGCGGTTAGTTGGGGGAAAACCCGCTGTGGCGGTTATCTAGGGAAAACAAAGGGTGGTTGCCTAGCAACATGAATTCGGTGAGGAAAACCCACATTCCTGACTCCATTATCGCTCACTCGCTGCCTGACAACTAAGAGAAGAACTAGAGGGATAACCTGGTAACTACGAACTGCAGAACGAACTAACGCAGTAGGTCGTGTGCACTTAACTACCATATGGTTAACCGTACCATCACATGTAATTCTCGCCATAGTATTAACTGTACCCTTAACTACCATATCCCTAAGTGTACCCTTAACTGTAATTCTCACTTGTAATTCTATATACACTTATGTAATTGCATGCATATGAACTTAGTTACTTAATTACTTAGTAACTTACTTACACATTACTATTATTATTATACTACTATTTTATATACTGTTATTAGTTCTATAGGAACGCATTAATTATATTATATGTTACTATTAATTATATAGTAATTGTATATTACATATATATATATATATATATATATATATATATATATATATATATATATATATATATATATATATATATATATATATATATATATATATATATATATATGTCAATACTTATTTGTAATTCTATATACATTTATCTAATTGCATTATTAGTTTTATAGGAACGGAGCAATATTGTGTACTTTAGTTACTTAATTACTTACTTACATATTACTTTGGTAGTGAATGTCAATATTACATTACTTATTAAATTTCATTCATATGAACTAGAGAAACTCATTACTATTTTGTATAAATTATTATAGCCATACATGAATGAATCGTAATAATTGATGTCATATTAATGGAAGACTTATAAAAATACATTTTATGAAAGTGATAGAATATCAATCATTAAAGGACGACTTATATCATCATCAGTCGGTAGTAAACACCCGTAGTCCTATATCACAAGAGCGTATGGCATAGCGTGGAATCGCTCGTAAGCTCAGGCCTCTGGCGTAGTATTGATAAACCCGCCTCTCGCATCTCGCATCGTTTTATAAGTCGTTCCGTTGATGCAATAGATACCTCCAGTGAAAATAGTCTTTCCATTGATGTGTCAAATGATTGCTATTCGTGTATGTAAAATGTGATATATAATAAAATAGTCGAAAACGTGTTGCGAATTGTATTATTCTGTAGTGACACCCCTGCATCAGAAATTACGCATCTAGCGTCTTCTAGCAGCAACGGTGAAACCTTTGCATATAACACCCGTAACTAATAACAGTGCTCCTAACATGAACCTTCCCGGATCCCTAGCGAATGATGAATCTAGCATCTCCTAGCAACTACGGTGAAACCCCTGCATATGACACCCCTAACTAATAATGCCAGTAGCGCTCCTAGCGTATAACATGAACCTTCCCTAGTGACAGAACCCCTAGTGAGTGACGTATGTAGTGTCACCTAGTGTCATTACACAGCGCGCTAGTACTCCTAGCGTGTAAATGCTACCGTCGAGACTTACATTGTATCCCTTGCAAGTAAAAGCTTTATTATTATAAATGCGTTATTCTTATTATTGCTCGTAAATAGCTTTGCTGTTTGGTTGTTTAGACTAATATCCCACTTTTAATTTTTATTAGGGATAAAAAAATGGTTTTATTTTTCAGCAAAGACAACTTGGGCAAGTTTCATGAAGATTTGCCTCTTCTACAGCTATATGTTGGCCTAAAAGTGGGGGTATTTTTGCATAAAAATGTAAAAACTTTCGACAATGGCATTTCATGTGTAAAAATAAAAATTACACGAATTTATAGATGCCTCCTTTTATTTTTTTATGTTGAATATATAACCCAAAGTATATTTGGGTGAAAAAAATTACTGTGTACTCCCACCCATTGCTGAGTTATTGAGGTGGGAACCTGGCATTGTTTTTCAAGAGACAGCAGTTTTGGACGGTAGCTGTATCACAATCTGTCTAAGAAAAGGGTAAGTGGCTAAATTAACTTTAAAAAATGTCTGCCTTACAATCCATCCTCAGTTGATTTCCAAAAAAAAGAAATTGAACAAACAAGTCATACAGATTTTGTCGCGTCTGTCACACCCTATTTTCCCAGAAAAGTAAGAGGGAGAAAAATATGAAAAAAATATGCTATACACAGCTTGAACCATTTGCAATTCACAGATACAAAATCGTTAATCAGTGAGTTGGTGTTATGAAGTAGCAAAGGATTTATCAATTCCGTCCCTCGAAATGATATAAGCGACATAAGAACCAGAATGATCAAATTGCTGCATTAAAATTAATTTTATTTGCAGTTATGCGATAAATGGCATATGTCCAGATGTTTCGGTATGAACAATATTCTAATTTAGAATAACAGTTACTAGGCCAGGAAACTTTCAAATGATAAGATTGGATTGCTGCAGATGAGATGCTTTATGAGCACGATGATTTCACCTGTAAGTAAACTAAACTGTTATAAACCATCTTTTTCTTGGTTGGAATTACACTGAAACAAAGTAAAACTACATGAGCCATGTAATATGACATGTTATTAACTAGATACAAACAGATGCATTTTGGAAAATTTCCACTATTGTATTGTCCCAAACATCATCATTTTGCCAACAATTGGCTGGCAATCTACTCATAGTTGGCTGTAGTGTACAGCTGTTTTGTTAATGTTACTTTATTGTGCAGATGGCACCACAGATTATGCTAATTACCCATGTAAAACGAGACAAACCCCAAATATTTAGATATCTTAAAGGTGCTTCCTCACTTGAAATTTCGTAACTTTGTCATGTGATTGGCAAGAGGGTGGAAGTCACGCCCATGATCAGCATTGATCCACACAGTGTTTAACATTTAGGATATCCACTATTTTGATCTTTACCAGATCTAACAACTGAAATAAAAAAAAATTATAATTTAAAAAAAAATAGGCATTTTGTATTAAATCGACTGCGGATGTTACATAAACTATTCACACACTATATATTTGGACACCAATGAACCGGATTTGAGACAGGCTAAATCAGTTGAGGAAGCCGTTCTTAAGCTTAGCTGTGCAACATTTTCTTTGCACATGTTGACTCAAGCCTTTCAGGTGTCTGTATTGAAATCATCTGATCTAAGGGTGTAATTTGTTCAAAAGGTCACAGGTATTGTATCTGAATATCAAGTAAACTCATACAAATGAAAGAAATCTGGTATTTTGCCTGACATTTTTGTGTGAAGAAGCATGAACAGAATATTAGCTCCCTCTAAATGAGTACATCTGATTTTGCTGCCCACACCATGTGTATAACATAATTGCATGCATGTGTTTTTTTTGTATTAGATATTCTAAATGAAAACATTTTGGACTACTTTTGAAGTGTCATGATACCATCCCCTGTTATTCATTTGGCTCTAAGGAGAAGTACCATCAGTTCCATTTAGATAATGTAACTTTGTTATCGAACAATACAATGTTTTCGTTTTCCTGATGTGTTGTTAAATTTTTTGGGTTGCCTAAAACTTAAGCGAAATGGCTAGTAATAGAGAAGTTTTTCAAATAAAAAATTAAGATATCATATTATGATTGAGCTGATTATCATTGTTGTAAAATGGTCATTATGATGCAAATTAGCAAATATATTTGAATACCTGATATAAAAAATGTGTTACACTGTCCATGTTGGACATTATTCTGAAATTATCCTGATCCAGCAAAAGTGAAAAAGCTGAAAGCAAGAGAGCGCCAAAGGAAACGTTAAGTTAAGTTAAAAGAGAATTCAGAAAAACTTGAGGAAATTCGAAAGAAGGATACCACACAACACCAAAAGAACTGGGATGCTAAGCGGCTAACTATGACAGAGAGGGAAAAGAAGAAACATCGTGGAGCTAAGAGACTGAGGCAGCAAAAGTATAGAAAGATTAAAGCTGAAAGG
The DNA here is from genome assembly GCA_033239005.1 of Lamellibrachia satsuma. Lineage (NCBI taxonomy): Eukaryota > Metazoa > Annelida > Polychaeta > Sabellida > Siboglinidae > Lamellibrachia > Lamellibrachia satsuma. The sequence goes on from BSQZ01000018.1 coordinate 8,223,969, forward strand.
CTTGGAAGGACAGTCAGATCGAGAAGAGCAAAAAAACAAATGAAACTGATGACACCTGCTGAAAGAAGAGAATATGAGAAGCAGAAGAAGGCTTCTACAGTGTAATAGAAAACAATCGACCAGTAAAAAATCGTAGATTAAAGGAAAAAGATCGTGATAGGACAAAAGGGATGGTAAAGCAAAGCATGGCAGAAGAAGACACTGTTGGTGGTGAAGATGATGGGATAATGTCAGATGATGCAGCTGAAGAAAAGGAAGGTCCCCAAGCACTGAATACCACGAGTAGGCAGCTCAGATATTACTACTGTAGAAAAATACTTGATAGGATGCCACAATACAGAGCACACAGAGCAGAAGCACTTCAGTCTGTAATCCTCTCTGCTACACCTACCTCCAGAAAAGCATACAAGAAATGTGGGATTATGATTAAAACAAGTGCACAAACCAAACGTAGTTTAATGCCAGACTTTAACGGGATGGTCATGGACAGGGATGTTGGCAGAAAAATATCAGCAAATCATGCCCTCAGGATCAAACGAAAATGTAATAAAATCTCAAAAAACGGCTAAGACACTGGCTGTTTCTAAAGGCAAAGTGTACAGGGATATTAGTATGCTCACTATAACTGCCAAATTTAGAAAAGGCATGGTTTCCCCACTATGGATGAAATAAAATCCATGATTTCTTCTACAGAGAAGACATAAGCAGAGCTGTACCCGGGAAAACAGTGTCAGCTGCTTTCAAACAACACAAGGCAAAGTATCTTCTGAGCATGGCAGTTGAATCAAAATCTTGCAAAATAAAAATCCAGCCTTCCCTTACAAGTTCACAATATTCAAGAAAATCCATCCACCAAATGTGAGAATCCCAAAGTTCAGTGATCATATTCAGTGCGCCTATCGCAAGCACACAAACGTTGACAGCTGCTTTGAATGCCACCATGAAAAGATTGGTAATACCAATTTACATGTAGTCATATTTCCAGGTATTACTATGTTAATTAAGGTAATCTTCTTCATAATATTTTCTTAAAAAGTGATTTGAATAATGTAAACCAACAGCCCAACCAAGTATAGAGACAATTTGAAAATAAAGATTAATTTGATTAACCTTGTCGTTTATGTCACGTCTGTCACTATTAATGTCACATCTGTCACACAAGTTTTTGTCCTGTAGAATGAAATCTATTAAAATCAGTGCCCCATGAGAGGTATGCTGAGTGAGGTGTGAGGTGTAGGACATAACCAGACAATTCATTTGTTTCTCTGTCCAAAAAAATTATGTTGGGTAGAACTTTTCCAACTGGATTTTCAAAAAGGGACAGAATTTTGCACTGTCGGCACTACCATTCGATAGTTTCAATGGAAAACCTAACATTTATATTTTTGTCTTATCACCACCATCATAATACACCTCTAAAATAAAAAAGAATTATCATTGTGGAAACTTTTGCAGGACACATAGATTTATAGGTGTGACAGACGCGACACAACAATGTGAATGGTCTGTTTCATCATCATATATAATAAAAGCCAGGCAGCAAGTTATCTTCTACTTATCACCTTGGTACACTTTCAACCCCATAATATAACATTATATGTGAAAGAAATTATTTTAGGAAAGAAAATTATTCACTCCTAATTTTTATACAACTGTTCCATTTTGGTGACTTCGCTAATATATATATATATATATATATATATATATATATATATATATATATATATATATATATATATATATATATATATATATATATATATATATATATATATATATATATACATATACATATGTATATGTATATATATATATATATATATACATATACATATACATATACATATACATATACATATACATATACATATACATATACATATACATATATATATATATATATATATATATATATATATATATATATATATATATATATATATTATATAAACAGTAAGCCAATACATTCGACGCAGTCAATATTAACATCAATTTCATTTCGACTTAATACGGAAGGTTAGCATGTTGTGTTACATCAATCAATCGGGCCAGCCTGTCGTGTAACTAGATCATGCAATCGTCTTAATAGTGAAACCATCCAAATGTTTCATTTCGACTTGTTAAGTTAACTAGCTAACACATTGTTCTACGACGTCTATCAGTGAGAACATCGCTAACTCAGTCTGATGATTATCATGTGTAATGATAAAGACCTGTCCAATGTCGATCACTTATACCAGTCAAATACTTCGGTCATATGCCGAATAAATGTTCAATGCATGGACGCACGCACGCACGCACGCACGCACGCACGCACGCACGCACGCACGCACGCACGCTCGCAAAAATGATATACTGATGATTTAAATGCTAGTATGTATTTGATATGATTCACAGATTTCAAATTGTTTGACTCTCAATAAGCCAATGGCTTCCATGTCCAATTGTTTTCTGGAGCTTGTTTTTTTATCGCAGCATTGCTCAATCTTGACTAAGAGGTCGTGGGTTTCTGGAGTTATAGGCCGACAGCCAATCCAACCATTCTGTACACAGCTTGTCGAGCATAGCACAAGGGAATCAACTGGAGCGTGGCAACAATGTGCTTCGTAGCACAAGCGAATCAACTGGAGCGTGGCAACAATGTGCTTCGTAGCACAAGCGAATCAACTGGAGCGTGGCAACAATGTGCTTCGTAGCACAAGCGAATCAACTGAAGCGTGGCAACAATGTGCTTCGTAGCACAAGCGAATCAACTGGAGCGTGGCAACAATGTGCTTCGTAGCACAAGCGAATCAACTGGAGCATGGCAACAATGTGCTTCGTAGCACAAGCGAATCATCTGGAGCGTGGCAACAATGTGCTTCGCGTCGATTGTTGTGATGGGTTTTCTGGATTAGCGATATACCCAGCATGCATTGCAGTACACACATTGTTACAAGTACATCGTGTACAGGAAGAAGTGTTCTGCCTTATTGTCAGACACACGAGACAGCTGACAAACATGTCACAACACTAATCTCCGTTGTGTTTACTATTGCATCAATTAATATGTCAATTAGATTCAATAAGCTGCACTCAAACATCCGTGTATGCACAACTACTTACGTTTCTTAATTAGTAGGCAATTTGTGCTTTAGTTTGATCAATAATAGCCATCATATGTCATATATTAGTGGATGATATTACAAAGTATAACAATGCTTCTGAAGTATTCGATGCAATACGTGTTTTCAAGTGGGGATCTCTCTAATTAATGATTACACCAACTGTTAAACAAAGTTTTGTTACATGGGGAGATTCGGACGGAACATTTTCAATGCCTAACCAAACCACAAGTAACGAGCCCAATATTTCAATGCTCCCTTTTACTGTTTTGCTGTCGTAACAATATCCGTAAAACGCTCTGTTCTTTACATTCAGGCTCACGCATACTAAAAGAATATGATACTAAGACAACTGAGATAATTACATGTGCACTTACAACAGTTTGGTCGAATTTGCTACCGTCAATATCGCAAGCTCATGCATTAATTCCATTTTACGCTCATCACGTTTCCGAATTATTTCGCGAGAAAACCGAACCTATCTAGTATCCACATGGGCATGCTTGATCGATTGTGATAATGTGTTATTTAGTTTTGATGAAATCGTCTGACAAAGTATTACATGATTTTCGACTGGACCCATTCGAAAGCCGGCGAAAAGGGCCCAGCCTTTCTCTCTCTCTCTGTCTCTCTCTCTCTCTCTCTCTCTCTGTCTCTCTCTCTCTCTCTCTCTCTGTCTCTCTCTCTCTCTGTCTCTGTCTCTGTCTGTCTGTCTCTCTCTCTCTCTCTCTCTCTCTCTCTCTCTCTCTCTCTCTCTCTCTCTCTCTCTCTCTCTCTCTCTCTCAGTGAAGCTCTATTCATCGACGACCCCCAGTCTCCCGGTGACATTTGACAATAACAGGTCCGGGGAGAAATTGGTTCAATAAAATGCGTGTAGCTAAAAGGTCGCACGAATAAAGAACTGGGAGCTATCGGTATTATATATGCCACAAGTGTGATTCTGATGTTTCATAACTCAATAGATGACTTGTCTAGTGCATTGGCTTGAATTAACTGACTGTATGCTAACCATGTTGATGTATTTAATTGTATGCGCCAATGTACCACAATCATAGTGGGACGGTTGGGGCAGTAGAGGAGGGTTCAGATAAAGGGCAACATCAGATAAAGGGTAACATCAGATAATGGGTAAGATCATAAATACTACAATCGTTCCATCGTTGATAACGTCTACTAATGCTTGACTATCCTGTCTAAATGAATTTAAAAAAACATGAATTTAAGTGAAATTTGCGCCAACCCTCCCCGGTCTCCCCTATATACGTGCGTACGTATATAGGGGAGACAACAACTTATTGTACCTAAAACAAAACTTAACTTGGGTAAACGTGCCTTCTCTGTCGCTGCGCCTAGGGTCTGGAACGAACTCCCTATCGCTTTGAAAACATCCGAAACTATTGCTATTTTCCGAAAAAAACTCAAGACATACCTATTCCAAATTGCATTCCCACCATAAATGTTCGGTTGTCCCTCGTTCTGATACTGACTTTTGCGCGTCCTTGTTTACGATTACGCCTACTGATTCTGTTTTGTTGCGCCTCTGAGCTCAGGTTCCTGAGGATATAGGCGCCATAGAAGTCAATTATTATTATTATTATTATTACGTACGTACATACATACATACATACGTACATACGCACATACATACATACATAAATACATACATATATACATCCATAAATACATACATATAGGCATACGTACTTACATACATACATATATTAATACATACATATATTAATACATACATACATACATACATACATACATACATACATACATACATATATGCATGCGTACGTACGTACATACGTACGTACGTACGTACGCACATACGTGAATGCATGTAAAGTCCATCACAGCCATCGTCTTCGAGGTGAGGTTGCACTGCCACTTCATGGAGGCGGTCATCTTCAACTTGATGTTTGCGTCCTCGACTTGTCTTACATTTTCCGAGCAATCGGGAATTTGGCTAAAATAATTATATTGATTGCGCTTGAATAAAGTATAAATAACAAGATTTAACCAGATTTCCATCCAAATCAACAAGTTCCGGTTGGCAAGTGAACAAGGAGGCCTTTTGCAAACCACATTATATTAATCGGCTTTCATAACTAAGATCTCTCAGTTCTTGAATCATTTTATCTTCGTTGTATTCTTTTTTAGCTTGTCTATGTCCTTCCTACGATATGACCTCCATGCTTGTACACAATATTCCAAACGAGACCTAACTATTGCTTTGTACAGGAGTACACTTACCAGTTTCTCCTTATAAATTATAGTTCTTTTAATTAGCCGAAGAATTTTAGCACCTTTAGAAGTAGCAATCCTATATCTTTCTAAAACCTTCATGTCCGCGCTAAATGCATAGTATCCCCCATTTTATATACAGTAAAAACTCTGTATATATATATATATATATATATATATATATATATATATATATATATATATATATATATATATATATATATATATATATATATATATAAATATGTATATATATATGTATATATATATATATATAATTATATATATATATATATATATATACATATATATATATATATATATATATATACATATATATATATATATATATATATATATATATATATATATATATATATATATATATATATATATATATATATATATATATATATATATATATATATATATATATATATATATATATATATATATATATATATATATATATATATATATATATATATATATATATATATATATATATATATATATATATATATATATATATATATATATATATATATATATATATAAAATATATATATATATACATATATATATATATATATATATATATATATATATATATATATATAATATATATATATATATATATATATATATATATATATACATATATATATATATATATATATATATATATATATATATATATATATATATATATATATATATATATATATATATATATATATATATATATATATATATATATATATATATATATCAATATTTATTAAACAATAGTGATTCGTGTGGTTGGTACCCCACTTAAAAACATATTTCCAGTTTGAAATCTCACCATCTAGTATTACCCTGTGTTGATTGCAACATCATCTATGCCATTGGCTTTTGGCTTTTAGTTTAAGTAACAATCTTTGATGTGGCACTTTATCGAAAATTTATCGGAAAATTTAAGTAGTCAACATTCATTGGAGACTCAACATCAACCCCCTTTTAATTACTTCCAAAAACAAAAGAGATTGGCTAAATTTTACCTTGCATTTAGGAACCCATATATATATATATATATATATATATATATATATATATATATATATATATATATATATATATATATATATATATATATATATATATATATATATATATATATATATATATATATATATATATATATATATATATATATATATATATATATATATATATATATATATATATATGTATAAATAAATAAATATATATATATATATATATATATATATATATATATATATATATATATATATATTAACAATAATAAATATAACGATTCGTGTGGTACCACACTCAAAACTTATTTCCAGTTTGAAACTTCCCCATCTACTACAAAATGCTGCTTTCTTTCATTCAGCTATTGTTTTACCCAGTCGATTATGCCATCCTCTATACCAGGGTTTTTAATTTAATTTAAATTAAGTAGTAATCTTTCCTGTTGCACTTTGTAAAAATCTTTCTGAAAATATAAGTGTATAATATCTACTGGTGATTTCTTCCAAAAACATAAACATAACATATTTGTTAAACATGACCTTGCTTTTAGTAATCCATGATAAAATGGATTTAGTTATTTATCCCCAACAAGGACGTCCACAATGTGGTTTTTAATTAACAATTCCAATAATCTACAAATCATTGATGTTAATCTCACTGGTCTGTATTTCTCTTTTTTAATAATGGAGTGATGTTTGCTTTTTTTGTCCATTCAAAAGGAACCACTCACTATTATAATGACAAGTTGAACACTCTTGCAAGTGGTATACTAATTTGTTGTACTGTTACCATTAGTAGTTTTGAAGGATTCGATCCAGTCCAGGTGATTCAATATCCTTCATTTCTTAGCTACCATTTCTGGAATTTCAATTAACTGCCCTAAATTGTCCGACGTAACTTGGTGAAATGTAGCATCTGAAACTGGTAGTGAACTAATATCCTCTCTGGTAAACACTTCTGCCATTAAAAAACCTTGTGATATTACATGATATACATGCATAACAACTCTTACTGTCATGTTTTACGCAACGAGTTAAGTTTTGCTCATAGCTTCTTTACGATTGTCTAATTTCAGTCGTAGTTTGTAATTAGTAATTTGTGCAGTGTTCATCCTTTCTGAAACGCCTATAAACCCTCCACACATTTTGTTTGTGCTCTATGTGTTTCTTCATAGACCGTTTTCCTTTTTTAAAGTATATATATATATATATATATATATATATATATATATATATATATATATATATATTTCTGACCAATTTTGTTTCACTGACATGTACATCAATATATATATATATATATATACACACACACACAAACACACACCCACATATGTGTGTGTGTGCATATATATATATATATATATATATATATATATATATATATATATATATATATATATATATATATATATATATATATATATATATATATATATATATATATATGGCGCACTCATAAGAATACCAATAACATGCTGTGTGTTCGACCAGGTTTGTTTTAGTAACTCTTATAGTTGTATAAGCCCAAAACCATGACTTTTGATTGTTTATAAGTCTAAGTATCTTTCCCATTCGTGCATACAAATATATTTTAATTTCACTTCAAACATAGAGAGTGGTGTATATAATTATGGTAATGAACGAAATGTTAAGTGATTATTTGATCAAATGTGACTATCATAATATGCACTTGTGTATCGTATGTTAATGCATTGTTCTCTCTTGAGCCATTCTGAGTGTAGTGGTTAATTATTTAGTAATTATCATGTGTCTGCCACTCCCAGACACTAATCGTTCTGTTGACGCCGTAAACGAGGAGCGGCTCAAAATCTGTAATTTAAATTACTATCGTATCAATACACGAGTTTCGACATCTATGCCAGAACGCGGTTATTCCTCGAAGAAGCAGTACCTTGAAGGGTTAGTAATTCGCTGTCGTCAGTTACTAGATCTCTAAAGGTGGGTACTGCGAGACGATGGTCGTGTTATATATTGTGTGAGCGTGTTATATAAATGTGCTTAGCCACAACTTAAACCGTGTTATGGAGTTTTCACGGGTGCACGTATTTGCATGATGCATGTGCGTCGTGCATGTGCGGTGGCGTGTGTGCGTGCGGATGTTCATCTTTAATTACATTTATCAGCGTAAAGCGTAATTTTCATTTAATACCTTATATGCGTTTTAGAATAAAAACATTTGTTTCATTGCAGAAGGTTGTCCGGAGTTGGCTTAACGCTCATTAAAACAAATGTTTCAACTTTAAAAATATTGATGTCTTTCAAATATTTGACAACGTTAATGGCAATTTCGTGTGATTATTAAAGTTAATTATGATTGCATTCCTTATTATCAAAGTGAAATGGGCCAAGGAATAACGAGCTTCCCATTAATGTATATCTTACACTGTGCCGTGTAAAAGTACCTTTCCCTGGATAAAATTTACCCCAGGACGGAAGATACCATAGGGCATCTTCCTCCAGGAAAAAAAACAGGGATTACAAATGCATAATATAATGCTCCTACATAATATAATGCTCCTACATAAAATAATGCTCCTACATAATATAATGCTCCTACATAAAATAATGCTCCTATATATAATAATGCTCCTATAAAATAATGCTCCTACATAATATAATGCTCCTACATAAAATAATGCTCCTACATAATATAATGCTCCTACATAATATAATGCTCCTACATAACATAATGCTCTTACATAAAATAATGCTCCTACTTAAAATAATGTTCCTACATAATATAATGTTCCTACATAAAATAATGTTCCTACATAAAATAATGCTCCTACATAATATAATGTTCCTACATAATATAATGCTCCTACATAAAATAATACTCCTACATAATATAATGTTCCTACATAATATAATGCTCCTACATAATATAATGCTCCTACATAATATAATGCTCCTACATAATATAATGCTCCTACATAATATAATGCTCCTACATAATATAATGCTCATACATAATATAATGCTCCTACATAATATAATGCTCCTACATAAAATAATGCTCCTACATAATATAATAATATAATAACCTTTTAGCTTTCGAGACATGTGTCCATCTCCTATCACCCCTTCCACTTTCCTCCACGCACTTGCCCCAGCTTGTACCCTCCTACGAATTTCCGTCTCCGTGCTGCTGTTCCCTCAAACCGCTCCACCCAGATAAACAAAGCTGTCTCGTTGGTTCAGTTTCTTCCCATCCAGTCTTATGTCAAGAACTTTTTCTGCTGTTCAACGCAAAGCACCTCCGTCTTCTCTAGACTTACTCTCAGGCCATGTTTGCCAAAGATTTCTTTCCAATCTACCAACCGCTCTTGAAGGTCTGCCTCACTGTCCGCTACTACTGCCAGGTCATCGGCGTATAGCAATTTGCGGAGAACGTCCCTTGTACTCGCTGTCCTGCTGATCACCTCCACTACTGCAATGGTTAACATTGGGCTTAAGGCACTCCCCCGTCTCAGGCCGACGTCAAACCTGAATTCCTCCGATATACCCGGTCCGCACACTACTCTACCTTTTGTCTCTTCATATGTGCCTTCAACCATCCTCACCTCCGCCCCTGGGACACCCATTCACGTGGCCATGGCCATATCTCTCGGAACTGTGTCGTATGCCTTTTCAAGTTCTATGAATCTCAGAGCCATATTCTCCTGTCCCTCCAGTTTCTTTTCCACCAGTTGTCTGAGAGTGAACATCCCGTCCGCCATCCCTCTTCTGAAACCTTGTTGTTCTTCTCTCATTTCACACTCCACTATCCTTCTCATCCTTCCATCCTTTCTAACACCTGGACATGACTCAGCAAAGTGATACCTCGGTATTTTCCAGGGTCACGAATATCTCCCTTCCTTTTCCATACAGGGACAACCCCGTTCGCCACTCCTCTGGAATCTTCCCCTCTCTCATGCAAGTATTTAACAATCGCCTTGTTCACCTAACCCCAACATGCTCAGCCATCACCAGCCTCTCCACTCGCACTTCATCAATGCCTGTCGCTCGTCCTCTCTTCATCTTCTTCGTTGCTCTCTCTACCTCTGCATCCCCAACCACCTCCAGTTTCACTGCACTTGGTAGTTATAATTTACTGTTTTCCCTTTGGTTCAGCAGTTCCTTAAAATACTCCTCCCAGACCTTTTATCCATATTTCCTGTCAGTGACTAGCTTCCCATTCTTGTCTTTGATTACTGATCCAGATTTTACATCCTTTGCTCTCCTCATCGCTCTCTTGTGCCATCTTATAGATCGACTTCTTTCCGCAGTCCTCGTCTAACTCTCTGTATAATTCCTCCTCCATTTCCCTGTTTGCTTTGTCCACGGCTCTCCTGGCCGCCTTCTTCTTCTGTCCGTACATGTGTTGTAATGTTGTATTCGGTTGTTCCCCATTCTTCTTGATCCTTTCTGTCATCTTCCACATCTCTCTCTTTTCTCCGATTGCTTTTGCTACTTCTTCTGTCCACCACGTTTGGTTTTTCCTTCTTGACGATGACCCCCCTTCCAGACGTTCTGCCACACAGCTCCTCTGCTACGCCAACGAAAGCATCTTTGAAAGCCTTCCATTCTTCTTCCACTGTTCCTAATGGTGATCCAAGTTTCTCGTAGTCTAATGTCAACCTCTCTTTGTCGGGTATGGATTGAAGTAGGCCAACTGAATGACATGTAGTTTTATTAATATTCATCAGTTTAGTAATTGTGTAAACTTTAATAATCAAGCGACAATTAACCACAGCAAGCATGTCGGCCCCATACTGCTAATTTCACATAATAGGTATAATTCGACAACGTATTAAGTTTGTCAACCATTGGTAACAATATTATGACTACTAACTAAATCACTACAAGCTAATATGTTCATTTCACCATATGGGTGGGGGTCACTCCGCCACCAGATCACCCAAAATTACAATGTGACCGACCGCTACCAAAACTTTCATATAGAACCGTCAACACAACTCCGCCACTGTCAGAGCTGCCATTATGTCCCGCTCTCGTCGCTCTCATGGTGATTGGGTCCGACAGGAGTAACCAAAGAACACTGAACCATTTATCCGAGCCAAAATAGTAGCTTTCGACTCCGTCCCTGTCAGAGCCTAGGCTAATCCTTAACTCAGGTTGTCCAACGGAGATATAACTGTTGACTCCGCCACTGTCAGAGTCTCCGTCATACTAACCTGTTTTATATCCCGGGAGATAGAACTAAAGACTCCGCCACTGTCAGAATCCTTGCTATATACCCCCGGACGTGTACGTTAAGATATCCGAATGTATTTCCTGAACGCATCGGATGCCCATCTACCCGCTGCTCTAATATGTGCATCCGATTCACCCCTTAATGCGGCTGATGTTGCTGCCCCGATTCTAAAGCTGTGACCTCTGAACACCGTTGTACTTAACCCACAGAACACGAGTAAATACTTAAGCAGCCTATCAAACTCGCGTTGTAGCCATAAGCATAAGCAAATAACGGGCCCACTATCGTACCCCTGACATGAAGAAATTCCATGAGAAACTTAGCTGGGTGAATTGAAATGCCCTCTACACACTGACCGTCTACTTGCAATGACTGGGGGCCATGTTTACCACTGTGCTTAAAATGTCTAAAAGAAATAGTGATCAGATCTCCATTCAGTGCCACGTCTCTGAAATGCAGGCAACCTTGCCCCACCCTGCTGGATAGGGGACCATCTCCCCCACTCTTAAGTTAGCCCTGAAGGCGAGAACCATCATAGCCCTTAGCATAACGCATTTATAATGTAAAGTAACCACCAGAGCGCTAATAAGCTGGGCACGAATTGGCATTGTCACTGGCAACCTGACATCAGACACCGTTCCCAAATTCTGGGTCCCAGTTAAAAGTATGGCAATAATAAAATCCCTGGCCGGGTCCGGCAAACCATTAAGTTTATGAAAATATGAGATGGCCGAGACCGTGAAGATCAAAGAAGACGGCGCATACCCTTTATTAACCATATAAGCAATAAAACCCATCATCATGGCAAAAGATACGGGTAACACAGGAACAGTGCCTAACGACTGAAAGACGAAACCAATGACGCCTGCATCAGCACATGTATAGACTCTCTAAGGCGGCTGGGAGACGTGGTACGGCGCTGTCGCTGGTTCGAGCTTGATCCACGGAGCCAGTTTCAGAAATTCGTCTACCTGACAACGGGATAATTTATCAGCCAAGGTATTGTAACGACCTGGGACATGATGAGTTGTAAACTGAATAGTGTAACGCAAGCACGACAATACTAACTTTCTCATTAACACCATCACACTTGATTCCCTGGACGTCTGCTTATTAATTATTGTGACCAGGGCCTCGTTATCCGTGAAGAAACACACACTACTGTTAGCCCAAGAAACACCCACGTCTCCACAGCCGCCACGATAGGATATAATTCAAGTACTGTGATGTTAAGGGTATTCCAAGAACTGGGCCATCTACCAAAAAACCACTCTGGCCCACATATCGCCCCATAGCCTATGGCCCCCCGAGGCATCAGTAAACAACTGCAAGTAATCCCCAGTCAGAAATATATCATCCACAAAGAAAGCTTTCCCGTTAAAACCTGTCAGAAATTCCTGGCATGTTAATAAGTCTAGCTTCACCTGTCTGGTCAACCTAATGTGATACCCATAGTTCGGTCGATTAAAAAAAGCTCTTCCTGGGCCAATTACTGAACACCTGATGTTTAACACTCCTATAAGTGATTGCAGCTCTCTAAACGTTACTTTCTGCCTACTCAAAAACAACCGCAGCAGCGATCGACATTGCGGTAACTTATCTTCAGGCAAGCGTGCCTGCATGCTCACTGCATCTAGAGTTATTCTTACAGGCCTCTCCATTTAAAACCTAACAGAGGCGAATCATAATCCTGAATGTTGCATCTATGTCTACATTACCCATGAAAACTATTGAGTCGGATACTTTAATGAAAGAAATTGCATCCTGTACCGTTGCATAGTGCACTGTGGAAAACTCCCTGGGAATGTAATCATTAACCGAATTTCCATCTGGTTGGGATAAATTATGAATCACTCTAAATTCCCCCGGCACTTTCTTAGGCACGACCCCTAACGGCGAGATTCTGAAAGCAGGATTAACTGGTGGCTCTTGGTACGGGCCCAAAACCCTGCCGAGTTCTATCTCCTTTAATTTTAGTCTATCACCTGGGGGAAATCAAAGGCAGATTTCATGTTTTTGACACCCTCTCCCTTCTGTACTGGTATATCCAAACAATCAATTTCAAAACCCGAAGTAAACCCGTTAACTAAATATTGGCTTTTTGACGCATCGTACCCCTTTAGCACATTCTCCGAGCTGTGGCGATATAGGCGAGGGCATGGCATGTTTACGGCTTGGGCATCGGGCGCTGGAAATTGGCTGACTTACGGATGTGGGACTTTGGGCATTGGAAGCCAGGGTGGCTGCCGCCGTATCTGCAGAGATGTCTGAAACGACATGGATTTCGCACACAGCATGCCTGGTTGAATGCAAAGCAGACCGCGTTTGCACGGGTACCTGTACCCCTGTTGAGAAAGGAAGATATGTTGAGAAAGGGAGTGGCTGCTGCGCAGCGTTCAACCACAATTCATAGTTTACTGCGCATCAAGGTCCTGAATGATTCATCGTACCCCCGCCAGTTCCCCCCACGCTCTGAAAGGTTCCTGACCACATACATGTATGTCAGCATCTTTGGTGCCGCCAGAGCATTGTCTGGCTTCATCAAGAACAAGGACATAAAATTCTGGAAGGCTTTGGACCATTGAGGGAAAGAACGAATCTCAGATTTTGCTCGAGGGATCACGCAGACTGCCGGGTTACTGTCATTCTCCCCGGGACGGATCGTCAGACTGAAGTCCTGTTGACCTAGGCTAACTTCCGGCAGCAACGTATACAAGTCCACAAACTCCCCCACCCAAATGTTAGCTGTAATTTTTTTCTGGAACATGAGCATGAAGTGCTAACTTCGGCAACACTAGGCTCGCCACCCCAGTCTGCGTGTCCCCTGGCAATACATTGATATCGTCCACAATACCTGCCATGGGATTGTAGACTGCATGCATCAGGCCCTCCCCCGTCTGCCATGGGGGAGAGGCAATACCGTCGCCACTGGCGCTGACCCACGAGGTGCTGCCCCTGACGGCTTGTTGATGCAATCGTACCCGATGCAGTCCTGGCGGGGGAACAGCATTGTCCCGACTACTCGAGGCTACTGGAACTGTAGAGGCCACTGCAACATTAGGCAAAACAGACTGCAATGAGGTTCTGATTTCGCGCATCTCGCGTTGAAGCAGTTCCGTGGATTCGAGGCGACTTTCGACGTCAGCCTCCCATCGTTGCCGAGCTGTCAAGGGGCGAACCGGGGGCTGGACTGGGTCGGGCTCGGCCGCCGGTGTGACAACGTCGGTCTGTGGGGGGTGGCCTAGGACTGCTGCTGCTCTGGCCCTCTGCCGCTGCTATCGCCTGATGGGGGCATTCTGGAACATTACTGACAATTACAACACCAGTGACTCAGCAAATCATATAACGTCCCCATGGCGATCTAAACAAACCCACAATCTAACTAATGCATGCCTCCGCCATGTTACATGCCGGTTTGCTCTAAACAATTCCATGCCCGCAATTTCGTTTATAATTGACACAAATCCATGCCTACGCAGTTTTGCATGTCGGTTTAAGTTAACTATTCCATGCCTCCGCAGTTTTGCATGGTGGTTTAAGTTAACTATTCCATGCCTCCGCAGTTTTGCATGTCGGTTTAAGTTAATTATTCCATGACTCCGCAGTTTTACATGTCGGTTTAAGTTAACTATTCCATGCCTCAGCAGTTTTGCATCTGATCTCCTCTTAACCTCCTTGTCTCTAGAGTTGTTAAACCACATTCTTTCAGGCGTTCTTCATAACTAAGGTCTCTAAGTTCTGGAATCATTTTAGTTGCTCTCCTTTGTATGCGTTCAAGCGTATCTATGTCCTTCTTACAATATGGTCTCCATGCTTGTATACAGTATTCTAAATGAGGTCTAACTATTGCTTTATAAAGAGGTATAATTAACTTTTTTCCCTTGTATGTTATGTTTCTTCTAATCAATCCAAGAATTTGATTACCCTTTGAAGCTGCAATACCACACTGCTCTGAAACTTTCTTATCAGCGCTTATTGTAACTCCTAAGTCCTTTTCTTTTACAGTAGTACCCAGAACAGTATCTCCCATTTTATAGTTTACATTCAAGTTCCCATGTCCTGTATTTAGGCATTTACATTTCCCAAAATTGAACAACATCTGCCATTTCTCAGACCATTTCACTAATCTGTCTAGATCGTTTTGTAAATGTTGTTTATCACCATCAGTATTAACCTTTCTAAACAGTTTTGTGTCATCCGCAAATTTCAGTACGTTACTTGTTATACTGTCGTCAAATCATTGATATAAATTAAGAATAATATAGGTCCTAATACTGATCCTTGAGGTACCCCACTCAAAACCGATTTCCAATTTGAAACTTCTCCATCTACTACAACTCGTTGTCTTCTGTCAGTCAGCCATTGTTCTATCCAGTCAGTTATGCTATCCCCGATACCATGGGCTTTTAATTTAAGTAGGAATCTTTGATGTGGCACTTTGTCAAAAGCTTTCTAAAAATCTAAGTAGACAATATCTACTGGCGATCCCACGTCTATCCACTTAGTGATTTCTTCCAAAAAACATAACATATGTGTTAAGCATGACCTCGCTTTAAGGAATCCATGTTGAGATGAATTTAATAATTTATGCTTAACGAGGAAGTCCACCATATGATTTTTAATTAACCTATCTAATAATTTCTAAATCACTGACGTTAAACTCACTGATCTGTAATTCTCTGACTTATTTCTCGAACCCTTTTTAAATAATGGTATGATGTTTGCTTCTTTCCATTCAAACGGAACAACTCCCTCTTTTAATGACAAGTTGAATACTCTTGCAAGTGGTATACTGATTTGTTCTACTGTTTCTATTAGTAATTTTGGAGGAATCCCATCCACTCCCGGTGATTTGTTATCCTTCATTGCCTTTATTTTCTTAGCTACCAATTCTGGAGTTACAACTAACGGACCTAAATAGTCAGATTTAGCCCCCTGAAATTTAGCATCAGCAACTGGTAATGAACTAATATCTTCTTTGGTAAACACTGAACTGAAGTAACCATTTAGGTCTTCCGCCATTAAAAACCCCTGTGATATTATATTTCCAGCACTGTCTTCTAGAGGTCCAACCTTTTCTTGTACGTTTTGTTTACTCCTGACATATGCATAAAAACTCTTGCTGTCATTTTTTATGTTACATGCTAGTTTTTGCTCATACCTTCTTTTAGATTGTCTTATTTCAGTTGTAGCTGCATTAAGTGCATCTTTGTATTTTGCATAGTCTTCTTCCTTTCTGGTACGCCTATAAACCCTCAACATAGTTTGTTTTAGCATTATTTTTCTAATAGCCTCTTTTGACAAGTGTTTCTTTCTACACCGTTTTCCTTGTTTTTGGAAGGGAACAAATGTATCGATGATACTCTCAATTACATATTTTAGAATATTCCAACATTCAATTGCAGTCTTATTCATCAGCATGTTATTCCAATCTAGCTTTGCTAAGTATTTTCTCATATCTTTGTAGTTACCTTTGTGGAAGTTTCTCTTGTACGTTTTCGTATTTTTATTTTCTGATTTTACATTGATGTCAAAATGTATTTGATTATGGTCACTATTACCCAATGGTTCAAATATGTTTACATTGTCCACTAATTCTTGTTGTGATGACAAAACTATATCTAATACATTTTCTCCCCTGTTTGGTTCTAGTACGTGCTGAGTAAGAAAGCTATCCTGGATTAAAAATAGAAATTGTTGGTCCTCAATCCCTGTGCTCTCTAGAGAATTCCATTGTATGTTTCCATGGTTAAAATCTCCCATTATGATACATTCCCCTTTACTAACTTCCTTTAAAGCGTTTTTGTTTTTGTGTTGTCCTCTTCGTTTATGTTTGGACTTCGGTAAACTAATCCAATAGTTAATTTTGAATTTCCTGAAACAATTTTGCACCAAACAGCTTCATCGCAATCTGCTTCCCTTTCTAGTTTTATTTCATAAGCCTGAATAGATTCTTTAACATATAAAATAACTCCCCCGCCCCTTCTTCCTATTCGATCTTTCCTAAACATTACATATCCTGTCAGTCCTAATTCAGCATCTGTTATATCTATGTTGGCCCATGATTCAGTTATACCAATTATGTGAGGGTCAATATCTTCTACCATAATGTTTAATTCGTTTTTCTTATTTACTATGCTCCTTGCATTTAAACATACACATCTATAACCTTTTTCAGATATGTTTTTCGGATGATTTGATAACAACAAAAATTAAACACGAACTTAATCAATACACGCACAAAACTAATCTAGCAACAACTAACACTGCACAATAATTCGCAAATAAAAAAAATAAACAATTTAACAAAGCCAACATTTTCCGTGGAAACTACGCAATTCCGAAGAAAGAGAGGCCGGCACCACGGCCGCACTCGCTTATATAGCGTTAACTAGCGCGCATGCGCGAGTCGCCGTGCATACTCTCGTAGCCCAAACGAGTATCGTCCTAATAGCTATGATGCTGAAGCATATTACATGAATTAAGTTACGTTGTCATTCCACATAAACGACAGTATGTCCCCGATGTTTACATACATCCATTTCTGCTTGAATGTGTAACACATTATACTTGAGCACATTGTATATTTTGTTTGAAATAAAATCTGGAATATTTAGTTGCTCTCCTCTGTATTCACACACACACACACACACACACACACACACACACACACACACACACACACACACACACACACACACACACACACACACACACACACACACACACACACACACACACACACACACACACACACACACACACACACACACACACACACACACACACACACACACACACACACACACACACACACACACACACACACACACACACACACACACACACACACACACACACACACACACACACACACACACACACACACACACACACACACACACACACACACACACACACACACACACACACACACACACACACACACACACACACACACACACACACACACACACACACACACACACACACACACACACACACACACACACACACACACACACACACACACACACACACACACACACACACACACACACACACACACACACACACACACACATAAACGTTATTTACATAATGAACACCTGTTGTTTGAAATATTGATATAGTGTTAAATTATAATATTAATTAATCATTGATTAAACTTTATATTATTATTATTATTTATTTAAAGTGTAACCAAAGGCATTGTGCTGTGGCCTTTGCCCCTATACAAGTGCATAAAAACTGACCATTTGCAACTATAATCAGGAATATCACGTAAGTGGTTAACTGGGAATAAGTTCTAAAAGTGCGAAATTCTGGCGTTATGTCATGTTTTGTGAAGGCTGACATATTCATAAGTGTTTGCAATGTTGACCAATTAGCGGCTCCTTAACCTCCAACGCTGCAGTGACGAAAGATGTTCGTATCGCGTCTATTTTTTAACGTGGTTGAGGTGTGCGGTTACATTTTTATTTGCTTTTATATTGGATTTACACGCAGCAAAGAATATTAAAATACTGCACTGCGCAGCATTCGGACATAAGCATCATTCAGCGAAGTATAGATAGTTGTCGTTAAAGCCTGAAGCGGTACAGACAATCTTCCAGCATGTACCTCAGTCGTAGGCTTCGACAACACGCAAACACTCAATTAAGAGAACTGTCGTGCCAACTCAATCAATTGTCAATTCAATTCCTCCACCACCACAAGGGTGCCTTGCGCAGATTGATGTGTGTTGTGTTGTTGAGGCGGCCGACCCTGATTAACCCACCAGTCTAAATGAGTTATTTCATTTGATTGGAAGGCGTAGCTTGGCAAACATTGATGACGTCGTATTTATTAAAGGTGGGCCGGTGTAGATTGCTACTCAAAGACACCCTACTGCAGAGCGAGTATTGCTATAAGTTTATGAATAAGAGTGATTGGTAATCAATTATTTGATTGAAAATCCATACTGCGACTTTCACTAGGAAGGTTGTCCCTGTTTGAGTTTGAAGTAACCCATCCCATGGTGGAAGTTTACCCCGAGGGTATTTAGGGGGTAGATACAAATGGGAGATATACTGCCACACCCGGAACGTCAAACGTGGATAGTAACCACTGCCAGCCTAATTCGACAAAAGGAACCCGTGCTTAATTTTATAAACATTATGGTTGACACAATCATTACAAAGTATTATTTTTTGGCTTTTCATTTCGAATTTCCAATGATATTAAGTTAGCCCGTTGAATCCAATCAGGTATTAATTCTGTGTTCGTTTTTAGAAAAAATATTAATATAGAAACAAAAATTCAATTCGTTTATTTTACATGTAATTGATTAATCTGGTATTGTCATGATCATTGCTGCGCGCGTTCTGTAAGTCTTGCATTTCAGCTTTGTTCTTTCGGAGAGGAAATCTGAATAACTATTTTGTTTACAGGCTCGCAAACATGACCGGACGGCGCCTAATAGTGACCGTCATGTTTCTGATTTGTCTGGACGTGACATTAGGTTTGTACCGGCCTCTCTCTCTCTCTCTCTCTTGTGCATAACATTACACACATTTCGTTCTAACGAATAACCACAGTTACAGTTTGGGCTGTTTCTACCTTCCATGTATGTTTATGTATTACCTTTCTATCAGGAAGTGTTCTTGCATGTTTCCTTTCTTTAACACGTCAATTCTTTCTGCATTCTTCAATAATTCAATCTTCAATAATCTTCCATATTTTTACGCCAATGAAAAATACTCGACATACTCGAGTATATGTTGAATACTTAAATTCTTTGTTCAATAGCTATAAATACATCATTTCAGCCAACGAAATAATACACGATTGCACGGGAAAGGTAAGAGATGTCAACGCTGCAAACATCACCTGGCCGACGATCGCATCTATGACGTGTCAGTGCAGAGTTGTTGTGACAACAAACGCTAATAAGTACTTTACATTTAAAGCTCAAGTGAAACTGATCGGGAGAGCACTTCACGTGTGTGTCTCAAATGTTGGTAGCCAAAATAAATGGACACTACTGATGAAGACCCAATGTTTCCGCCAATACCCCATCACCAGCAGAGATACTATCCGATGTATCATTCATATGTGTATTTCTGCATTCTTCGTAGATGACGGCTCTGTCATATTACGTCTCAAAGGTACGTATCAATAACAGCCAGTCATAAATTACGCTTAAGCATATTTACGGGATTCTGTATACACATGTCCTTATTGTTTTATGTGTTTGTTTATTTGTTTGTTTGTGCGTGTGTGTGTGTGTGTGTGTGTGTGTGTGTGTGTGTGTGTGTGTGTGAGTGCGCGCTCGCTGAACCGTCTCACAATGCACCTCGACCATAGATTCCTACCAGAGAGCCAATGTGGATTCCGGAAAGAGCATGGGGCCATAGACATGATGTTCACTGCATAATAGTTTCAATAGAAATGTCAGGTACAACATGTTCTCCACCTAATTCCACTTGACCAACGCCTTCGACACTGTAAGTCGTTAAGGTATGTGGAGGGTCAGGACAATGATGAGACATATGAGCTTTTCCGTTGACGGTATGAAACAAGGATGCATCCTAACATCGTCGCTGTTCCGTCCGATTATGGAAGGACTGAAAGCTGTTCTACCACAGGAGGCTTCAGGCATCAGCTAAGACCATGACAGGAATCATCAGAGTTTTTGTATTTGCAGAGGACTGTGCCCTAAACGCTGGTTCAGAAGATCTATGCAACGCAGCCTTGACAAGTTCTCTGATGCACACAACAACCTCGATACCAACAGTATCAAAAAGACAGAAGTAATGCATCAGCCAGCTCCAAGGAAACAGTGCGTTAAGCCCAGCGTCACAGCCAGCGGCCAAAGACTGAACGCTTTGAACAGAATCACATACTTATGCAGTACGTTATCCCAGAACGTTGTAATCGACGATGACGTCAACACCAGGATCGCAACAGCCAGCGAAGCCTTCGGCAGACTACGCGCCAAAGTCTGGAATAGAAGAGGCAATAATCTACAGACCAAGCTGAAGGTGTACAGGAAAATGGTTCTCCCCACGTTGCTGTACACCTGTAAAAAGTGGACAGTGTATCAACGTCACTCCAGAAAGCTGAACCACTTCCACACAATCAGCCTCAGAAGACTCCTCAACATTAAGTGGCAGGACACAATCCCGGACGCTGAGGTCCTTGCTCAAGCAGATTCACACCATCCTGATGTAATGCCAGTTACGATGGGCAGGCCAAGTAACTCGCATGCCAGACAACCGGCTGCCGAAAAGACTCTTACGGTGAGCCACAAGAAGGTGAGCGCTCACAAGGGCGGCAAAAGAAACGTTTCAAAGACAATCTGAAGATGTCCGTGAAAACGTTTGCCATCAACCCCGACACCTGGGAACGCGCTGTCAGGACCGCATTGAGTGGATGACTGAAGTGGTCCTTATCGCTTCGCTTCGCGCGCGCGTATGTGTGTGTGTGTGTGTGTGTGTGTGTGTGTGTGCGCGTGTGTGTGTGTGTGTGTGTGCGTGCGTGCATGCGTGCGTGCGCGTGTGCGTGTGCGTGGGCGTGCGCGTGTGCGTGTGCGTGTTCGTGTGTGGTGTGTGTGTGTGTGTGTGTGTGTGTGTGTGTGTGTGTGTGTGTGTGTGTGTGCGCGCGCACGTGTGTGTGTTATATTATATATTATATATTGTGGTGTGTGTGTTATATTATGTGTTCGAGTATGTATGTATGTATGTATGTATGTATGTATGTATGTATGTATGTATGAATGCATGTATGTATGTATGCATGCATGTATGTATGTATGTATGTATGTATGTATGTATGTATGTATGTATGTGTTTATGTGTATGTGTGTGTGTATGTATGTGTGTGTGTGTGTGTGTGTGTGTGTGTGTGTGTGTGTGTGTGTGTGTATGTGTGTGTGTGTATGTCTGTATGTATGTATGTATGTATGTATGTATGAATGTATGTATATATGTATGGATGTATGTATGCATGTATGTATGCATGTATGTGTGTATGTATGTATATATGTATGTATGTATGTATGCATGTGTGTATGTATGTATGTATGTATGTATGTATGTATGTATGTATGTATGTTTGTATGTACGTATGTATGTATGTATGTATGTATGAATGCATGTATGTATGTATTTATGTATGTATATATGTATGTACGTATGTACGTATGTACGTACGTTCATAAGTATGTAGGGGAGGGTTGGCGCAAATATCAGTTAAATTCATTTGTTTCTTCAGTTAACGTAGATATGGTAGATGTGCATTGGTAGACGCATTTAGCGATTTCCAAATGATTGTAGTATTTATGATATTATCCATTATATATTACCGTCCTCAACTGCCCCCAACACGCCCCGTATGCGAGGGAGGTTGACACACACAGAGGGTACATTGGCGCATCCAATTAAATACATAAACATTTTTAGCAAACAGTCATTTAATTCAGCCCAAGATATTGGACGGACCATGCACAGTGTTGAAATAGCATATTGACATATTTTCAGGTTTCTGATGGAAAAGAAATCATCTAAATTTTGACACTGTAGTGTTACGGACAAACTAGGCCAGCTTTTTTGTGTCCAGATGATATATAGAGATATATGTGTCAATTTGTATCAGTACTAAATATGCGGTACCGCGTCAGAACAAAATGCATAGAGATACAATGTAATAAAAAAAAAACTGGTACGCTAAATGAAGAATGACCCAATCTTAATTATTATGTACGTACGTACGTACGTGCGTGCGCACAAACCTAGCCACATACATGAACGATACTATTTCATGTTCTTATCTACTTGTATTTTTAATTTGCTTTAGTTCTAAAAAAGTGGGCAGGAAACATTGATATCGACTGTAAGAAAGGCGACGTCCGGACAACTACAACTACGACTACTAAGAAGACAACTAGAACCAAACGGCCAACAACAACTGTTCCTACGACAACCACCAAGAAAACGACAACAACCAAAAAGTCAACACCAACTGCGCTTAGGACAACAACGACCAAGAAAACGACAACAAACAAAAAGCAAATAACTACTACTACTCCTACGACAACAACAACAACAACAACAAAGACAACGAGAACAACCAAAAAACCAACATCAACAACCACAACAACAGGCCCTACGACAACAGTGATTAGGAAAACGACAACAACAAAAAAACCAACAACTACTACTGCGCCTACTACCACAACGACCAAGAAACCGACAACAACCAAACAGCCAACAAGTACTACTGCTCCTAAAACAACAACGACAAAGAAACCGACTACGACTACTAAGAAGACTACAACCAAACAGCCAACAACAGCGTTAACAGAAACAACTGCTCCTAGGACAACAAAGAACAAAAAACCGACTACAACCAAAACAACAACAACAACTACTATTACTACTGCTCCTTCGACAGCAACGACCGATCCAACAACAACACTAACAAAGGCAGCAACAACTAGAACTGCAGAAACGACAACAGCCAAAATTAAGAAAACGATTCCAACCAAACAACCAAGAACAACAACGACCCAGAACCCATCAAACGGATTCTCAACTGGTATATCTACCGGAACAAAGACGGATGTAAAATGGACGACGAACGGAGAAGCGTTGACACGTGCTACAAGACCGCAAGACTCGCCCTCAGATCGTGTGACAGAACAAACTAAAACTACTCAGTGTGTGTCTATCACTGACGCTACAGCATTTTCAGAATATGGTGAAGGAAACTTCGCTAGTACAACAGCCTCTACGTACGACAACGTTGTGACACAGGGAGACGACGTCAGTGGTAGTGGAAGTACAGCGACAACAGTTATCTCAACAAGGAAACGAGTGACTGTGTTCACAACTATGCCGTCCTCCTCTGTGATATCAAGCGATTTCAACCCTCAGGTGGTGTCAGGTGAGTTGATGTAGTTACTCAGTCTCAATACTCATGTGAGTCGGTTTAGTTACTCAGTCTCAACCGTCAGATGATGTCAGGTGAGTCGGTGTAGTTACTAATGTCTCAATCGTCAGGTGATGTCAAGTGAGTCGGTGCTGTTACTCCTTCTATGACAGGGCATCACTTGGGACCAGAGAGTGGTAGTACTTATGTTGATCGGCTACTCACCCAGTTCCTTAGACAGTGTGATCTACATGACGACTCGCTTTACACCTAACGTGTAATCAGTTCATTGGAAATATGTGTAATTCATGTTAATCCGATATCACCTGTGACATAGTGTTTATAAAGGGATGCGTAGAAACCTCACATTGAAAACAACACACTGGTTTTATATCTCGATTATCTTTGCAATCCCCAGTAAAGTGGATTTGAATCGTAACGTGTTGTTGATTGTTTTGGTTTGATAGGTTCCCTTGTTGGAATCGGCGTCGTCCTATTATTGACCAGTGGCTTAATCTCCATCGTCTTCATAGTCAACAGGTGAGAATCGGCTTATTTTGTTCTGCGTCAGAAAAAAACACCCGACAGCACTTACGTCCGTTCGTATCATCCACAAACACCCACACACACACACCCACACACACACGCACGCACACATACACACACAAGCACGCACAAACACACACATTCACACATAAACAGACACGCACACACACAAACACACACACACACACACACACACACACACACACACACACACACACACACATACACACACAAGCACGCACAAACACACACATTCACACATAAACAGACACGCACACACACAAACACACACACACACACACACACACACACACACACGCACACAAACACGCACGCACGGACGCACGCACGCACGCACACACACACACACACACACGCACACACACAGTTTTTCTTTAATCTAATTGAAGTGTGTTGTTATGCAGCCATGTTTGTCCAAAATATGGGCAAAAGCTTTTCTCAATGCACTCTCAATGTACGGTCTCTTCGTCCATACCGTGTTGTCCACATCATTCGTACTATTTCTTGTACACTGTTTTCCGTGTTTCGCTATTTAGATATTTTTGCTACTCGGATATCCATCGTATTATGTCTAAACCATCTCCATTCTCCTCCGGTTTTTCTATCCGCCACTATCGTCGTTCCAATGACATTTATGATGTCTCTCTTTCATCTTTGCCGTGGCTTGTCTGTCACTATTCCATCCAATGTCAAACATATAAGTTATGCATATAAATGCTGCAAATGCAATTCGTGTTCCAGACGAAGACGATTCCACATCCTGGAAATACATAAACGACAAGAGAGATTTGTCGCTGGTCAGACTTGTGCGGTAGCGTCTACATGTAACGTGGAGATGTCTCACTAGTCTTACAACACGGAAAGGATTTCGCACAGAAGATAAAATTTTGGCTATAACCATGTTATCGACATTTACAACCAGACATTAACTGTTGATATCAGAGTTGCTCGCGCACAATATTGGAGGCTCTAACCGCAACGAACAACACATAGCAGTGAACCACCTGTTCAACAAACAGCAAGAACAAGGAAATGAGCTGAATAAAACTTTGTAATGGGTAAAATAGTGGAATGGGTAATATACGCTTTGGTTTACAGAAAAAATACAATCATGATCCGAAGAAGACATACGAGTGCAAAGACAAAGAAGACATACTAGTGCAAAGACAAAGAAGACATACGAGTGCAAAGACAAAGAAGGCATACGAGTGCAAAGACAAAGAAGACATACGAGTGCAAAGACAAAGAAGGCATACGAGTGCAAAGACAAAGAAGACATACGAGTGCAAAGACAAAGAAGACATACTAGTGCAAAGACAAAGAAGACATACGAGTGCAAAGACAAAGAAGACATACGAGTGCAAAGACAAAGAAGTCATACGAGTGCAAAGACAAAGAAGACATACGAGTGCAAAGACAAAGAAGACATACGAGTGCAAAGACAAAGAAGACATACGAGTGCAAAGACAAAGAAGGCATACGAGTGCAAAGACAAAGAAGACACACGAGTGCAAAGACAAAGAAGGCATACGAGTGCAAAGACAAAGAAGACATACGAGTGCAAAGACAAAGAAGGCATACGAGTGCAAAGACAAAGAAGACATACGAGTGCAAAGACAAAGAAGACATACGAGTGCAAAGACAAAGAAGACATACGAGTGCAAAGACAAAGAAGACATACGAGTGCAAAGACAAAGAAGGCATACGAGTGCAAAGACAAAGAAGACATACGAGTGCAAAGACAAAGAAGACATACGAGTGCAAAGACAAAGAAGACATACGAGTGCAACGTCAAAGAAGATATACCAGTGCAAAGTCAAAGAAGACATACGAGTGCAAAGACAAAGAAGACATACGAGTGCAAAGACAAAGAAGACACACGAGTGCAAAGACAAAGAAGACATACGAGTGCAAAGACAAAGAAGACATACGAGTGCAAAGACAAATAAGCAATTTCAATCATTTACTGTTTGAATACATAATAATACAACATATCGATCATGATCTAATAATAAAACAATTGCATTAGACGAAACTGTTGTTTTAACTACTTGGGAAAAGATATCGAAAAAGAAAATTCAGGGAAGTGGTCATTTACGCAATGAAAATCGCGGAAAGATTTACAACATTTGGTATGGAACACGTTGGTATCGTTTGTGTATAATGTTTACATAATAGCTTTTGCTCTGCCTCCTGTGTCTTCGGGATAACATTAGATTATGTCAATTATTCGGGTTACAAACGTCTGGGGGGGGCTCTATCTTGTGGACATTTTACAGCGACGTCTGCCTGATTAATCGTTTGCATGTTTGTTGTCCGACGAACTTATTCTGATTCGGAAGTAGACATATACATTTACCATAACACTTGTTAGTATAATTTATTTAACCACGTAGACATGTGTGCATACCCAGAAGTGACTACGTGCATGCAAATAGAAACTCTCTTTCACATTGATACCAGCATCAACATTATTACAGACAGACAGACAGACAGCGACACGAGGATACTATAATATGTCAACAAAGATACAAGATACAAGACAAACACGAGCGAACATACAAAGTAAACATGTATGACCAGGACTACAATCACGCAGCTATTTACGCGTGTGGCTACAACACACAAAGCACTGAACAACTCGTCTATTTCAAAAAGAGAAGTTCTTTAATGTGTACCACTAGCTGTCTTGAGCCTCGGTTTACTAAATGGTCCCATACCCCGGCGCATTCGAAGAACACGTGGATCAGTCACATATTACAAATTTGATTTCGCAATGTCGTTGTTTACGTTCAACTCACTTTGGCACATTTAAATCAGCTGTATAAATTAATTTCTGGTTAGAGGCAGAGGTGGATATGTGAACGAATAGTCTACGTGCAGTATCTGCAATGTCGCTGAATGCTTCCTAGAAAGAGGATATATATATATATATATATATATATATATATATATATATATATATATATATATATATATATATATATGTGTGTGTGTGTGTGTGTATGTTCATTCCAACGCCATCTTGCCAGGTACTCATTTGTACAGCTGAGTGAACTGTGGCAAGGTGAGGTGAACGAAATTGCTAACATTTATAAAAAGCAGCAAGAAGATTTGTGTGTGTGTATGTATGTGTGTGTGTGTGTGTGTGTGTGTGTGTGTGTGTGTGTGTGTGTGTGTGTGTGTGTGTGTGTGTGTGTGTGTGTGTGTGTGTGTGTGTGTGTGTGTGTGTGTGTGTGTGTGTGTGTGTGTGTGTGTGTGTGTGTGTGTGTGTGTGTGTGTGTGTGTGTGTGTGTGTGTGTGTGTGTGTGTGTGTGTGTGTGTGTGTGTGTGTGTGTTATTGACATTTACAACCAGACATTAACTGTTGATATCAGAGTTGCTCGCTGCACAATATTGGAGGCTCTAACCGCAACGAACAACACATAGCAGTGAACCACCTGTTCAACAAACAGCAAGAACAAGGAAATGAGCTGAATAAAACTTTGTAATGGGTAAAATAGTGGAATGGGTAATATACGCTTTGGTTTACAGAAAAAATACAATCATGATCCGAAGAAGACATACGAGTGCAAAGACAAAGAAGACATACTAGTGCAAAGACAAAGAAGACATACGAGTGCAAAGACAAAGAAGGCATACACGAGTGCAAAGACAAAGAAGACATACGAGTGCAAAGACAAAGAAGGCATACGAGTGCAAAGACAAAGAAGACATACGAGTGCAAAGACAAAGAAGACATACTAGTGCAAAGACAAAGAAGACATACGAGTGCAAAGACAAAGAAGACATACGAGTGCAAAGACAAAGAAGGCATACGAGTGCAAAGACAAAGAAGACATACGAGTGCAAAGACAAAGAAGACATACGAGTGCAAAGACAAAGAAGACATACAGAGTGCAAAGACAAAGAAGGCATACGAGTGCAAAGACAAAGAAGACACACGAGTGCAAAGACAAAGAAGGCATACGAGTGCAAAGACAAAGAAGACATACAGTGCAAAGACAAAGAAGGCATACGAGTGCAAAGACAAAGAAGACATACGAGTGCAAAGACAAAGAAGACATACGAGTGCAAAGACAAAGAAGACATACGAGTGCAAAGACAAAGAAGACATACGAGTGCAAAGACAAAGAAGGCATACGAGTGCAAAGACAAAGAAGACATACGAGTGCAAAGACAAAGAAGACATACGAGTGCAAAGACAAAGAAGACATACGAGTGCAACGTCAAAGAAGATATACCAGTGCAAAGTCAAAGAAGACATACGAGTGCAAAGACAAAGAAGACATACGAGTGCAAAGACAAAGAAGACACACGAGTGCAAAGACAAAGAAGACATACGAGTGCAAAGACAAAGAAGACATACGAGTGCAAAGACAAATAAGCAATCTTAAACATTTACTGTTTGAATACATAATAATACAACATATCGATCATGATCTAATAATAACAAAATTGCATTAGACGAAACTGTTGTTTTAACTACTTGGGAAAAGAACTCGAAAAAGGAAATTGAGGGAAGTGGCCATTTACGCAATGATAATCGCGGAAAGATTTACAACATTTGGTACGGGACACGTTGGTATAGTTTGTGTATAATGTTTACATAATAGCTTTTGCTCTGCCTCCTGTGTTTTTGGGATAACATTAGATTATGGCAATTATTCGGGTTACAAACGTCTAGGGGGGGGGTGCTATCTTGTGGACATTGTTACAGCGACGTCTGCCCGATTAATCGTGTGCATGTTTGTTGTCCGACGAACTTATTCTGATTCGGAAGTAGACATATACATTTACCTTAACACTATAATTTGTTAGTATAATTTATTTAACCACGTAGACATGTGTGCATACCCAGAAGTGACTACGTGCATGCAAATAGAAACTCTCTTTCACATTGATACCAGCATCAACATTATTACAGACAGACAGACAGACAGCGACACAAGGATACTATAATATGTCAACAAAGATACAAGACAAACACGAGCGAACACACAAAGTAAATATGTGCCCGTAAATGACCGGGACTACAATCACGCAGCTATTTACGCGTGTGGCAACAACACACAAAGAACTGAACAACTCGTCTATTTCAAAAAGAGAACTTCTTTAATGTGTACCACTAGCTGTTTTGAGCCTCGGTTTACTAAATGGTCCCATACCCCGGCGCATTCGAAGAACACGTGGATCAGTCACATATTACATATTCGATTTCGCGATGTCGTTATTTACGTTCAACTCACTTTGGCACATTTAAATCAGCTGTATAAATGAATTTCTGGTTACAGGCAGAGGTGGATATGTGAACGAATAGTCTACGTGCAGTATCTGCAATGCGGCTGAATGCTTCCTAGAAAAGAGGATATATATATATATATATATATATATATATATATATATATATATATATATATATATATATATATATATATATATATATATATATATATGTGTGTGTGTGTGTGTGTGTATGTTCATTCCAACGCCATCTTGCCAGGTACTCATTTGTACAGCTGAGTGAACTGTGGCAAGGTGAGGTGAACGAAATTGCTAACATTTATAAAAAGCAGCAAGAAGATTTGTGTGTGTGTATGTATGTGTGTGTGTGTGTGTGTGTGTGTGTGTGTGTGTGTGTGTGTGTGTGTGTGTGTGTGTGTGTGTGTGTGTGTGTGTGTGTGTGTGTGTGTGTGTGTGTGTGTGTGTGTGTGTGTGTGTGTGTGTGTGTGTGTGTGTGTGTGTGTGTGTGTGTGTGTGTGTGTGTGTGTGTGTGTGTGTGTGTGTGTGTGTGTGTGTGTGTGTGTGTGTGTGTGTGTGTGTGTGTGTGTTATTGACATTTACAACCAGACATTAACTGTTGATATCAGAGTTGCTCGCGCACAATATTGGAGGCTCTAACCGCAACGAACAACACATAGCAGTGAACCACCTGTTCAACAAACAGCAAGAACAAGGAAATGAGCTGAATAAAACTTTGTAATGGGTAAAATAGTGGAATGGGTAATATACGCTTTGGTTTACAGAAAAAATACAATTATGATCCGAAGAAGACATACGAGTGCAAAGACAAAGAAGACATACTAGTGCAAAGACAAAGAAGACATACGAGTGCAAAGACAAAGAAGGCATACGAGTGCAAAGACAAAGAAGACATACGAGTGCAAAGACAAAGAAGGCATACGAGTGCAAAGACAAAGAAGACATACGAGTGCAAAGACAAAGAAGACATACTAGTGCAAAGACAAAGAAGACATACGAGTGCAAAGACAAAGAAGACATACGAGTGCAAAGACAAAGAAGGCATACGAGTGCAAAGACAAAGAAGACATACGAGTGCAAAGACAAAGAAGACATACGAGTGCAAAGACAAAGAAGACATACGAGTGCAAAGACAAAGAAGGCATACGAGTGCAAAGACAAAGAAGACACACGAGTGCAAAGACAAAGAAGGCATACGAGTGCAAAGACAAAGAAGACATACGAGTGCAAAGACAAAGAAGGCATACGAGTGCAAAGACAAAGAAGACATACGAGTGCAAAGACAAAGAAGACATACGAGTGCAAAGACAAAGAAGACATACGAGTGCAAAGACAAAGAAGACATACGAGTGCAAAGACAAAGAAGGCATACGAGTGCAAAGACAAAGAAGACATACGAGTGCAAAGACAAAGAAGACATACGAGTGCAAAGACAAAGAAGACATACGAGTGCAACGTCAAAGAAGATATACCAGTGCAAAGTCAAAGAAGACATACGAGTGCAAAGACAAAGAAGACATACGAGTGCAAAGACAAAGAAGACACACGAGTGCAAAGACAAAGAAGACATACGAGTGCAAAGACAAAGAAGACATACGAGTGCAAAGACAAATAAGCAATTTCAATCATTTACTGTTTGAATACATAATAATACAACATATCGATCATGATCTAATAATAAAACGATTTACAACATTTGGTATGGAACACGTTGGTATCGTTTGTGTATAATGTTTACATAATAGCTTTTGCTCTGCCTCCTGTGTCTTCGGGATAACATTAGATTATGTCAATTATTCGGGTTACAAACGTCTGGGGGGGCTCTATCTTGTGGACATTTTACAGCGACGTCTGCCTGATTAATCGTTTGCATGTTTGTTGTCCGACGAACTTATTCTGATTCGGAAGTAGACATATACATTTACCATAACACTTGTTAGTATAATTTATTTAACCACGTAGACATGTGTGCATACCCAGAAGTGACTACGTGCATGCAAATAGAAACTCTCTTTCACATTGATACCAGCATCAACATTATTACAGACAGACAGACAGACAGCGACACGAGGATACTATAATATGTCAACAAAGATACAAGATACAAGACAAACACGAGCGAACATACAAAGTAAACATGTGCCCGTATATGACCAGGACTACAATCACGCAGCTATTTACGCGTGTGGCTACAACACACAAAGCACTGAACAACTCGTCTATTTCAAAAAGAGAAGTTCTTTAATGTGTACCACTAGCTGTCTTGAGCCTCGGTTTACTAAATGGTCCCATACCCCGGCGCATTCGAAGAACACGTGGATCAGTCACATATTACAAATTTGATTTCGCAATGTCGTTGTTTACGTTCAACTCACTTTGGCACATTTAAATCAGCTGTATAAATTAATTTCTGGTTAGAGGCAGAGGTGGATATGTGAACGAATAGTCTACGTGCAGTATCTGCAATGTCGCTGAATGCTTCCTAGAAAAGAGGATATATATATATATATATATATATATATATATATATATATATATATATATATATATATATATATATATATATATATATATATATATATATATGTGTGTGTGTGTGTATGTTCATTCCAACGCCATCTTGCCAGGTACTCATTTGTACAGCTGAGTGAACTGTGGCAAGGTGAGGTGAACGAAATTGCTAACATTTATAAAAAGCAGCAAGAAGATTTGTGTGTGTGTATGTATGTGTGTGTGTGTGTGTGTGTGTGTGTGTGTGTGTGTGTGTGTGTGTGTGTGTGTGTGTGTGTGTGTGTGTGTGTGTGTGTGTGTGTGTGTGTGTGTGTGTGTGTGTGTGTGTGTGTGTGTGTGTGTGTGTGTGTGTGTGTGTGTGTGTGTGTGTGTGTGTGTGTTTTAGTGTCAAGGCCAACTGATTATGTCTAATAATTATACGGCAGTAAGTAAAACTGGGATCAGTCTCTCTATAATAATCATTAAAATGGTTAATGCCCAAAGTAGATTGCGGTGACGCAGCGGTTAGAAAGCCGGACTTTCAATCGAGAAGACCCGGGTGCAAATCTTTTGGATTCAGATTAACTCGCAGTAGCATTTACTTACATCTGAGCAATTAACTTTTCACTCAATGTGTGAACGTTAAATTTGGTTTCGCACACCTCACGCAATAATAATGTATACCGTGAGATTTATTTGCCAAAAACGATTTTTTTGCTTGAATGTTTTCTTTGGGGTTTAAGTAAACAGAAAATCAAGGGTGGCCATTTTACTTTTCGTTGTTAAAGTTGTTATGGGATCTCAAACATACATACCGCAAGTGCCTGTATTATCGCCAAATATGCCAAAATCAATGTTAATAAAGACACATTAAAAAAAAAATTCGTTGAAAAATTCTGAAATAAACTGTGGACGTTTCACAGACACTAGCCCACCCAGTGTATGAATATGATTCCAATATCTTGAATATCTTTGAATTGATTGCAGTAAACATGAAGTTGTACTCTGATATCCGATTTTGTTCGACAAACTACACTTTATTAAGGCTCTTATATCATACATAACCGAAGGAGAGTTGTACTGGTGAAGACGTAAGTCCCTGGTAGGTTTAGTCAAGTCAGGTATGTCAAGAGGCAGTCAAACGAAGTGTAGCCATTCACGAGGGGATATGGCTCCCATCCAATGTGAGACCAACAAATGGACTAAGAAAACAACGTATTTGGACAACTCAACAGTCACAGTCCATCTATGATATAAGTAAGTATTTAGTGAGAAAAAAATTAATTCACATCATTGTGAACAATAAGAAATTCCAGAGAGAACATCCAGCTGTTTTGACCAAAACCGTGTTGCTACTTTGATATGTCTTCTTCGTGGGTTAACATATATTCAGTTATTCTTTCGCAGTCCACGCACTTGCACAACGCAGTGGTTCTGCTGATATGTGCATCTGCGTGGTTATCTTGTGGCATATGTCCATGATGATCATGGTGATCAGTGTTTGAATTACAAGGATCGTACAAACACCCAGGCCTAGCAGTGTTACGTTGAATGCTATCATTACACAAGTGGCATGCCAACATCCAAGACCACTCCATTTTACCATATCTCTTCTACAAGCCTGAATGGAAGTTGAATGAGTAAATCTCACACTTGATGGCTTTTGGGACAATGAAAGGTTCTGCACGGTAGATTGTATCTATACCAACGTTCATATGCAGCAGCATCACCCTGCCCTATAGCAGTGACAGGCTTGTTCTGATTCTGTCGTCACTTGTCCTTTCGTTAATGTCAATAAACCTTTAGCCCATGTCATCAGTTTGTACAATATGCACATTGCCTTCGGTGGGGTTTTCATACTGAAATACAAAAGTCTTGCACTTAGGATTAGTCCTACTACGTTTTTGTACACGGCCCACATCTCCACTCACATCATTTCATTTTGATGGACGCCCAATCTTTGCCGGCGATACTGGCAGTAGTTCAAAGGGAAGATGAATCACGGAATCTCTTTTCTGCTCTTTCTAGAATCCTTTTATGAACTACACTCTTACAACATTCTGTGTGGTATTTTACTTGGTCGAGTTCACTTGAAGACAATCTCTCCAAATTGTCATCGAGCAAGATATATTGTGCTTCACCATATTTTGCCCGGTTTTGAGCAAAGTCCAACGTCTTGTAGACTGTAACCAAGGAAGTGTTCTTTACCCAGGTACGTCCTTCCTGGCTATCTTGATTACATATTATACATGTTTGTGCAGTCATATTTAGATGTTCATCAGTTACAGTGATGGCGTATAGTGTTATAACCCCCACCAGAAGTACTGTCGTAGATACCGCCTGAAAATATATATATAACTTCTTACTAGGTAAAAGTCGTGAACAATGTCGTGAATGGCATTCCATAATATAATAGTATGCATAGATTCAAATTTAATGCGATAAACATTCGACGCGATAAACGTATTCTTCCACTCAAAACAATTTCTCAACAATTTGTTTGCATTCAATATATGAAAAAAACTGTTATTGAATCAGAACATCGATCATTGGAAAAAAAATGTCTTAAACGTTTTTGGCAAAACTTTATATTATATCGAATATAGCGAAATTGGCCCCAGCCTGTTGACATGTGTTTTTATCGCTCGTTTTGGAATTAAAATTAACTCGTTTTACCAGGTACAAATTGGTCCATATGATATAAGATGTACATGAAGATATAAATAAATAAGATATAAGATATTCGTAAATATATTTAACTAGCATATATAAATTTCAAAATTATGCAAACCATTAGCCAGCTCGCTTGTGCTGCGTATGGTGCGCGCTAACTCTTGTTCATGTATGGACAGCCAATTTGGCAGTTACGTGTAAATTAAAGGCACTTGGGGTATGTATGTTTGAGACCACATAAAAACGTTGAAAACGAAAAGTAAAATGGCAACCTTTGATTTTTTGTTTACTTAGACCCTAAAGAAGAAAAATACTGTTTTCCCAGTTTTCGTTTCTTGACATATTGTATTTCACTCGGAAGTTCATTGTACGTACTTGCTATTATTTCTAACCCATCACCAATCATTTATTTTGCTGCTATAATTATGTCATTATCTTTCTTAAATCCTGTTCGAGTGTCTGCTTCCCAAATTGTTTTTTGAAACCGATGTCTTTCTCCTCCGGTTCTTTTATCCGCTACTATTGTCGTTCCGATGACATTGATGATGTCCATCTTTCATCTTTGCCGTGGATTGTCTGTCACTATTCCATCCAGTGTCAAACACATCATTGATTTATGTAAATATTGCAAATGCAATCTGTGTTCAAGGCGAAGTCGATTCCAAATCCTGGAAATACATAAACGATTAGAGAGATTTGCCGCTGATCGGATGTGTACAAGAGCGTCTACATGTAACGTGGAGATGTCCCGCTAGTCTGGCAACACGGAAGTGATTTCGCACAGAAGATGAACGTTTGGTAATACACATGTTATTGACATTAACAACCAGACCTTAACTGCTGCTATCATAGTTGCTCGCGGACTATATTGGAGGCTTTAACCGTAACGAACATCACATAGCAGTGAAACATATGTTCAACGTATAGCAGCAATAAGGAACTAGGCAGAACAAAATAGTGGAATGGGTAATAAACGCTTTGGTGTACAGAAAAAATACAATCATGATCCGAAGAAGACATACGAGTTCAAAGAAAAATATGCAATCTTAATCATTTAATGTTTGAATACATAATAATATAATATATCGCATGATGTAAAAATAATAAAACTAGATTGTACGAAACTGTCGTTTTATCGTCTTGTGAAAGGAACTCGAATAAAAGACGTGAGGGAAGTGGTCATTTACTCAGGGCACATCACAACTATCTTTACAACATTTGGCATGGGACACGTTGGTATTGTATAAGTATAATGTTTACGTAATGGTTTTTGCTCTGCCTACTGTGCCTTCGGGATTATTTAAGATTATGTGAATAATTTGGGTTAGAAACGTTTGGGGCTCTATCTTGTGTATATTTTTTACCAGGAACTTTAGCCAGATTTTCCGTTTCCATGTTTGTTGTCCGTCGAACTTGTACTGATTAGGAGGTAGACGTAGACATTTACCTTAGCATTATTATTTGTTAGTATAACTGAATTGATGTAGGACCACGTAGACGTGTGGGTATACTCAGAAGGGATCACGTGCGTGCAAATAGAAACTCTCGTTCACATTGAAACTAGCATCATCTCAGACAGTATTGCATGACAGACAGACATACAGATAGAAGGACCGACATGGCCGACAGACAACGACACGAGGACACTATAATGTGTCAACAAACACACAATACAAACAAGACCAGGCACACTAAGTATGCAGCTGTCGCATATAGACAGGGCTACAACCACGCAGCTATTTACTAGTCCAGGAATTTTAGGGTAAAACCTAAAAGTCGATCATAAAACACTGATTTGTGTACCACGGAAGTGTCTAAGGTAACATAATAAAAGTCCCCAAGAATCCTCCTTGAGCTAAAAGAAGAATTCAAGATGGCGTCCGAAATTGCGGCAACTTGATAAACCTGCTGCCTCTTCTAAACCATTGGAGAAAGAAGGCACACATAGTTATACAGGATTCGGTTTTCAACCATGATCTAGCCAATGAACACGGTTAAAATATCATATAGTCATCAGAATATGCTTTTTAAACAATATTTCATCTAGATCGTGGTAAAATGTATAGGAAAAGGCGATTCAAGGTTCAAATACCAATTGCTTTATTACGACACTAGATAATAAAATAATAGGCAAAGTCAGCATGATATGCAATGCTATAAAAAACTTTTTTTCAAACGCAATTGCATCAACCCCAGACCGAGTGCGCCTATGCTTCATCCTGTGTGAAGGTGCTGGATATCGAGAATGACACAAAATGACCTCGCCCCATCTACACACCGCCATGTACGCCAATCGCCTGGTTCACCAGCAGTACCATGATGACAGTTTCGATGGCAACAACAAGAACTGGGATGAAAGCCTCCAGGGCTGTTGAGACTATAAGTTTTCTAAACATTGTGTAATGTCTTGTTGGTCGGGTTGCAGAGAAAGCTGTGCGCTGAGGGACGAACGGATTCATGCTGGCATTGAACAGGATATCTCGAAACACTGTTCTCTGCGAGCGACGCTGATGCTCAGTGTTCTTTGTGGAGGACGCGGCCGAGCCATCCCCGTCAAACACCACGATGACTGGCATACCTGTGAATTGGGTGCAGACATGTTCCACGTAGTTAGTAGCAATCTCGGGGTAGGTTGCGTCAGTCGGCCACTTGACGGTGTTCAACAAATCACCACCATCAATCACGACAGAGATGTTGTCAGAAGTAGTCAGACTACTTTCCACCACATATCCTTTCAGGGCGGCGGACATATCCGTCTTGTTGTTCTTTCTTAGCAGACCATGCTGAAATAGAGTCGGGGGTTGCTGGCTTGGTAGGTGAGGAACTCCTCCATTTCGCGGTGACTGTCGATGACAACAATGATTAGCTGAAACAGGAGATTGCGGCTGATGTCGTCCTCCTGGCTCCTGCATGTAAGATCCTGAGCCTACACTCATCAGACACTGCTCGATCAGCTGATCCTTGAAGTTACCGCCATAAAAATTATATGTCCTGCTAGCAACGAACATTCCCTTCTCAGCAAACATCTTAAACTCAGCTTCAGTTTCATATCCCCCCTTTCGCTGAAGTTAGATACGGGTACATTTATCGTAAGCGAAGTGGCCAGCGGCGTTGAATACTGGAATCATTTCCGCTATACAAGTAAGCTGCAAGACAACGTTGCCGGTGCTCATGGAGAATATGAAGAGCTTGAGAAGGCCGACCGATTTGATATACTGCATCCACAGCTTGGCAGTTCTTCTCCTCCCAGCAGCCTCGTCTAACGTCTCTAGGACATGTGTGCTGATTGCAACCAGCTGCTCTTAAACTGTCACCACAGTTTGGTCCTGCGAGACCCGAGCACACTCGAGCAGCCTCTTCAGGTGACTGGTGTCAACTCTATTTAAGAGCATCTGTAGAACTCAACAGATCTGACATCAGCGACGCAGTCGTAGGCAAGTGTACTCCAAGAACCCGCGAGTACGCATGGCCTGTCACCATCAGATGACACCACATGGCTATCTTTACAATATGGATGAGGATATTCAATAAAAAGAGTAACATTGTTAAAGGAATATGAACCTTCAAAAACAAACATTGTTTTTGACTATTTTCATGTGGCTTTGAACCAGATTATATATATATATATATATATATATATATATATATGACTCCATGGTGTTATAGTGGTGTTAATTAGATCGAGGATAGTTGAAAGCCACACCATATTACGCAAACAAAGCTTTATGTTCTAAATTTTGAATGATGTTACATATGTGCAACGGGATCAAAAAACCCGTCGCCCGCTTCCAAGCAAAACGGGAGCAATGCGCCGACCGTTCTCTCTTGTTTCTAAAAGCTGTGAACAGTAAGCCAATACATTCGACACAGTCAACAACAACAACAGCAACAACAACAACAACAACCAAAGTTTATATCAATAGTCAGCATCGTAGTGGCTGACAACTTAGTAATATTCGAACACACCAATTAAAAACAAGAGTTTCTGTTCACCGTTTATTTACATCATGCTCTCGGGTAACCCAGCTATATGTACCAAGCAGATCTAGCTCATTAGCCTTGGTAGACAAGTGGTAAGGGAATAAACCCTAACAGAACATCGGGAATGGAGCACCGAAGGCGGTATGCTGTCAGCCTTGCCATCCCCCGGCAGCATCTACAGCCGAGCTAGGGCCAAGGGTCCTGTGCACGTGTATGTTTAGATGCATTAAAAATAAAAGTTCACCATTTTAATTAATACCATTTTCTGAAACATGTCGTGTACATTTAAGATCACACAATTACTATACGGAGAAATGCATATATTCATACACCGAAACGTTCATATACTACACATCATGCTGTGAATACTATTATGTGTTGTGGTATATTTAATTTTTCATTTCAGTCAATCGGGCCAGCCTGTCGTGTTACTAGTTCACGCAATCGTGTTAATAGTGAAACCATCCAAATATTTCATTTCGAATTGTTAAGTTAACTAGCTAACACATTGTTCTACGACGTCTATCAGTGAGAACATCGCTAACTCAGTCTGATGACTATCATGTGTAATGATAAAGACCTGTCCAATGTCGATCACTTATACCAGTCAAATACTTCGGTCATATGCCGAATAAATGTTCAGTGCATGGACGCACGCACGCTCGCAAAAATTATCTACTGATGATTTAAATGCTAGTATGTATTTGATATGATTCATATATTTCAAATTGTTTTACTCTCAATAAGCCAATGGCTTCCTTGTCCAATTATTTTCTGGAGCTTGTTTTTTTATCGCAGCATTGCTCAATCTTGACTAAGAGGTCGTGGGTTTCTGGAGCCGACAGCAAATCCAACCATTTTGTACACAGCTTGTCGAGCGTAGCAGAAGCGAATCAACTGGAGGGTTGCAACAATGTGCTTCGTTGCAACAATGTGCTTCGTTGCAACAATGTGCTTTGTTGCAACAATGTGCTTCGTTGCAACAATGTGTTTCGTTGCAACAATGTGCTTCGTTGCAACAATGTGCTTCGTTGCAACAATGTGCTTCGCGTCGATTGTTGTGATGGGTTTTCTGGATTAGCGATATACCCAGCATGCATTGCAGTACACACATTGTTACAAGTACATCGTGTACAGGAAGAAGTGTTCTGCCTTATTGTCAGACACACGAGACAGATGACAAACATGTCACAACACTAATCTCCGTTGTGTTTACTATTGCATCAATTAATATGTCAATTAGATTCAATAAGCTGCACTCAAACATCCGTGTATGCACAACTACTTACGTTTCTTAATTAATAGGCAATTTGTGCTTTAGTTTGATCAATAATAGCCATCATATGTAATATAGTAGTGGATGATATTACAAAGTATAACAATGTTTCTGAAGTATTCGATGCAATACGTGTTTTCAAGTGGGGATCTCTCTAATTAATGATTACACCAACTGTTAAACAAAGTTTTGTTACATGGCGAGATTCGGACGGAACATTTTCAATACCTAACTCCCTTTTACTGTTTTGCTGTCGTAACAATATCCGCAATACGCTATGTTCTATACATTCAGGCCCACGTATACTAAAAGAATATGATACTAAGACAACTGAGATAATTACATGTACACTTACAACAGTTTGGTCGAATTTGCTACCGTCAGTATCGCAAGGTCATACCTTAATTCCATTTTACGCTCATCACGTTTCCGAATTATTTCGCGAGAAAACCGAACCTATCTAGTATCCACATGGGCATGCTTGATCGATTGTGATAATGTGTTACTTAGTTTTGATGAAATCGTTTGACAAACTATTACATGATTTTCGACTGGATCCATTCGAAAGCCGGCGAAAAGGGCCCAGCCTCTCTCTCTCTCTCTCTCTCTCTCTCTCACACACACACACACACACACACACACACACACACACACACACACACACACACACACACACACACACACACA
This sequence comes from Lamellibrachia satsuma, assembly GCA_033239005.1. Classification (NCBI taxonomy): domain Eukaryota; kingdom Metazoa; phylum Annelida; class Polychaeta; order Sabellida; family Siboglinidae; genus Lamellibrachia; species Lamellibrachia satsuma. The sequence continues at coordinate 8,265,432 of BSQZ01000018.1, forward strand.
CACACACACACACACACACACACACTCTCTCTCTCTCTCTCTCTCTCTCTCTCACACACACAAACACACACACACACACACACACACACACACACACACACACACACACACACACACACACACACACACACACACACACACACACACACGCACACTCTCTCTCTCTCTCTCAGTCATGCGAGATGTCGCCCGATTCGGTAATGAAGCCTGCACCATCGGTGAAGCTCTGTCCATCGACGACCCTCAGTCTCACGGTGTCATTTGACAATAACAATTGGTCCAATAAACTGCGTGTAGCTAAAAGGTCGCACGAATTTTGTATTTTTATGTTATCCTCTTCGTTTATGTTTGGACTTCGGTAAACTAGTTCAATTGTTAATTTTGAATTTCCAGAAACTATTTTGCACCAAACAGCTTCATCGTAATCTGCTTCGCTTTCTAATTTTATTTCATCAGCCTGAAAATATTCTTTAACATATAAAATAACTCCCCCGCCCCTTTTACCTATTCGATCTCTCCTAAACATTACGTATCCTGTCAGTCCTAATTCAGCATCTGTTATGTCTGTGTTGGTCGATGATTCGGTTATACCAATTATGTGATGGTCATTATCTTCTACCATAATGTTTAATTCGTTTTTCTTATTTACCATACTCCTAGCATTTAAACACACGCATCTATAACCTGCTTCAGACCTGTTTTCGGACATATATGCATGCGTACGTACGTACGTACGTTCGCACATACGTGAATGCATGCATAGTCAATCACAGCCATCGTCTTCGAGGTGAGGTTGCACTGCCACTTCATGGAGGCGGTCATCTTCAACTTGATGTTTGCGTCCTCGACTTGTCTTACATTTCCGAAGCAATCGGGAATTTCGTTGGCTAAAATAATTATATTGATTGCGCTTGAACAAAGTATTGACGTCTTAACAAGATTTAAATCAACAATTTCCGTTTGGCAAGTGAACAAGGAGGCCTTTTGCTTATCGAGAGTCCATTAATTGTTTCATTTACGAATAGCCAGCCCACCTTTATTAAAAATATTTTCACACTACTAGCATTAACACAATTATTTGACAATTTGTTTTGTCCAATATACACAGTTCCTTAACTACTGCTGCTCCGATCCTTCTTTGAGTTTGAAGAACATTTTCCTATCAATATCCTCATAACCATTCAACATTAAAAAACACTTTTATTTGTTCTCCTGTTCTCTAGTGTTGTCAAGCCACATTATATTAAGTGGCTTTCATAATTAAGATATGTCCGTTCTTGAATCATTTTATCTTCGTTGTATTCTTTTTTAGCTTGTCTGTGTCCTTCCTACGATATGACCTCCATGCTTGTACACAATATTCCAAACGAGACCTAACTATTGCTTTATACAGGAGTACACTTACCAGTTTCTCCTTATAAATTATAGTTCTTTTAATTAGCCGAAGAATTTTAGATACATTTAGAGTATTTGCTAAATATATATTATATATATATATATATATATATATATATATATATATATATATATATATATATATATATATATATATATATATATATATATATATATATATATATATATATATATATATAACATATATATATATCAAGTTTACATCTGCGTCAACTGCGAAACAAAGTAAGGAAGAGCTAGCGACGCCGACCCACAGAGAGACCGTTGGTGGTTGCAAACGTTTCAACAACGCAGTTCCGGTGAGGGTGACTACAGCCATTAATTACATTATCCGACCCAGTGCACAGACTATTGTCAATAAGAACAATATCATATATTTACCCAGTCGTATCAGTGAATCCCCCTGCACGGAGTGTAAATGTGGACATACAATGTATCAATGTTCTCTACGTGAAGAATAAGGTAACATCTGTTGCTTACGGTTACAAGTGTCACACCGTGGCATGGCCTGGTCAGATACGCAGTCGTGGGGTGGATGTCATTTACAAGTCCGACTTTAAAGTGGAAAATGTGCCAGTTTTCTGTCAAAAATATTGGAAAAAGTAGTTGCTAATCGCCTTCATGAACATATTTACAACCATCACTTATCAAATGATCTACAGTCTGCATATAAACGATTCCACTCTACCGGAACAGCTCTTCTCAAGATACACAATGATATAGTTGATAACATGGACAATGGCAAAGTCACAGCACTCACTTTACTTGATCTCTCAGCTGCTTTCGATACAATTGATCATTCAATTCTTTTACAACGCCTCCATAGATATTTTGGAATTACTGGCCTAGCTCTTCGGTGGTTCAAATCATTTTTATCAGACAGATATCAAAGTATTAACATATCTGGCACATTATCTAGCCCACAACATCTATCATTTGGAGTGCCACAAGGATCCGTCCTTGGCCCTGTTCTGTTCAGCTTATATACTACATCGCTCAGCCAAGTTATTGCTAATCGTAATCTCAGTCATCACCTTTATGCTGATGACACACAGGTTTACATATCACTTTCACAATCAAATGGACAAGAATCTCTCTCGACTTTAAGTGACTGTCGTACTGATATCTTGTCGTGGATGGAATCAAGTAAGCTAAAGCTTAATCCAGATAAAACAGACCTTATTATTATTGGCACTAAACAACAACGAAATAAAGTCATCAACCATTTCCCAGTTAAACTGCTTGGCAGTGATACATTCCCATCAGATACTGTTCGCAATCTAGGTGTTATCTTTGACAGTGACATCAACTTTCACCAGCACATCTCTCAAGTATGTAAATCCTGTTTCTATTATATTCGTGATCTTCGTCGAATTCGGCGTCACATATCTATATCTACTGCTAAAACAATATCAACGGCACTTATTAGCAGCCGCCTTGACTATTGCAATTCACTACTAAATAACATCGCTAAAAGAGACTTGGCTAAACTCCAACGAGTACAAAATTGTCTGGCACGTGTGGTTCTCAGGGCGCCTCGGTTTTCACCGTCACTACCACTACTTAAACAGTTACACTGGCTTCCAGTTTCTTATCGAATTAATTTTAAGCTGTCCACTCTTGCATATCGTGCTCTATCTACACAACAAACATCCTACTTGGCTAGTCTCCTGCATCTTTCAAATATCCCTAGGCAGCTAAGATCATCAACTTCACAACAACTTTTTGTACCTAAAACAAAACTTAACGTGGGTAAACGTGCTTTCTCTGTCGCTGCGCCTAGGGTCTGGAATGAACTCCCTATCACTTTGAAAATATCTGAAACTATTGCTATTTTCCGAAAAAAACTCATGACATATATATTCCAAATTGCATTCCCACCATAAATGTTCGGTTGTCCCTCGTTCTGATACTGACTTTTGCGCGTCCCTGTTTACGATTACGCTTACTGATTCTGATTTGTTGCGCCTCTGAGCTCAGGTTCCTGAGCATATAGGCGCCATAGAAGTCAATTATTATTATTATTATTATTAAATGTGGACATACAATGTATCAATGTTGTCTCCGTGAAAATAAGGTAACATCTGTTGCTGACGGTTACAAGTGTCACACCGCGTCATGGCTCAGATACGCGGTCGTGGGGTGGATGTCATTGACTTGAAAGTGGAAAATGTGTCAACTCGTAATAAATTCACGCATTTTGAGCACGTCGATTACTACGTTACAGCAGGTGGCGTTACGTTCAGATTGGGAGTAGCATACCGCCCGCCACCATCTAAGAGAAATGGCTTCATTAACTATGTTTCCTTTGACCAGTGGTCGGCGTCCTTGGAAGCTGTGATTGCTGGACCCACATGATATCGTTATTACCGCCGATTTGAATTTCCATCTTAATATTATATCAGCGCATGACGCCCGGCATTTCTCTGAGACGCTCACTGCCCGTGGCATGACTCGACTAGTTACAGATTCCACACACAATAAAGGTCACCTCCTGGATGTAGTTATCGTTCGAAGCCACAGTGCAATAGTATCTTCCTACGCAGCAAATATCGCTAATTACACAAATGACCAAAAACAACTATTTAACATCACAGGAAACATCACGGGTAACAACGACATAACGACAATGCCAACGTATGTGTGTCCGGTGGACCCGGCGCAGAGCTTCGGTGATCACTTCATTGAGAAAGTATTGAACATCAAGAAAGACGTATGACTATGAGCAACGACGCTATATTCGGTCACAGAATCGGACTTCGAACGATTAGTTGCTTCCGCGCCAATTAAATCGTGCGAATTAGATCCAATACCAACCTGGCTGCCAAGGCAATGTTCACATGAGTTAGTGCTACTAATCAATGATACGATAAACCTGTCTATCACGACATCAAGAGTACTCGCTGACTTCAAACATGTAATCGTTAAGCCAGTTTTTTGAAAAATACCTACGCTGGATAAAGGCATTTTACACAACTACCACTTTGTGCGAACTTTCCATTTGTGTTAACTCTTCTAAACACGTTTGTGTCACCCGCAACTTTCAGTACGTTGCTTGTTATATTATCATCCAAATCATTGATATATATATATATATATATATATATATATATATATATATATATATATATATATATATATATATATATATATATATATATATATATATATATATATATATATATATATATATATATATATATATATATATATATATATATATATATATAGCCCAAGTCTTTGATATATATATATATATATAAATATATGTATATATATAGTCGAAGTCATTGATATATAAATATATATATATATATATATATATATATATATATATATATATATATATATATATATATGTATATATATATATATATATATATATATATATAGTCCAAGTCATTTATATATATATATATATATATATATATTTATCCTCTTATCCTCTCGGGTAAACACTTCCGCCATTAAAATACCTTGTGATAGTATATTATACATGCTTAGCAACTCTTACTGTCATCCTTTACGCTACATGCTAAGTTGTGCTCGTAGCTTCTTTTAGATTGTCTAATTTCAGTCGTAGCTGCATTGAGTGCCTCTGTAATTTGTGCAGTGTTCATCCTTTTTGATACGCCAATAAACCCTGCACACATTTTGTTTGTGCACTATTTTTGTGACAGATTATTTTGACAAGTGTTTCTTTATAAACCGTTTTCCTTGTTTTTTAAAGGGAACAAATCGACCACTGATATTCTCAGTTTCAAATTTTAGAATATTCCAACATTCAGAAATTATACGGAATATGCCACAAAATATTAGCCATATTCGCACAAGAATAAGTGTTTCCCAGTACAGGATTTAAAGCCAGCGATGTACAGTCAGCGACATCATTATATAAAGTAATCATCAAGTATAGCTGATGTGCACTAATTATTCATGCACTCCTACTCCCACAACACTGCGATGTTTACTGTCGCACTAATCAGCAATCGAAGGGAACAAAGGATGTTGAATCACGGTAATCGCTTTGGAGCATTTGAAATCGTCTATGTAAATGTAGACACACACGCACACGCACACGCACACGCACACGCACACGCACGCGCACGCGCACGCGCACGCGCACGCGCACGCGCACGCGCTCGTGAGTGTTCTCTTGCGCGTGCGCGTGTGTATATAGAAAACATTTTGCACCGCTAAGCTATTTATTGTTTAGAGTGTCAACGTAATCTGTTGTACTTATGTGTGTACATCAGTCATTTATCAGTGAATGTACCAGTAGACAATGTAGACATTAAACATGCACAGGAACATTGTAATGTTTGGGATACGAATAAATCTTTAATGAAACTATTCACTCTTGTAAAAAGGCTAAATCTTGGCAATTTAGACAATCATCGAAATGTGTAATAGGTATGAAAATAAGCATCCAAATGCTAAGAAATATACGAATATAAGTGAAGAAAAATGTCTTGCATAACGCATACATTTGATATGATTTCTTAACGAAAACATTACGAAACATGATATGATATACCGTCACACATTTATCATATCTCGTAAAAGTAAGATAGGTAAACGGAAAATAGATATCGCGGTTGGTCGCCTGACCAACTTGACCATTGGTGTGTGACTCACAATTAGCGGTGCATGCGTGATTCGGTCATATTTTGCGTGCGGGTATGTATGTTGATATATATATATATATATATATATATATATATATATATATATATATATATATATATATATATATATATATATATATATATATATATATATATATATATATATGTATATATATTATAGAGCGGCCTATCAAATTACCAATAACATGTTATGTGTTCGACAAGGTAAAGTAAACCACAGGTATATCTTAGTAACTCTTATAGCTGTATAAATCCAAAACCATGACTTTTGATTCCCTCTAAGCGTAGGTACCTTTTCGTTTCGCGCATACAAACGTATTTAAATTTCACCTCAAACATAGAGCGTGGTGTATATGATTATGGTAATGAACGAAATTTGAACAAGAGACCATCATCATATTCACTTGTGTATCGTATGTTAATGCATTGTCCTCTCTTGAGCCATTCTGAGTGTAGTTGTAAATTATTTAATAATTATCATGTATCTGCCACTCAAGGACACTAATCGTTCTGTTGATGCCGTAAACGAGGAGCGGCTCAAAATCTGTAATTTAAATTATCATCGTATCAATACACGAGTTTCGACGTGTGTGCCAGAACGGGGCTATTCCTCGAAGAAGCAGCACCTTGAAGCGTTGGTAATTCGCTGTCGTCACTTACTAGATCTCTAAAGGTAGGTACTGCGAGACGATGGTCGTGTTATATATTGTGTGAGCGTGTTATATAAATGTGCTTAGCCACGTACTTGCATGATGCATGATGCATGATGCATGATGCATGTGCGTCGCGTATGTACGGTGGCGTGTGTGCGTGCGACTGCTCATCTTGATCATCATTTATCACCGTAAAACGTAATTTTCATTTAATACCAGATTTGCGTTTATAAAAGAAAAAACGTTTGTTTCATTGCAGACGCGATTGTCGGAAGTTGGTCTTATATTCATTAAAACAGATGTTATACACTTTTAAAATATTGATGTATTTCATATAATTGACTACGATAGTCGTGATATCATGTTATTATTAAAGTTAATTATGATTTCATTGCTTATTATCAAAGTGAACTGGGCCAAGGAATAACGAGTTTCCCATTAGTGAATAGCGTACACTGTGCCCGGACAAAAGTACATTTCCCTGGATATCTACCGCAAGTGGGAAGATACCCTCGGAAAACCAAAGATTACATTATCAAATGCATCATATAATGCTCCTGTATAATATAATGTTCCATGTCAGTAATGTGCTCCAAAGCGAGATACTTGGCCCCAACTAGTAGGTTACGACGTCTGCAAACAACTTCGCCACTGCGGCTCTCTCTCGAGAATATTACAACTTACTCATTGTCCGTTCGAGGCTGGTCTTGGACAATGTAATCCACTCAACTGGCCTGTTAATTAACTGCTGCGATAGCAAAAAAAAAACTAGAATTGCCGTTGTATCATGAATATCAATTAATAGTGATTGATCTTTGCACAACAACCTGTAAATAGAGGACAAAGGCCCCAGCATGTATTACTAAATCATGGGCTAAATATAATAGTATTTAATATCAACGTTTTCCAGAAAGATACAAATGTCATATTCAGTACTGGAGGGTAAATTACAATTACTTAGTACAGCAAATTATAATATTTGATATTGCAGTCGAGAAAGCAAAGACGACGAAAAACAAAGACAACTAATCGCATTGGGTTATACTACATTGGGTTATACTACATTGGGTTATACTACATTGGGTTATACTACATTGGGTTATACTACATTGGGTTATACTACATTGGGTTATACTACATTGGGTTATACTACATTGGGTTATACTACATTGGGTTATACTACATTGGGTTATACTACATTGGGTTATACTACATTGGGTTATACTACATTGGGTTATGCTACATTCGGTTATACTGCATTGGGTTATACTACATTCGGTTATACTACATTGTGTTATACTACATTGGGTTATACTACATTGTGTTATACTACATTGGGTTATACTACATTGGGTTATACTACATTGGGTTATACTACATTCGGTTGTACTACATTCGGTTATACTACTTTGGGTTAAACTACATTCGGTTATACTACGTTGGGTTACACTACATTGGGTTATACTACATTCGGTTATATTACATTCGGTTATATTACATTAGTACAAATGTATTAAAATGTGCTTCTGAAGTGAATCAGTTGAATAGTAGATTAAAATTGCTCTGACTCGAAGTGATTGTATTAAACAGAGTCCACAATAATATACATCATCGTTAAAACATAATTTACCACTGATGACGAAGAAGAAAGTAAAGGGTCAACATTTCCACCTGATAAAAGATATCGGTGCAGTGACAGCCCTTTGGTTTCGGTTTTGGTCATCCTTTCTTTTCGTTCCGTTCCGTTTCATACCCTTTCAAAATCTTACAACTTCAATTTGATAGTTTTCTCAACGTCATATCACGTGATGATTGCACTTATGCTTTCACAAGATAATGCTGTCGCTCGACTCTTAACATCATTTTAATATTTTATTCTAGGTTGATGTTTATATATATATATATATATATATATATATATATATATTATATTATTAACAGGTTTACAAAACCTTCAAAAGCAGATATATATATATATATATATATATATATATATATATATATATATATATATTTTATTAACCTCTCTATAAAATATACAAAAATAAGATATATATATATATATATATATATATATATATATATATATATATATATCTGCGTTTTGAAGGTTTGTAGACCTGTGAATATGACACAACTACAACCTGGACGTTTTTGATTTTCTGGATTTTAATGATTTATGATACAATTCCATCGATTGTATTGTGCTTTATTCAGTGAGTCACGACCGTTGTCATGGCAGTAACATACCTCCTGGATGTAGTTATCGTTCGAAACCACAACACAATAATATCAACACGACCGAGTGTGTACGACATGTGCTTATGTGACACACGTGGCAAACGTTCTGCAGCGTTTACAAAAGAACTGTGCTGCTCACTTCATTACCCGTACATGGAAATACGACCACATTACACCCGTGTTGCAGCGTTCACACTGGCTGCCCGTTCAGTTGCGACCGATTTACAAAGTGCTTCTTTTTGCTTATCGTGCTATAAATGGTCTGGCACCGGACCACCTAGCGGAGTTAATTAGCTACCGACCCATTAATAGAACTCTACGATATGCCTCGCTGCCAGCTTCACAGACTGTCACACATGGTGATCGCCGTTTCGCTGTTTGCTCAGCCGTGCTATAGAACAAACTAACACCTTCTCTCAGGACAGCGAAAGCATTACAAGTGTATAAAACACTTTTTAAAAACTCACCTTTTTATAACTCATCGATGAGGACATTTTATGTGCATGCATTATATATATATATATATATATATATATATATATATATATATATATATATATATATATATATATATATATATATATATATATATATATATATCTATATATATATATATATATATATATATATATGTATATATTAGTTTCTTAATACATTTATGGTCATACTTTAATTTCAATTGATATTACTGAACTTACGATTATTGTATTTTTTGTATAATTGTATTAAGAGTTTTTTATTGTTATATTTTTTTTTGACTTGTATATATGAATTTATATTAAGTAGTTTTTATAATTTTAATAAATCTAATTTTTTTCATACTTTTACTTGTATTACTGATTATATTTAAAGTTGTGTTATAAAATATTTTAACATTTTATTTATTTTATTAGCATTTCTTTTTTATATTTAGTGTTTGTGTAGACTAATCTTAGTATAAACATTAGATTAGCAACTTATGGCGTGTAAAATACTGCTATGTATGTAAAGCGCTTGAGAGCAATTTCGATTGATCGGGCGCTATATAAGTAATGTTATTATTATTATTCTTATTGTTAAACAACATTCTTTTAGGCGTTCTTTACAAATAAGGTCTCACAGTTCTGCAATCATTTTAGTTGCTAAAATCTGTATTCGTTCAAGCGTATCTATATTCTTCTTACGATTTGGTCTTCAGTCTTGTATATAGTATTCTAAATGAGAATATTACTTTATGCAGAGCGATAACTAGATTTTTTCGTTGTATGTTATATTTCTCCTAACCAATCCGAGAATGTTATTACCCTTTGAAGCTGTAATGCCACACTGCTCTGAAAAGTTCGCATCAACACGTATTGTTACTCCCAAGTCCTTTTCTTTTACAGTATTGTCTCCCATTGTATTGTTTATATAAACATTCCCGTGTCCTGTATGTAGGCATTTACACTTCTTACGGTATGGTCTCGACGCTTGTATACAGTATTCTAAATGAGGATTAGCATTATACAGAGGTATAACTAGCTTTTATCCTTCCTATCCTGTTACGTTTCTCCTAATCCACCCGAAAATTAGTTTACCCTTTGATGCTGCAATAACACACTGCTCTGAAACTGTCATATCAGGACTTATTGTTACTCCTATCTTCTTTTTGTTGTACCTAGAACGGTACATCCAAGTTCCCGTGTCCTGTGTGTAGGCATTTACATTTTCCAAAATTTAATAACCTCTGCCATTGTTCAGACCATTTAACTAATTTGTCTTGATGGTTTTGTAAACATTGTTTATCATCATCACTGTTATCACTTTTGTTTGATCTGCAAATTTCAGTACGTTGAATTTTACATGGTCATCCAAGTCATTGATATATGTTAAGAATAATAAAGGTCTTACTCAAAACTGATTTTCAGATTGAAACTTCCACATCTACTACAATACGCTGTTTTATTTCTTTCGGCCGTTGTTCTATCCAGTTGATGTTGCCATCCACGATACCATGGGATTTTAATTTAAGTAGTCATCTTTTATGTGGCACTTTGTTAAAAAGCTTTCTGGAAATCTAAGTAGATAATATCCATTTAGTGACTTCTTAAAAAATATAACACATTTGTTAAACACGACCTTGCTTTTAGATATTGAGATGGATTTAATGATTTATACCTAACAAAGAATCCACAATATATGGTATTTAATTAACATTTCCGATAATTGACAGATCACTGATGTTAAACTCACTGGTCTGTAATTCTCTGATTTATTTCTCGAACTCTTTTTAAATAATAGTATGACGTTTGCTTATTTCTATTCAAAAGGAACCATTCACTCTTTTAATGACAAGTTTAGCACTTTTGCAAGTGGTACACTAACCTGTTCTAATGTTTCCATTAGAAGTTTTGAAGAATGCCATCCTCTCCAGTTGATTTATTGTCCTTCATTGCTTTTATTATCTTAACTACATATTCTGGAGTTACAATTTATTGCCCTAAATTGCCCTGATTTATGCATAACAACTCTTGCTGTCATTTTGGTTTAAAGTTACATGCACATTTTTTCTTTTGTATTGTCTATTTTCAGTCGTAGCTGCATTAAGTGCCTCTTTGTAAATTCATGTAGTGTTCATCCTGTCTGGCCTATAAAGCTTCCACACAGTTTGTTTGTGCACCATTTTTGTAATATCGTCTTTTCGCAAGTATTTCTTTATAGGGTGTTTTTCTTGTTTTTTCAAGGGTACAATGATACTGTCAATTTCGTATTTTAGAATGTTCAAGCATTCAGATATTATACACTATATGCCACTCAAGAGAGATATTCACATAAGAATAAGTGTTTCAAAGTTGAGGATGTAAAGCCAGCGACGATGTACAGTCAGTGACGTCATTATATAAAGTAATCATCAAGTATAGTTGACATGCATTAATTATTCATGTTAACTCCTATTGCCACAACACTAATCTCTACGATGTTTGCTGTCGAGTTAATCAACAATCGAAGGGGACAAAGGATGTATCGTCACGTTACATGTTAGCAAATCACTCTGGAGCATCACTACAATAGAAATGCAATATATTTGAAAATCGTCCAGGTAAATGTAGCCAGGTAAATATATATATATATATATATATATATATATATATATATATATATATATATATATATATATATATATATATATATATATATATATATATATATATATATATATAATGGTGTAGCATAAAACAACATGCTGTTCAACAAGGTATTCCTAGTAAACCACTGGGGTGGTATTATTAAATGTAGTTGCAAATGGTTATGCTTTAGCAACCATGACTTTATTTTCTCTCTAAGTCTAGGAAAATTTTATTTTAGCCTATTCACACATATTTAAATTCCACTTCAAGCATAGTGTCTGGTGTATACAATTATAATAATGTGCGATATTTGAATAAGAGCTTATTTGACCTAATGTGACCATCTTAATATTCACTTGTGTATCGTATGTTAATGTATTGTCCTTTCATGAGCTATTCTGAGTGAAGTTGTTAACTAATTAATAATTATCATGTGTCACGACTCAAAATCTGTAATTTAAAGTAGCATCGAATAAATACACGAGTTTCGACGTGTGTGCCAGAACGCGGTTATTCCTCGAAGAAGCAGTACATTGAACCGTTGGTAATTCGCTGTCGTCAGTTACTAGATCTCTTAAGGTAGGTACTGCGAGACGATGGTCGTGTTGTATACTGTGTGAGCGTGTTATATAAATGTGCTTAGCCACAACTTAAACCGTGTTATGGAGTTTTCACGGGTGCACGTATTTGCATGATGCATGTGCGTCGTGCATGTCCGGTGGCGTGTGTGTCTGCGGATGTTCATATTAAACTAGATTTATCAGCATAAAGCGTAATTTTCATTTAATACGTGATTTGCGTTTTAGAATAAAAACATTTGTTTCATTGCAGAAGTTGTCCGGAGTTGGCTTAACGCTCATTAAAACAGATGTTTCAACTTTAAAAAGTTGATGTCTTTCAAATATTTGACAACGTTAATGGCAATTTCGTGTCATTGTTAAAGTTAATTATGATTGCATTCATTATTATCAAAGTGAACTGGGCCACTACGACTGATGAAGAGAGCGGATGCACTTGGAATGGAGGGCAGAAGGAGAAGAGGAAGACCGAGACTGAGATGGGAGGACTGCGTTAAAAGAGATTTAGTGGGAGTGGGAGGGAATGGAGAAGGAGGGCGAGGGAAGTGGAGACGATTGTTGGAAACGGTAGTAAAACAGAACTAGTTATGATAAAGATATGATAAAGATGGGGAAATCGACGACAGGTTCCTGTGCCAGCCTCACTACTAAACCGGCTCCTCACCAACTTCCTTGTGAAGCACTCTTTCACACCAACTTCCTCCCTCATCCATGCTTCGTTTGTCGAATCTTTTCACTCCCATAGTTCTTCTCACCCAGTTATTCTCGAAAACTTGCAGTCTCTCTTGTTGTTTGTCTGTCATCGCCATGGACTCTGTCATCGCCATGGTCTCTATGCGGGATAGGTATGCTGGTGTTTTGCATGAGTTCAGAACCTTTCCTTTTAGCTTTCAGTTTCTTCCCATCCAGTCTTATGTTAAGATCGTTTCTGCTGTTCAACGCAAAGCACCTCCGTCTTCTCTAGACTTGCTCTCAGGCCATGTTTGCCAAAGATTTCTTTCCAATCTACCAACCGCTCTTGAAGGTCTGCCTCACTGTCCGCAACTTGCGGAGAATTCCCTTGTGCTATCCTACTGATCACATCCACTACTTCAATGAACAACATTGGGCTTAAGGCACTCCCCCGTCTCAGGCCGACGTCAAACCTGAATTCCTCCGATATACCCGGTCCGCACACTACTCTACCTTTTGTCTCTTCATATGTGCCTTCAACCATCCTCACCTCTGCCTCTGGGACACCCATTCACCTCAACGTGGCCATGGCCATATCTCTCGGAACTGTGTCGTATGTCGTATGCCTTTTCAAGTTCTATGAATCCCAGATCCATTTTCTCCAGTCCCTCCAGTTTCTTTTCCACCAGTTGTCTGAGAGTGAACATCCCGTCCGTCATCCCTCTTCTGAAACCTTGTTGTTCTTCTCCCATTTCACACTCCACTATCCTTCTCATCCTTCCATCCGGAATCCTTTCTAACACCTGGACATGACTCAGCAAAGTGATACCTCGGTATTTTCCAGGGTTACGAACATCTCCCTTCCTTTTCCATACAGGGACAACCCTGTCCGCCACTCCTCTGGGATTTTCCCCTCTCTCATGCAAGTATTTAACAATCGCCTTGTTCACCTAACCCCAACATGCTCAGCCATTACCAGCATCTCCACTCGCAGTTCATCAATGCCTGTCGCTCGTCCTCTCTTCATCTTCTTCGTTGCTTTCTCTACCTCTGCATCCCCAATCTCCTCCAGTTTCACTGCAATTTGTAGTTCTAATTTACTATTTTCCCTTTGGTTCAGCAGTTCCTTAAAATACTCCTCCCAGACCTTTAATCCATATTTCCTGTCAGGGGGTAGCTTCCCATTCTTGTCTTTGATTACAGATCCAGATTTTACATCCTTGCTGTCCTCATCGCTCTCTTGTGCCATCTTATAGATCGACTTCTTTCCGCAGTCCTCGTCTAACTCTCTGTATAATTCCTCCTCCATTTCCCTGTTTGCTTTGTCCACGGCTCTCCTGGCCGCCTGCTTCTTCTGTCCGTACATGTGTTGTAATGTTGTATTCGGTTGTTCCCCATTCTCCTTGATCCCTTCTATCATCTTCCACATCTCTCTCTTTTCTCCGGTTGCTTTTGCTACTTCATATGTCCACCACGTTTGATTTTTTCTTCTTGATGATGACCCCCCCTTCCAGACGTTCTACCACACAGCTCCTCTGCTACGCCAATAAAAACATCTTTGAAAGCCTTCCATTCTTCTTCCACTGTTCCTAATGTTGATCCAAGTTTCTCTAGCCTAATGTCAACCTCTCTTTGTACGTACCTTATCCACCTAACCCCAACATGCTCAGCCATTACTAATATATCCACTCGCACTTCATCAATGCCTGTCGCTCGTCCTCTCTTCATCTTATATATATATATATATATATATATATACACTATTTCACCATTTCAAACAACATATGTTTATTATGTAAATAACGTATA
>BSQZ01000018.1:8285535-8323035 GCA_033239005.1 Lamellibrachia satsuma
AACAACAACAACAAAGACAACGACAACAACCAAAAAGCCAACATCAACAACCACAACAACTGGCTCTACGACAATAACGATTAGGAAAACGACAACAACCAAAAAGTCAACAACAACTGCTACTGTTCCTAAAGCAACAACAACCAAGATAACGACAACAACCAAAAAGCCAACAACAAGTGCTACTGCTCCTAAAACAGCAACTATAAAGCAACCGACTACGACTACTAAGAAGATAACTATAACCAAACAGCCAACAACAACGTCAACAGCAACAACTGCTCCTAGGACAACAAAGAAAAAAAAACCGACAACAACCAAAAAAACAACAACAACAACAACTACTATTACTACTGCTCCTTCGACAGCAACGACCGATCCAACAACAACAACTCTAACAAAGGCAGCAACAACTAGAACAGCAGAAACGACAACAGCCAAAATTAAGAAAAGGACCAAAAAACCAAGAACAACAACGACCCAGAACCCATCACACGGATTCTCAACTGGTAAATCTCCCGGAAATAAGACGAATGTAAAATGGACTACGAACGAAGATGCGTTGATTCGTGCTACAAGACCGCAAGACTCGCCCTCAGATCGTGTGACAGAACAAACTAAAACTACTCAGTGTGTGTCTATCACTGACGTTACAGCACGTTCAGAAGATGGTGAAGGAAACTTGGCAAGTACAACAGCCTCTACGTACGACAACGTTGTGACACAGGGAGACGACGTCAGAGGAAATGGAAGTACAGCGACAACAGTTATCTCAACTAAGAAACGAGTGAATGTGTTGACAACTACGCCGTCCTCCTCTGTGATATTAAGCGATTTCAATCTACATGTGGTGTCAGGTGAGTTGGTGTAGTTACTCAGTCTCAATACTCAGGTGATGTCATGTGAGTCGGCGTAGTTACTCAGTCTCAACTGTCAGATGATGTCAGGTGAGTCGGTGTAGTTACTCATTTCTCAATCGTCAGATGATGTCAAGTGAGTCGGTGCTGTTACTCGTTCTATGATAGGGCACCACCAGGGAGTCGTAGTACTGATGTTGATCGGCCACTCACCCAGTTCATTAGACAGTGTGATCTACATGGCGACTTGCTTTATACCTAACGTACAATCAGTTCACTGCAAATATGTGTAATTCATGTTAATCCGATATCACCTGTGACATAATGTTTATAAAGGGATGCATAGAAACCCCACATTTAAAAATAACACCCTGGTTTTATGTCGCGATTATCTTTGCAATCCCCAGTAAAGTGGCTTTGAATCGTAATCTGCGTTGTTGATTGTTTTGTTATGATAGGTTCCTTTGTTCGTTTGATAGGTTCCCTTGTTGGAATCGGCGTTGTCCTGTTGTTGACCAGTGGCTTAATCTGCATCGTCTTCATAGTCAACAGGTGAGAATCGGCTTATTTCGTTCTACGTCAGAAAAAAACACCCGACAGCACTTACGTCCGTGCGCATCATCCACACACACGTACGCCAGCCCGCCCGCCCGCCCGCTCGCACGCACGCACGCATGCACGCACGCACGCACGCACACAAACATTGCAAGACTAATCTAATTGAAGTGTGTCCTTATGCAGCCATGTTTGTCCGAAATACGGACACAAGTTTTTCTCAATGCACGCCACATGTACGGTCGTTTCGTCCATACCATGTTGTCCACATCATTCTTACTATTTCATATTCCCTTCTTGTACACTCTTTTCTCGTGTTTATCTTTCTTAAGTCATGTCGGGTTTTTGTTTCCCAAATTGTTTTTCGAAACCGATGTGTTTCTCCTCCAGTTTTTCTATCCGCCACTATCGTCGTTCCTATGACATTTATGATGTCCCTCTTTCATCCTTGCCGTGGCTTGTCTGTCACTATTCCATCCAATGTCAAACATATAAGTTATGCATATAAATGCTGCAAATGCAATTTGTGTTTCAGACGAAGACGATTCCATATCCTGGAAATACATAAACGACAAGAGAGATTTGTTGCTGGTCGGCCTTGTGCGGTAGCGTCTACATGTAACGTGGAGATGTCTCACTAGTCTTACAAACGGAAGGGATTTCGCACAGAAGATAAAATTTTGGCATATAACCATGTTATCGACATGTACAACCAGACATTAACTGTTGCTGTCATAGTTGCTCGAGCACATTATATTGAGGCTCTAACCGCAACAAACAACACATAGCAGTAAAACACCTGTTCAACGTACAGCAAGAACAAGGAAATTGGCTGTACAAAACATTGTAATGGATAATAAACGCTTTGGTTTACAGAAAAGTTACTGTTTGAATACATAATACTACAACATATCGCATGATCTAATAATAATAAAATTGCATTAGACGAAACTGTTGTTTTAACGACTTGGGAAAAGAACTCGAAAAAGGAAATGAGGGAAGTGATCATTTACGCAATGAACATTCACGGCTAGATTTACAACATTTGGTACGGGACACGTTGGTATCGTATGTGTGTACTTTTTACATAATAACTTTTGCTCTGCCTCCTGTGTTTTCGGGATAACATTAGATGATATCAATTATTTGGGTTACAAACGTCTGGGGGGCTCTATCTTGTGGAAATTTTTACAGCGACTTAATCGTTTGCATGTTTGTTGTCTGCCGAACTTATTCTGAATCGGAAGTAGACATATACATTTACCTTCACCTTACCATTTACCTTCACCTTACCATTTGTTAGTATAATTTATTTGACCACGTAGACATGTGTGCATACCCAGAAGCGACTATGTGCATACAAATAGAAATATTCTTTCACATTGATACCAGCGTCAATTCAGACAGTATTTCAGACATACAGACAGCGACACGGGGATAATATAAGGTAAGTACTCAAAGTAGATTGCGGTGGCGTAGCGGTTAGAACGCCGGACTTTCAATCGAGAGGACCCGGGTGCAAATCTTCTTGCTGCCTTTTATAAATTGTTAGCAATTTCGTTCACCTCATCTGTATAAATGAGTACCTGGCCAGTGGGTGAAGTGTAAAGCGATTTCAGCAATCCCAAGTACTGCATACTGCTCTATATCAGAACGTACCGTTTTACCCAAGGCAACCAGCAAGATATCAAGGTGTTCAACAGTGACACAAACTCCCCACCAGTGGCGTCACATAGTGAATGTAATGTAAGTCACTCACGATTTCACCACTGCCACAACTTACATTTGATCAAACTCCCCACCAGTGACGTCACATAGTGAATGTAATGTAAGTCACTCACGATTTCACCACTGCCACAACTTACATTTGATCAAACGCCCCACCAGTGGCGTCACATAGTGAATGTAATGTAAGTCACTCACCAGTAGTAGTGGCGTCACATAGTGAATGTAATGTAAGTCACTCACGATTTCACCACTGCCACAACTTACATTTGATCAAACTCCCCACCAGTGACGTCACATAGTGAATGTAATGTAAGTCACTCACGATTTCACCACTGCCACAACTTACATTTGATCAAACTCCCCACCAGTGACGTCACATAGTGAATGTAATGTAAGTCACTCACGATTTCACCACTGCCACAACTTACATTTGATCAAACTCCCCACCAGTGACGTCACATAGTGAATGTAATGTAAGTCACTCACGATTTCACCACTGCCACAACTTACATTTGATCAAACGCCCCACCAGTGGCGTCACATAGTGAATGTAATGTAAGTCTCTCACGATTTCACCACTGCCACAACTTACATTTGATCAAACTCCCCACCAGTGACGTCACATAGTGAATGTAATGTAAGTCACTCACGATTTCACCACTGCCACAACTTACATTTGATCAAACTCCCCACCAGTGACGTCACATAGTGAATGTAATGTAAGTCACTCACGATTTCACCACTGCCACAACTTACATTTGATCAAACTCCCCACCAGTGACGTCACATAGTGAATGTAATGTAAGTCACTCACGATTTCACCACTGCCACAACTTACATTTGATCAAACTCCCCACCAGTGACGTCACATAGTGAATGTAATGTAAGTCACTCACGATTTCACCACTGCCACAACTTACATTTGATCAAACGCCCCACCAGTGGCGTCACATAGTGAATGTAATGTAAGTCACTCACGATTTCACCACTGCCACAACTTACATTTGATCAAACTCCCCACCAGTGACGTCACATAGTGAATGTAATGTAAGTCACTCACGATTTCACCACTGCCACAACTTACATTTGATCAAACGCATCACCAGTGGCGTCACATAGTGAATGTAATGTAAGTCACTCTCGATTTCACCACTGCCACAACTTACATTTGATCAAACTCCCCACCAGTGGCGTCACATAGTGAATGTAATGTAAGTCACTCACCAGTAGTAGTGGCGTCACATAGTGAATGTAATGCAACTTACATTTGATCAAACTCCCCGAAAATGGCGCCATTCAGCAGAATCTGCACATCAAGTGTAAGTTGTGGCAGTGTTGAAATATTGAGTGACTTACATTACATTCACTATGTGGCGTCACTAGATTTTGCAGGCAGTAGTGAGGTCATATAAATATAGTCTATACTGTATCTCTGTGATCGAGGCTGACGAACGGTGGCGCCACATCACGGATTCCGAATGATCGAGGCTACGTGGTGTGTGACGTGAGCAGCAGTGTTCACGGCGAGTCGCGTTGTGAAATTGGGCGGTTGTTGTGTGTTGGGATATGATGTGTGATGTCGATCGCTTATCTTAAAATAATTCATTAGCAAAGGATATACAATACAAATGGCAAGTCCCTGTCTTTCGTGTGGCATGTCAACATAGTCACATTCATACATAGGTCGAATAGTTGCATTATATTACATACATGAATAATTTCAGAGGTATTCGAGTACGGATACGTTAACA
Organism: Lamellibrachia satsuma; assembly: GCA_033239005.1. NCBI lineage: Eukaryota > Metazoa > Annelida > Polychaeta > Sabellida > Siboglinidae > Lamellibrachia > Lamellibrachia satsuma. The sequence goes on from BSQZ01000018.1 coordinate 8,290,427, forward strand.
ATTTTGAAAAGTATTTGAATAATAATACCTAAAACAGAAAACGTATTCGCTTACGGAAACATTAAACAATATTCAAATAGGAATACTTTAAATTGTGTTCGATAATAAATTTTAAATGCATTGTAATATTGTAGCCGAGCACACCAACAGGGATTACTTAACACTGTAGCCGAGTACACCCACAGGTATTACTTAACATTGTAGCCGAGCACACCCACAGGGATTACTTAACACTGTAGCCGAGTACACCCACAGGTATTACTTAACATTGTAGCCGAGCACACCCACAGGGATTACTTAACACTGTAGCCGAGTACACCCACAGGTATTACTTAACATTGTAGCCGAGCACACCCACAGGGATTACTTAACACTGTAGCCGAGCACACCCACAGGGATTACTTAACACTGTAGCCGAGCACACCAACAGGGATTACTTAACATTGTAGCTGAGCACACCCACAGCGATTACTTAACACTGTAGCTGAGCACACCCACAGGGATTATTTATCATTGTAGCCGAGTACACTTACAGGGATTACTTAGCAATGTAGCCGAACACACCCACAGGGATTATTTAACACTGTAGCCGAACACACGCACAGGGATTATTTAACACTGTAGCCGAGCACACCCACAGGGATAAATTAACATTGTAGCCGAGCACACCCACAGGTATTACTTAACATTGTAGCTGAGCACACCCACAGGGATTACTTAACATTGTAGCCGAGCACATCCACAGGGCTTATTTAACATTGTAGCCGAGTACACCTACAGGGATTACTTAACAATGTAGTCGAACACATCCACAGGGATTACTTAACACTGTAGCCGAGTGCACCCACAGGGATTACTTAACATTGTAGCCGAGCACACCCACAGCGATTACTTAACTTTGAAGCCGAGCACACCCACAGGGATTATTTACATTGTTGCCGAGCACATACACAGGGATTACTTAACATTGTAGCTGAGCACACCCACAGGGATTATTTAACACTGTATCCGAGCACACCCACAGGGTTTGCTTAACATTATAGCCGAGCACACCCACAGGGATTATTTAACATTGTAGCCGAGCACACCCACATGGCTTATTTAACATTGTAGCCGAGTACACCCACAGGGATTATTTAACATTGTAGCCGAGTACACCCACAGTGATTATTATCATTGTAGCCGAGTACACCTACATATATTACTTAACAATGTAGCCGAGCACACCCACAGGGATTACTTAACATTGTAGCTGAGCACACCCACAGGGATTACTTAACATTGTAGCCGAGCACATCCACAGGGCTTATTTAACATTGTAGCCGAGTACACCTACAGGGATTACTTAACAATGTAGTCGAACACATCCACAGGGATTACTTAACACTGTAGCCGAGTGCACCCACAGGGATTACTTAACATTGTAGCCGAGCACACCCACAGCGATTACTTAACTTTGAAGCCGAGCACACCCACAGGGATTATTTACATTGTAGCCGAGCACACCCACAGGGATTACTTAACATTGTAGCTGAGCACACCCACAGGGATTATTTAACACTGTATCCGAACACACCCACAGGGTTTACTTAACATTATAGCCGAGCACACCCACAGGGATTACTTAACATTGTAGCCGAGCACACCCACAGGGCTTATTTAACATTGTAGCCGAGTACACCCACAGGGATTATTTAACATTGTAGCCGAGTACACCCACAGTGATTATTTAACATTGTAGCCCAGTACACCTACATATATTACTTAACAATATAACCGAACACATCCACAGGGATTACTTAACATTGTAGCTGAGCACACCCACAGGGATTACTTAACATTGTAGCCGAGCACACCCACAAGGATTACTTAACTTTGTAGCCGAGCACACCAACAGGGATTACTTAACTTTGTAGCCGAGCACACCAACAGGGATTACTTAACATTGTAGCCGAGCACACCCACAGGGATTACTTAACATTGTAGCCGAGCACACCCACAGGGATTACTTAACATTGTAGCTGAGCACACCCACAGGGATTACTTAACTTTGTAGCCGAGCACACCCACAGGGATTACTTAACGTTGTAGCCGAGCACAACCACAGGGATTACTTAACATTGTAGCCGAGCACACCAACAGGTATTACTTAACAGTGTAGTCGAGCACAACCGCAGGGATTACTTATCAATGTAGCCGAGCGCACCCACAGGGTTTAATTAACATTGTATATATATATATATATATATATATATATATATATATATATATATATATATATATATATATATATATATATATATATATATATATATATATATATATATATATATATATATATATATATTAAGGTAATTCACTTTGAAGACCAGACAACATTAGTTTTCACTATACATGGTTATAAATGTTCTTATAACGAGGTATTCTAAGGCGAAACAAAACTGATTCCTACAACCGATCGCCAAACAGCAACGAACAAATTAACAACTGTTAAACTATACATGGTCAGGTAACATAGAACGTAACTACCGACGAATGTAGTTACGTTCTATGTATTCGCTGTTGGTTTTGAGAAATGAGGCCTTGTGAAAGTGCGTCGAATAAAATACTAGGCCCTACTTTAAATATGAACCACCCTGATTGTACGCGTCATCATCTGTGTTACTCTAAACGATAATTTCAGTACTTTCCTTCTACTAAACGTGTGAGTAAATTAAATGAGAACGTAGTCAACGTTTTCATATGCACATTTGTATCTTAACGTCGGCGAAGGAATCATAATGTTTATCTGTTTTTTATTTGTATTTTACCAAATATTGTAGATTGATTTATACCGTTTAAAATATATATAATTATATCTAATCAAATTATTACGTTGAAAAGTTTCAAATTCATTCCAGTTTGAAGTGATACAAGTTGATCAGTGCCGCGTAATTATGGTACAGCAATATATTTAATTTAACCAGAAAACTGGCAATTCTGCAAAGCGCCAAAACGTACCTATTTTGGCCACATTACGGCACAATGGATTGCGGGAGAGACAATACTGGAGGGAATCGTGGCAGGGAAAACATGCGGAGGAAAGTCACAACAAAGATGAGAGAAGGACATCTCGGAACGGAAGCAGCAGCTATAGTGGAATGGCGGGAGAGAGAGACATCTGTTTCGCAAGGAGATTTGTGCAGCGACGTCCTGAACAGGATGCGCCACTTGAAGAACACTATATTTAACTACAGTACGGACCTAAGGTCGGCCACATCAAACTGCATTCAAACTCAAAACAGTTCGTAGTATTCAATCACAAAGTGAGAGGATGTTCAGAGGAAACAAGTTCGATACATTGTGAGAATGCTCCTCTTACCAAGGCCGAAATGACGTCATGCACACAGCTTATAATTATTTACGTACATTACTTAAACAATTCTGAGGTAACTCAATCACACAAGAAGCAACTCCGGACCCTTTGAGGCTCACAAGTATAAGCTTTATTTATTACTGTTATTATTATTACATAATCTAGCATTCATTCTTAAAGATAAAAGTTTTGTAATACGGATATCTCGAGCATTATCATGTGGTTAATATTGATACAAAAACACAACTCAGTTTCACAATTAGGATAAACATTAAATTAATAGATACAGCATCAATATATATCTATCCTGTGTTTGTCAGTAGAAACAGTTTGAAATTGTAATATAGTTGTGTCGTCATAAAAAACAACAAAATAATAATATCGTGTTATTCAAGTATAAAGTATGGCGTAGCGTTGCGTAGTACATTCATCAGTATTTTATCAGTGAATGTTGCATAATTATCTACATGTAGACAATGTAGTCATTAAACGTGCACAGGGCACATTGTAGTTTTTGGGATACGCGCAAATCGCTAATGCAACTATTCAAATCATTTTACAATATCTTGTAGAAAGGCTAAATCTTGGTAATTTAGAAAATGGTCGAAATGTGTAATAGGTGTGAAAATAGGCATCCAAATGCTAAAACACATATGAATAACAGTGATGACAAGTTTCTTTCCTAATACATACATACGATATGGTTTCTTAATGAAAAAATTACCAAACATAATAATCTATGACATACCGTAAAACATTTGTCATATCTCGTAAACGGAAGTAAGGCAAACGAAAAATACATTATCGTGGTTCGTCGTTACAAGCTCACCATGTATTGGCGTATGACGACTCATCATTAGTGGTGCATGCTTCATTCGGTCATATTAGTGTCTTCCAGAAAGAAACCGATGGGAAAATATCCAGGATGTTTAAGATTGCATAAATATATCTAACAACACATTATTGTTTTACACTTTTAAATTTGATCAAATGCGACCGTCTACTTCTAGCCAGATAACGTGTCTCTCCAAACACTTGCCGCTTGTCCGTTCGGACGTCAATGTTAATACGGTTTTGGTGGTTTACTGGTGGGATTAATTTTGATTTTGGGAACACTTCCTGAATGTACCACTCATTGTTTATTTAAAATAAGACAAAAGCCGTATTGTTGATGCGCACGTTGAATGGCTTTTTATCAGAAAGAAATAACTGGTTTTCTACAAATCGTGTGAACATTAAATTGGATTCAGATTAACTCGCAGTAGCTTTCACATCTGAGCAATTAGCTTTTCACTCAATGTGTAAACGTTAAATTGGGTTTCGCACACCTCACGCAATAGTAATTTATACCATGTAATCCCGTGAGATTTGTTTGCGATTTTTTTTGCATAAATGTTTTCTTTGGGGTTTAAATAAACAGAAAATCAAGGGTTACTTTTCGTTGTTAAAGTTGTTATGGGGTCTCAAACATACCTACCGCAAGTGCCTGTATTATCGCCCAATATGCCAACATCAATGTTAATAAAGAAACATTTTAGAAAAAAATTCGTTAAAAAATCTGAAATAAACCATGGACGTTTCAGAGACACTAGCCCACCCAGTGTACGAATATGATTTCAATATCTTGAATATCTTTGAATTTGTTGCTGTAAACATGAAATTGTACTCTGATATCCGATTTTGTTCTTGCCAATGCTATATGCCATTTTTGTTATTCACTCTCAGGCAATGTAATTGGAATTATAAATTAAAACAATAGTTACATTTCACAAACTGCCCTTTAATAAGGCTCTTATATAACACATAACAGGAGAGTTATACTGGTGGGGACGTAAGTCCCTGGTAGGTTTATTCAAGTCAGGCATGTTAAGAGGCAGTCAAACGAAGTGTAGCCATTCACGAGGGGATATGGCTCCCATCCAAAGTGTAGCCATTCACGAGGGGATATGGCTCCCATCCAAAGTGTAGCCATTCACAAGGGGATATGGCTCCCATCCAAAGTGTAGCCATTCACAAGGGGATATGGCTCCCATCCAAAGTGTAGCCATTCACAAGGGAATATGGCTCCCATCCAAATTGTAGCCATTCACAAGGGGATATGGCTCCCATCCAAAGTGTAGACATTCACGAGGGGATATGGCTCCCATCCAAAGTGTAGCCATTCACGAGGGGGTGTGGCTCCCATCCAAAGTGTAGCCATTCACGAGGGGATATGGCTCCCATCAAAAGTGTAGCCATTCACAAGGGGATATGGCTCCCATCCAAAGTATAGCCATTCACAAGGGGATGTGGCTCCCATCCAAAGTGTAGCCATTCACAAGGGGAGACCAACAAGGGGACTAAGAACATATTTGAACAACTCAACAGTCACAGTCTATCTATGACATAATTAAGTATTTAGTGAGAACAATATGAATTCACTTCAGTGTGAACAGTAGGAAAAACCGTGTTGCTACGTTGATATGTCTTCTTCGTGGGTTAACCTACATTCTGTTATGTTTCCGCAGTCCACGCACGTGCACAACGCAATAGTTCTACTGATATGTGCATCTGCGTGGTTATCTGGCTCCTCTTGTGACAACTACTGTTCCGTGTAATGTGTGTTGTCCATCGCATGTATCTTCCAGGAAATCAACATTGTCTACCGCGAAGAATACTGACTTGCCCTTCTCGACGAACCGTGGTAAACAGTACCCACGGGTTGATTTCATTCGCTCCACAACACCACATTCGACCCTCTTCTCAAGATTGAGAACTCATGCTTAACAAATATGTTATGTTTTTTGGAAGAAATCACTAAGTGGATAGACGTGGGATCGCCAGTAGATATTATCTACTTAGATTTTCAGAAAGCTTTTGACAAAGTGCCACATCAAAGATTACTACTTAAATTAAAGGCCCATGGTATCGGGGATAGCATAACTGACTGGATAAAACAATGGCTGACTGACAGAAGACAACGAGTTGTAGTAGATGGAGAAGTTTCAAATTGGAAATCGGTTTTGAGTGGGGTACCTCAAGGATCAGTATTAGGACCTATATTATTCTTAATTTATATCAATGACTTGGAAGACAGTATAACAAGTAACGTACTGAAATTTGCGGATGACACAAAACTGTTTAGAAAGGTTAATACTGATGGTGATAAACAACATTAACAAAACGATCTAGACAGATTAGTGAAATGGTCTGAGAAATGGCAGATGCTGTTCAATTTTGGGAAATGTAAATGCCTACATACAGGACATGGGAACTTGAATGTAAACTATAAAATGGGAGATACTGTTCTGGGTACTACTGTAAAAGAAAAGGACTTAGGAGTTACAATAAGCGCTGATATGAAAGTTTCAGAGCAGTGTGGTATTGCAGCTTCAAAGGGTAATCAAATTCTTGGATTGATTAGAAGAAACATAACATACAAGGGAAAAAGTTAATTATACCTCTTTATAAAGCAATAGTTAGACCTCATTTAGAATACTGTATACAAGCATGGAGACCATATCGTAAGAAGGATATAGATACGCTTGAACGCATACAAAGGAGAGCAACTAAAATGATTCCAGAACTTAGAGACTTTAGTTATGAAGAACGCCTGAAAGAATGTGGTTTAACAACTCTAGAGACAAGGAGGTTAAGAGGAGATCAGATTGAAGTTTTTAAGATATTGAATGGGTATGAAAATATTGATAGAAATATGTTTTTCTCACTCAAGAAGGATAGCAGAACTAGAGGACATGAGGTAAAATTAGTAAAGGATCAATGTAGATTGGACATCAGGAAGCACTCGTTCGCACAGAGGAAAATAAATGAATGGAACAAATTGTCTACAGATTGTGTAACTGCTAGCAGCGTGAATATGTTTAAAAACAAGGTTGACACATATCTCAGGAGGGCGGGTTATAAGTAGGTGAACATTGTTGGACTCTCGATAAGCCAATGGCTTCCTTGTCCACTTGCCATCTGGGCCTTTGGCTTGGATGGCAAATCTTGTTAAATCTTGTTAAACTCCGCTGTAGTTTGCCCCGAGGTTTAAGTATGATAGCAAGTTGATGAGCACATTACTTCGAACTGTGTTGTGCATAGACAGTGCCAGATCTACTGACAGTGGAGTTTTTGCGCGAGTCACAAACCCCACGTCAGACGTGGGTTGTGTTTAACCTTTTTGTCCGTTCTGACGTTTTGAAAAGCACCTGTGATACAACGTTGACAAACTTTGTTCACAGCTTCATCTCTCTTGGCTGACACCAACATCGACTTTGTACCGAACAATAATGTTTCATGAAAATGCTACCATATGCGGGTTTTTGTAAGATATGCTAACAGTAAAGTGCCATGTATCACGGTGGTTCAACAATTCACTGCGAGGTACCTTGGCAACCTTAACTACGTCATTGAGTACTTCCTCTGACTTCAGGGGGTCACATTATCTACAGATACAGCAAGAGTTTTGTTGCTTAGCACATGCTCACTTTAATTCATTCTACATAAACGGACAAATTCTACATCTCTAACATTTTCTGCTATCAAATGTTTTAGATGAACTTTGAAGTGGGAAACACCTGGATTAACACCATTTTCACATAACGTAGACACGTATTCATTCATTTATGTCGTTCATATTTAAAACAGTTTCAGTTGAAAGTTAGCATTTCGCTGCATTTATAGTGTCAATATTTCACATACATGTTCCAACATCGTCTATCACGCTTGTACAATGTAATCTAACAAAATCATGTTGATGCTCAACCTTCCGTAAACAATCTCTGTGATACCAAAGTTCATATGCAGCAGCATCACCCGGCCCCTGTAGCAGTGACAGGCTTGTTCTGATTCTGTCGTCCCTTGTCCTTTCGTTAATGTCAATAAACCTTTAGCCCATGTCATCAGTTTGTACAATATGCACATTGCCTTCGGTGGGGTTTTCACACTGAAATACAAAAGTCTTGCACTTAGGATTAGTCCTACCACGTTTTCGTACACGACCCACATCTCCACTCACATCATTTCATTTTGATGGACGCCCAATCTTTGCCGGCGTTACTGGTAGTAGTTCAAAGGGAAGATGAATCACGGAATCTCTTTTCTGCTCTTTCTAGAATCCTTTTATAAACTACACTCTTACAACATTCTGTGTGGTATTTTACTTGTTCGAGTTCACTTGAAGACAATCTCTCCAAATTTTCAGCGAGTAAGTATATTGTGCTTCACCATATTTTGCCCGGTTTTGAGCAAAGTCCAACGTCTTGTAGACTGAAACCAAGGAAGCGTTCTTCACCCAAGTACGTCCTTCCTGGCTATCTTGATTACATATTATGCATGTTTGTGCAGCCATATTTAGATGTTCATCAGTTACAGTGATGGCGTATAGTGTTATAACTCCCACCAGAACCTATGTCGTAGATACCGCCCGAAAATATATATAACTTCTTACTAGGTACTCTATACCATTTGTATCGGTACCAAAATTCACGATATATTATTACAGTTTTAGTTATTTAATATCGCTAATTAAGAACGTACATATTTAAATGTAACATTGTGTCTTACTAACTATATATTTATCAAAAATAAACAAAGCAAGAACTATCATTATCATTAGGCCAAGAACTATCATTATGATTAGGCCAAAATCGTGAACAATGTCGTGAATGGCATTACATAATATAATAGTATGCATAGATTCAAATTCGATGCGATAAACATTCGACGCGATAAACGTAGTTTTCCACTCAAAACAACTTCTGATTAGAGACGAAACGATGGCGATACATGTGTGTTCAGCTTCATGCAAATGGTATAACCATATCTTTGTTTATTGTTTTATTGTCACCGCTCTACACACACACACTCACGCACGCACGCACACGCGCACACGCATAGGCACACACGCACACGCACACATGTCGAAAGAAATTATTACAAGAGTGACACCATTCATTAGCAGGTATTAATTTGCGACAACAGTGAAATTGTGACACACACAGTGGTGACATCTTGAGTAACTTACATTCACTATGTGGCGCCACTGGTGGACGTTTGAGTCACTGTTACACACCCTGGTGTTTTGCTTGTTGCCTTGGGTAAAAAAAGGTACGTTCTAATATAGCGCGGTGTGCAGTCCTTGGGACTGCTGAAAGCGCTCTACCCTTCACCTACTGGCATACCTGTTCATTCCAACGCCATCTCGACTTCTCTCGGAAGCATTCAGCCACGGTGCAGTAACTGCACGAAGACCATTCGTTCACACTTCCAACTCGGCCTCATTTATACAGCTGAATTATCTGTGGCAACGTGAGGTGAACGACATTACCAACATTTGGAAACAGCAGCAAAATATGATTTGAACCTGGGTTCTTTCGATTGAAAGTCCACCGTTCTAACCGCTACGCCACCGTGTCCTTTTGTTGGTGATAACCTTCTATTAACTATTATTATACACTGATCCCAGCTTTTTGTTGCCCTATCAATTAGTGTGTAAATTATACATACTTAATTTAACTGTAATAATTTCACTGTTCACGAATGCCCTACATAACATAGATTGAACAATGAATTGGAATATTCATGTTTCATTCAACTGACTGCGGTAGTATTATGAGCCCGTACCTTGTGACTAGCTCTTGTACGGTTCCAAAGTATCGGTGTAATGTTGATATAAAAAACTGTTTTGTTACTTTTGTATTTTAATGGATTGCTCAATCATTATAAACGGTTTCTTCTTTAAGAGTTTATTCTGCGAATTAGTATTTGGACATTTACTGAATAACGAGTGTTGCAGAGGCACGCATTAATGAACTTCTCTGTTCAAACAAACGAATTGTTTTGTGTATTGTAGCCATAAACATCAACAGCAGCGTGATTGTGGGCATCTGTTTGCCTTGTGCACTCGCTCGTGTTTGTCTTGTGTTGTTGTCTGTCGGTTTGTCAGTCTGTCTGTAATACTGTCTGAGTTGATGTTTGACTCAATGTGAACGAGAGTTTCTATTCGCATGTAACTAGTCGATTCTCGATATGCACACATGTCTACGTGGTCCTAAGTAAAATCTATCATACTATCGAATAAAAATGTATTTAATACAGCCCACGAAGGCTACAATAATTAGTGTCTACGTCCGAATTAGAACAAATTCGCAATGTTATCCTGACGACACAGTAGGCAGAGCAAAAGCTATTATATAAACATTATAAATGCACGATACCAACATGCCCCATGCCAACTGTAAATCTAGCCGCGGTGTTCGCTGAGTAAATTGTCACTGCCCTCTCTTCCTTTTCAGAGTTCTCTTCTCGAGACGATAAAATAAAAACAGTTTTGGCCGGTCAATCCAATGTATTATTATTACATCATACGATATGTTATATTAATATGCATACATACACTAGATGATAAAGACTGCATTGACCATAGGCCTATTTGTCTTTGCACTTCTTATGTCCTCTTCGACTTTCTGTAAACCCAAGCGTTTATTGCCCAGGTCGATGTTTTGTTTAGCCCAGTTGCTTCTTCTTGCTGTGTGTTGAACACGTGTTTCACTGCTATGCGTTGTTCGTTGCTGTTCGAGCCTCCAATATAGTGTTCAAGCTAGTATGAAAGCAATAGTTAATGTGTGGCTGTAAATGTCAATAACATGGTTATAACCAAAAGTTCATCATCTGCGCGAGATCACGTCTATGTTGCCAGACTAGTGGGGCATCTCCACGTTACACGTGGACGCACTAAGACACATTCGACCATGAGGCGAATCTCTGTTGACGTTTATTTATTTCCAGGAAGTGGAACTTCTTCGCCTGGAACACATATTGCATTTGCAATATGAGTGTTTCATAATGTCTACCTTGTTATATATTCATAAATTTTATGCTTGACACTGGAGAGAATAGTGGCAGACAAGCCACGACAAAGATGGAATAGCGACATCACAGATGTCATCGGAACGGCGATACTGGTCGATAGAAAAGCCGGAGGAGAAAAACATCTGTTTCGCAAAACAATTTGGGAAGAAAAGACCCGAAAAGGTATAAAAATAATTAAATGGTGATGTATTAGACATCATAGCAAGTACACAGGTTGAACATCCGAGTGGCACACAAAGTATACAAAACGAAAACCGGGAAAACAGTATACCAGAAGGGAATGCGAAATAGTAAAGATGTCATGGACAACAGGGCATGGACGAAAATGTGGCGTGCATTGAGAAAAGCCTTTGTCCATACTTCGGAAAAATATGGCTGCACAACAACACATTTCAATTATATTAAAGAGAATAAAAACACAGTGTCTTGCAATGGTTTGTGCGTGCGTGCATGCGTGCGTGCGTGGCTGTGCATGCGGGATTGTGCGTGTGTATGCGCTCCTGGATGATGCGCACGGACGTAAGTGCCGTCGAGTGTGTTTCTGACGCAGAACAAAATAAGCCGAATCTCACCTGCTGACTATGAAGATGATGCTGATTAAGCCACTGGTCAATAACAAGACGACGCCGATTACAGCAAGGGAACCTATCAAACCAACAAAATCAACAATACTGATTACGACTCAAGGCCACTTTACAGGTGATTGCAAGAATAATGGATGTGGTGGTAAACAAAAAAACAGGGCGGTGTTTCAGAGTGGGATTTATCCGCATCCCTTTATAATCACTATGTCACCTGTGACATCGGTTTAACGTGAACTACGCATATGTTCAATGTAGTGAGTCTACGTTAGGTGTGAAATAATGTAAAATGAGTCGTCGTGTAGAGCATACATAACGACGACTCCCAAGGAGTGCCCTACCCAGAACGAATAACTACACCGAATTACCTGACATCACCTGTTGATTGAGACTGAGTAACTACATCGACTCACCTGACATGATCTGAAGATTGGGACTGAACAACTACACCGAATCACCTGGCATCACCTGATGACTGAGACCGAGTAATTACACCGACTCACCTGATATCACCTGAGGGTTGAAACCGCTTAACATCACAGAGGAAGAGGACGGCGTTGTGAGCACATTCGCCAGTTTCCTTGATGAGATAACTATTGTCACTTTACTGCCATTTCCTCTGACGTCATCTTCCTGTGTTACAACGTTGTCGTACGTAGTGGCAGCTGCAGCGAAGTTTCCGTCGGCATCTTCTGAACGTGCAGTAGCGCCAGTGATAGGCACACGCTGAGTTGTTCCAGTTTGTTCAGTCGCACGGTCTGAGGATGAATCATGCGGCGGTGTAACACGTGTCAACACTTCTCCGTTCGTTGTCCATTGTTCAACCACCTTTGTAGCGGTAGATTTACCAGTTGATCATCCGTTTGATGGGTTCTTGGTCGGTGTTGTTCTTGATTTCTTGGTTGTAGTCGTTTGTTTGGTTATGTCTGTTTTCGTTGCAGCAGTACTAGTTGTTGTTGGCTTTATGGTTGTTGTAGTTTGCTCATTGCACTGTTACAAAGCGTCGCTGTGATGTTAACATAATAAACCATTGTGTTACTTGTGTGTTTTAACAGATTGTTCAATCTTTATAAACGGTTTCTTCTTTAAGAATTTATTTTGTGAGTTATTATTTGGATATTTGCTGAATATCGAGGGTTCAGTATAAGACAACTAGAGGTACGCATTAGTGAACTTCTCTTTTTAAAATAGACAACTTGTTCAATTAACTGTATATTGTTGCCATACACATTGCGAGATTGTAGACCTACTCATGTGCGGGCAAATGTTTGTCTTGTGTGTTTGTTGACATATTGCCTCGTGTCGCAGGCTGTCTGTCTGCAACACTGTCTGAGTTGATGTTTGTACCAATGTGAGCGATAGTTTCTATTTACATGTTCGTAGTCGCTCCAAGGTAAGCACACGTGTCTACATGTCTGTCTACGTGTCGACGTGTCTACGTGTCTACGTGGTGATTAATCAAATAAATTTTGCTAACAAATGACAGATTTTTATGTATTACAGCCTATGACGGCCACGGTCACTACCAACTGTTGATGCTAAACATAAGGTAAGGCAAATGTCTATGTCTACGTCCGAAACAGCACCAACATGGTGATATGGAAAAGGTAAGTTGGGATTAAACTCCGTGGTAACATGTCCACAAGTTAAATCCCCCATACATTGGTAACCCGAAATATTCACATCATATAATGTTATCATGAAGACACAATAGGCAGAACAATAGCTATTATATAGACATTATACGCATATGATACTAACGTGTCCCATGCCAACTATATTGTACTTCTAGCCGCCGTGTTCGCTGCGTAAAGCATCACTTCCCTAACAGTCTGTTCCGAGTTCCCTTCTCAAGACGATAAAATGACGGTTTCGGTCATTCCAGTGTTATCATTAATACATAATATGATATGTTACATCAATATGTATTCAGACATTAATGATTCAGATTGCATCAACCTTATCTGTCTTAGCTCTCGTCTGTCTTCTTCGTCAAATAATCTCGATTGTATTCTTTCTGTAAACCTAAACGTTTAGTGCCGATGTCGATATTTTGTTCAGCCCAGTTGCTTCAATTGATGTACGTTGAGCAGGTGGTTCACTGCTAACGTTGAACAGGTGGTTCACTGCTAACGTTGAACAGGTGGTTCACTGCTAACGTTGAACAGGTGGTTCACTGCTAACGTTGAACAGGTGGTTCACTGCTATACGTTGTTCGTTACGGTTGGAACCATCCAATACACAGCGCGAACAAGTATGATGACAACAGTTAATGTGTAGTTGTAAATGTCAGTAACATTGTTACGACCTTAGTTGATCTTCTACGCGAGACCACGTCCGTGTTGTTAGACTAGCGTGGCATCTCCAAGTTACACATAGACGCCCTGGTACATTTCCCACCAGCGGCGAATCTCTCTTGACGTTTATGTATTTCTAGGATGTGCAGTCGTCTTCGTCTGGAACACAAATTGCATTTTCATACCGTTTACCGTGTTACATATGCATAAATCATATGTTTGACACTGGAGGGAATAACAGCAGACAAGCCAGGACAAAGATGGAAGAGGGATATTACAGATGTCACTGGGACGGCCATAGTGGCGGATGGAAAAGCCGGAGAAGAAAGATATCGGTTTCGCACTGACTTTTGGAAACAAAGACCCGAACAAGATATGCAAATTTAAGAAAGATAACGACATCATTAGAACAGTAATAAATAACTTAATTGGTGATTTGTTTGGACATCGTAGCAAGTACTAAGGATGGACAACCGAGTGATAAGCAATATGTAAAAAGCGAAAATTGGGAAGACAGTATACAAGACGGGAGTACGAAATAGTAAGGATGATATGAATAACAGGGTATGGACGAACAGAGCAGGTGGCGTGCATTGAGAGAAGCCTTTGTTTATACCTCGAACAAACATGGCTGCACAACAACACACTTCAATTAGATTAAAAAAAATAACAACACAGTGTCTTGCAGTGTGTGTGTGTGTGTGTGTGTGTGTGTGTGTGTGTGTGTGTGTTTGCGTGCATGCGTGTGTGCGCGTGCATGAGTATGTGCGCACGTGCGGGCGTGTTAGTGCATGCGTGATTGTGCGTGTGTATGCGTGCTTGGATGATGCGAACGGACGTATATGCTGTCGAATGTGTTTCTGACGCAGAACCAAATAAGCCGACTCTCACCTGTTGACTACGAAGACGATGCAGATTAGGCCACTGGTCAATAATAGGACGACGCCGATTCCAGTAAGGGTACCTATCAAACCAACGAATTCAACCACACAAATTATGATTCAAAGCCACTTTACAGCGGATGGCAGAGATAATCGAGTTGGTGACAAACATAAACACAGGGCGGTGTTTTCAAAGTGGGGTTTCTCCACATCCATTTATTAGCACTATGCCACTTGTGATAGTGGTTTAACCTGAATTACACATAATTCCAAAGTACTGATTGTACGTTAGGTGTAAAGCAAGTCGTCACGTAGAACACACCGTCTAAGGAATTGGGTGAGCGGCAGATCAACATCAAAACGACGACTCCCTGGTCTCAAGGAGTGCCCTGCCATAGAACGAATAACCACACCGACTCACCTGAGGATTGAGTCTGAGTAACTACACCGACTCACCTATAATCACATGGTGTATGAGACTGAGTTACTATACCGACTCACCTGCCATCACCTGAGGATTGAGATTGAATAGCTACATCGACTCACCCGCCATCACCTGAAGGTTGACATCACTTAATATCACAGAGGAGGAGGACGGAGTTGTGAAGATATTCAGTCGTTTCCTTGTGGAAATAACTCTTGTCGCTGTACTTCCATTTCCTCTGACGTCGTATTCCTGCGTTACAACGTTGTCGTACGTAGTTGCAGTTGTACTAGAGAAGTTTCCGTCGGCATCTTCCGTACGTGCTGTAGCGTCAGTGATAGACACACGCCTAGTTTGTTCTGTCACACGGTCTGAGGACGAGTATTGCGGCCTTGTCGCACGAGTCAACGCATCTCCGTTCGTCGTCCATTGTACAATCGTCTTTGTAGCGGTAGATTTACCGTTTGCAAAACCATTTGATGGGTTCTGGGTGGTTGGTGCAGCAGTACTAGTCGTTGTTGGCTTTGTAGTTGTTGTCATTTGCTCGGTCCTTGTTGTCGTAGGAGCAATGGTAATCGTTGTTGGCTTTGTAGTTATTGTAGTTTGCTCGGTCGTTGCTGTCGTAGGATCAATGGTAGTGGTTGTTAGCTTTGTAGTTGTTGTCGTTTGCTCGGTAGTTGTTGTCGTAGGAGTAATGTTAGTCGTTGTTGGCTTTGTAGTTGTTGTCGTTTGCTCGGTCGTTGTAACTGTAGTTGTTGTTGGTTTTTGAGTTGTTGTCGGTTTTTTGGTCGTTGTTGTCGTAGGAATAGTTGTTGTTGTTTTTGTTGTTGTTATTGGCGTTTTAGTTGTAGTTGTCTTCTTAGTAGTCGTAGTTGTAGTGGTCCGGACGTCGACTTTCTTACAGTCAATATTAATGCTTCCTAGCCAGATTTGTTTAGCTGAAGCAAATAAAAAATTCAATTAGACAAGAACATGAAATAACATTGTTTGTATATGTTGCTCTGTTTGTAGGTATGTTTGTACACACGTACGTACATAAGATAAGAGTTATTCTCCAAATTGCGTATCTTTTCCACAGTGTCGCCCGGACAATTGGAAAGCAACAAGAAACGATGCGTCCAATTGGCTTATGTGTCACGACAGAGGCCTTAGGATCGATCTTAGAACAATATTCAGAAAATCGATTTTTTTTAAAAGAACATTACAGTGTAAAGCAGATCAACACGAACCTTGGAATATAGTGCTGAAACACATTTGAAGGATGCCTATCAACTAGCTGTCATTGCCTACTTTCGTTGAATTACCTTTTCTACTGGATAAGCATATTCTTTTCTTTGGCTTCGACCGAAAGCATCATTATTTCACTTATTTTATTTGTCTACGAGTTGACTCACTACTTACACCAGAAAAAAAAATACTTTGGTATGTTATTAAAAATAAAATAAATGCATCCCATAAAGGGAACATAGTCAAATCTTTTATTATCAATCACTCGACAAATTATGTTATGAGTTCCTGAGCAGATATTTCGTCGAATATCAGTGTCTTCGATTGTTTGGTCAATGGTGTTACACTGTGTGATTTAGGAACTTCAGTAAAATCCGGAAATGTGTGTTATCTTTGTAACGAGTGAGTCGTTGTTGGATATAAAATAGTTGTACGACAAATTGCTCACATAATATAATATTGTGTGTGTATATGTGTGTGTGTGTGTGTGTGTGTGTGTGTGTGTGTGTGTGTGTGTGTGTGTGTGTATTATATATATATATATATATATATATATATATATATATATATATATATATATATATATATATATATATATATATATATATATATATATATATATATATATATATATATATATACATATATACATACATATATACATATATATCTACATATTCTTTGTATACAAATAAGCTACTCTAGCTTGTCCGAAACAGCTTCAACGCTGTACATGACCTGTCCAGTGTATTGGGTTGAATTACATGATTGTTTGCTAACCACTTTGATATTATTTAATTGGACACGCCAATGTACCCTCTGTGAGCGCCAACTTCCTTCGCATACGAGGCGAGTTGGGGCAGTTGAGGAGGGGTTAGATAATGGATAATATCATAAATACTACAATCGTTTGGAAATCGCTAAATACGTCTACTAATGCACAACTACGTTACCTTAAGAACAAAATTATTTTAACTGAAATTTGTGCCAATCCTCCCCGGTCTCCAATACACGCGTACGTATATACATACATACACATACATACATACATACATACATACATACATGCATACATACATACATACATAAATACATACATGCATACAAACATAAATGCATGCATACATACATACATCCATACATACATACATACATACACACATACATACATACATATATACATACATGTATACATTCACGAACACATAATATAACACGCACACACACAAGCACGCACACACACAAACACACACACACACACACACACACACACACACACACACACACACACTCACACACCGTCGTCGTTCGTCCATCGCGAAGCGATGAGGACAACTTCAGTCATCCGGTGGTTGAGGGGCTGGATTGGTCTGTGAGTACACATGTGGCTGAAGAAGCCAATCTGCTGCTGGAAGATTCTCTGGCATAATGGACGGGAGCCGCATGTGGTGTCAGGGGGTCGCTGGCTCTTGACTTTCTCGCTTGCCCCCGTTGTTCTGCTGGAGCAGTCCTGTTTACCTCGCCGGTTGCAGCTCCTTTGTGCAGGGACGAGAGCCACTCAGCACGGTCTTGAGCATCGTGTTCCCAGGTGGTGGGGTTGGTAGTAAACGCTTTCACGGAGATGTTCAGATTGTCATTGAAACTTTTCCTTTTCCCCTGTGAGCGCTCACCGTCTTGTAGATCACTGTAGAAGAGTATTTTCGGCAGCCGGAGGTCTGACATGCGATGGTCTGCCCGTCGTAACTGAGGCCAGCTTGAGCAAGGACCTCAGTTTTCCGGATCTTGTCCTGCCACTTGAGGTTGAGGAGTCTCCTGAGGCTGGCTCTGTGTAAGTGATTCAGCTTCCAGCAGTTACGTTGTTTCACTGTCCACTTTTCGCAGACGTAAAGCAGCGTCTGGAGCACTATTTCCCTGCACACCTTCAGCTTGGTCTGTAGACTAATGCCTCTTCTGTTACAAACTTTGGCTTGTAGTATGCGCTGGCTTTTGCGATCCTGGTGTTGACTACGTCGTCGCTGACGACGATCTGGGACAGCGAAGTGCCTAACTGTGTAAATCTGTTCACCACGTTCCGTCTTTGGTCGTTGGCTGTGACTCTGGACTCAACGTATGGTTTCCCTGGAATTGGCTACTGCATTGCTTCAGTATTTTTGATACTGAATGTTATGCCGAAGTCGTTGTATCGAGGTGGAGAACAGGTCGGCATTTTGTTACTGACATTTCTCTTGAAGCTTGCAGAGAATACCATGGCTATCGTCCCGCACTCTTTCCGGAATCCACATTGGCTCCCTGATAGGAGTCCCTGGTCGACACACGCACGCATGCACGCACGCACGCGCATACACACACACACACACACACTCTCACTTACTCACTCACTCACTCACTCACTCACTCACTCACACACACACTCACACCCACCCACCCACCCACCCACACACACACACATACACACACACACACACACACACACACACACACACACACACACACACAGACACACACACACACACACACACACACACACACACACACACACACACACACACACACACACACACACACACACACACACATGTGGATATGCGTATACATAATCCCGTTAAATGCATAAGCGTAATGTATGACTGGGTGCCATGGATACGTACCGTTGAGACGTACTGTGGAAGAGCCGTCATCTTCGAAGAACACCCGAATGCACGTATAAAAGGTACATCGGTCTCTGGTGATGGAGTTTCGGCGGAAACATTCGGTCTTCTCCAGTGGTGTCCATTGATTGGGGCTACCAACATTTGAGACACACACTTTCTGTGCTCTCCCATTCGGTTTTACTTCAGCCTTAAATGTAAAGTGCTGATGAGCTTTTGACGTCCAGAAAACACTGCACTGGCACGTCATGGAAGCAGTCGTCTTCAAAGTGATGTTTGCAGCGTTGACATCTCTTACCTTTCCAGTGCAATCGGGTATTTTATTGGCTGAAATTATATATTGAGAGCTATTTAACAAAGTATTTAAGTACACAACACAGGCGACCGAATGGGCATACAACAAATGTTTAAATAGACGATTTGATTGCTAGTGTTTCACGAATATGATCATTCCGGCCTACTAGTCATTTGCGCGAATATCGAGTATTTTTTCCTTGGCGTGAAAGTATTGAAGACTATTGAAGATTGAATTATTGAAGTTTGAAGAAAGTATTGGAATGATAAAGAAAGAAAACATGCAAGAACATTTCCCGATCGAAAGGTAATACATAAACACATATGACACTAGCACGAAGAAATAGCCTAAACATTAGCCCGAGAGAGGCCTTTCATGGTTATTTGTTAGCTTGACACGTGTGTAATGTTATGTACAAGAGAGAGGCCGGTACAAACCGAAGGTCAAATCCAGAAAAATCAGAAACAGCGCGGTCACTATTAGGCGCCATCCGGTCATGTTTACGAGCCTGTAAACCAAATATTTATTCTGATTTCCTCTCCGACAGAACAAAACTGAAAGACAAGACTTACACAACGCGTGCAGCAATGTTCATGAAATTACCAGATTAATCAATTACATGTAAAATAAACAAATTAAGATTGTTTTCTGTATTCATATTTTTCATAAAAACGAACACATAATTAAAACCTGATTGGACTCAACGAGCTAACAAAATATCATTTGGAAATTCGAAATGAAAAGCCAAAACATGATTGCTAATATTTATATCTCCCAATGGTATCTGACATAGATACCCTCGGGGTAAGCTTCCACCGTGGGATGCATTATTTCAAACAGAGACAACATGTTAATCAGGGTCGAGCGCCTCAACAACTTAACACAGCATTCTTCTCAAGGTACCCTTGTGGGGGGGACTTAATTGACAATTGGTTGATTTGGTTTGACAAAACACAAAATACAGGTAACAACAATTCAGGCATGGACAATAGTAAAAACTAGACTAGTTGTGGTAACTGGATGCCCTAGAGATATAATAGATAATGCGGGTATTTCATAACTCCGCCTGTTAGCCTCTTAGAGGAGCAGTCGGTCCCAAGCCTGGATAAAGGAGGAGGGCTGGACATGGGGCTAGCGACCCCATCCCGTACAACAAGGAAACTGAAACAAGAGAAAACACTACTCTCGGTGGAGGGAGGGAGGCAGAACGGGTCACTGAATTAATGACGGATGGGGATCGAACCCGAAAGGACGTCTTTACTCCGATAGCGGATCTCCTAATACCAAAAAACTTAAGCTGATTCATAAATTAACATAGAAATCCGCAGATAGCAAAACAAAAAGGCAAATTGATCACATTCTCATCAATGGTAAGTGGCGACGTTCGCTACATGATGTTAGAACCAAGAGACATGCGGACACCGGGAGTGATCACAACCTTGTGGTAGCTGCCTTGGATCTGAAGCTGAGAGGAGCCAAACTCGGGGAATAAAGACAGAAGCACTTAAATTATTCACTTACCCTGAAATCAAACAGAAGTTTAAGATTGCTCTCAAGACCAGTTACAGTGTATTGCAGAATGAGATTGAAACGTCTATGCATGCATTCAACTAAGTAATAAGGAAGCAGGAGATAGTATCATTGTTATCAAAGTCTTCAGCAGGATCATCCTCAGACGAATGTCAGCTGCAACTGAGAACATCATCCACCAGGAATAAGCTGAAAAGGGAAAGGTTGTTTTGGTCACATCTTCACCCTCAGACAGATCATCAAACATTCAGTTGAATGGAACAGCACCATTTATTACATAGACCAGCACTTCTATACATATATTTGAATGCAAGGTTATTTGCAATAACCAGCTCACAGATAGTTTCATAACCACAAGAGGGGTCAAGCAAGGCTGCATCTTATCACAGAAGGGGCATTAGATGGACCCTCACCACCTACCTGGAGGATCTGGACTATGCTGCTGACATCAACCTGCTTTCAAGTCGGCAGAGAGATATGGAAGAGAAGACAAACTGACGAAGACAGCACAGATGTTGGGTCTTAAAGTGAACACCAGCAAAAAAAAGCTGACGAAAATGAATCACAAGTCAAACGACCCAGTCACCGAAAACAACAGCGACATAGATGAAATGTACAAGTTTACATACATGGAGAGTAAAATAGCAACAGTTGGAAACTCCGAGAGAGGTCAACTCTAGGATCACCAAAGTAAACCAGTCCTTTGGCACGCCGAAGAACACACGGGAGTCAAAACAAGTGGGAACCAACACTAAACTCAGAATCTTCAAAAGCAATGTCCTCGGTGTTTTACTGTGTGGGACAGAGTGCTACAATGTCCTCAGTGTTTTACTGTATGGGACAGAGTGCTACAATGTCCTCAGTGTTTTACTGTATGGGACAGAGTGCTACAATATCCTCAGTGTTTTACTGTATGGGACATAGTGCTACAATGTCCTCGGTGTTTTACTGTATGGGACAGAGTGTTACAATGTCCTCAGTATTTTACTGTATGGGACAGAGTGCTACAATATCCTCAGTGTTTTACTGTATGGGACAGAGTGCTGCAATGTCCTCGGTGTTTTACTGTATGGGACAGAGTGCTGCAATGTCCTCGGTGTTTTACTGTATGGGACAGAGTGCTACAATGTCCTCAGTGTTTTACTGTATGGGACAGAGTGCTACAATGTCCTCAGTGTTTTACTGTATGGGACAGAGTGCTACAATGTCCTCAGTGTTTTACTGTATGGGACAGAGTGCTGCAATGTCGTCAGTGTTTTACTGTATGGGACAGCGTGCTGCAATGTCCTCAGTGTTTTACTGTATGGGACAGAGTGCTACAATGTCCTCAGTGTTTTACTGTATGGGACAGAGTGTTACAATGTCCTCAGTGTTTTACTGTATGGGACAGAGTGCTACAATGTCCTCAGTGTTTTACTGTATGGGACAGAGTGCTACAATGTCCTCAGTGTTTTACTGTATGGGACAGAGTGCTGCAATGTCCTCAGTGTTTTACTGTATGGGACAGAGTGCTACAATGTCCTCAGTGTTTTACTGTATGGGAAAGAGTGCTGCAATGTCCTCAGTGTTTTACTGTATGGGACAGAGTGCTACAATGTCCTCAGTGTTTTACTGTATGGGACAGCGTGCTGCAATGTCCTCAGTGTTTTACTGTATGGGACAGAGTGCTGCAATGTCCTCAGTGTTTTACTGTATGGGACAGAGTGCTGCAATGTCCTCAGTGTTTTACTGTATGGGGCAGAGTGCTGCAATGTCCTCAGTGTTTTACTGTATGGGACAGAGTGCTACAATGTCCTCGGTGTTTTACTGTATGGGGCAGAGTGCTGCAATGTCCTCAGTGTTTTACTGTATGGGACAGAGTGCTACAATGTCCTCGGTGTTTTACTGTATGGGGCAGAGTGCTACAATGTCCTCAGTGTTTTACTGTATGGGACAGAGTGCTACAATGTCCTCGGTGTTTTACTGTATGGGACAGAGTGTTACAATGTCCTCAGTATTTTACTGTATGGGACAGAGTGCTACAATATCCTCAGTGTTTTACTGTATGGGACAGAGTGCTGCAATGTCCTCGGTGTTTTACTGTATGGGACAGAGTGCTGCAATGTCCTCGGTGTTTTACTGTATGGGACAGAGTGCTACAATGTCCTCAGTGTTTTACTGTATGGGACAGAGTGCTACAATGTCCTCAGTGTTTTACTGTATGGGACAGAGTGCTACAATGTCCTCAGTGTTTTACTGTATGGGACAGAGTGCTGCAATGTCCTCAGTGTTTTACTGTATGGGACAGAGTGCTACAATGTCCTCAGTGTTTTACTGTATGGGACAGAGTGCTACAATGTCCTCAGTGTTTTACTGTATGGGACAGAGTGCTACAATGTCCTCAGTGTTTTACTGTATGGGACAGAGTGCTACAATGTCCTCAGTGTTTTACTGTATGGGACAGAGTGCTACAATGTCCTCAGTGTTTTACTGTATGGGAAAGAGTGCTGCAATGTCCTCAGTGTTTTACTGTATGGGACAGAGTGCTACAATGTCCTCAGTGTTTTACTGTATGGGACAGCGTGCTGCAATGTCCTCAGTGTTTTACTGTATGGGACAGAGTGCTTCAATGTCCTCAGTGTTTTACTGTATGGGACAGAGTGCTGCAATGTCCTCAGTGTTTTACTGTATGGGTCAGAGTGCTGCAATGTCCTCAGTGTTTTACTGTATGGGACAGAGTGCTACAATGTCCTCAGTGTTTTACTGTATGGGACAGAGTGCTGCAATGTCCTCAGTGTTTTACTGTATGGGACAGAGTGCTACAATGTCCTCAGTGTTTTACTGTATGGGGCAGAGTGCTGCAATGTCCTCAGTGTTTTACTGTATGGGACAGAGTGCTACAATGTCCTCAGTGTTTTACTGTATGGGACAGAGTGCTACAATGTCCTCAGTGTTTTATTGTATGGGACAGAGTGCTACAATGTCCTCGGTGTTTTACTGTATGGGACAGAGTGCTGCAATGTCCTCAGTGTTTTACTGTATGGGACAGAGTGCTACA
Organism: Lamellibrachia satsuma; assembly: GCA_033239005.1. NCBI lineage: Eukaryota > Metazoa > Annelida > Polychaeta > Sabellida > Siboglinidae > Lamellibrachia > Lamellibrachia satsuma. The sequence goes on from BSQZ01000018.1 coordinate 8,314,556, forward strand.
ATGTCCTCAGTGTTTTACTGTATGGGACAGAGTGCTACAATGTCCTCAGTGTTTTACTGTATGGGACAGAGTGCTGCAATGTCCTCAGTGTTTTACTGTATGGGACAGAGTGCTGCAATGTCCTCAGTGTTTTACTGCATGGGACAGAGTGCTGCAATGTCCTCAGTGTTTTACTGCATGGGACAGAGTGCTGCAATGTCCTCAGTGTTTTACTGCATGGGACAGAGTGCTACAATGTCCTCAGTGTTTTACTGCATGGGACAGAGTGCTACAATGTCCTCAGTGTTTTACTGTATGGGACAGAGTGCTGCAATGTCCTCAGTGTTTTACTGTATGGGACAGAGTGCTACAATGTCCTCAGTGTTTTACTGTATGGGACAGAGTGCTGCAATGTCCTCAGTGTTTTACTGTATGGGACAGAGTGCTACAATGTCCTCAGTGTTTTACTGTATGGGACAGAGTGCTGCAATGTCCTCAGTGTTTTACTGTATGGGACAGGGTGCCGCAATGTCCTCAGTGTTTTACTGTATGGGACAGAGTGCTGCAATGTCCTCAGTGTTTTACTGTATGGGACAGAGTGCTGCAATGTCCTCAGTGTTTTACTGTATGGGACAGAGTGCTACAATGTCCTCGGTGTTTTACTGTATGGGACAGAGTGCTGCAATGTCCTCGGTGTTTTACTGTATGGGACAGAGTGCTACAATGTCCTCAGTGTTTTACTGTATGGGACAGAGTGCTACAATGTCCTCGGTGTTTTACTGTATGGGACAGAGTGCTGCAATGTCCTCGGTGTTTTACTGTATGAGACAGAGTGCTACAATGTCCTCAGTGTTTTACTGTATGGGACAGAGTGCTACAATGTCCTCAGTGTTTTACTGTATGGGACAGAGTGCTACAATGTCCTCGGTGTTTTACTGTATGGGGCAGAGTGCTGCAATGTCCTCAGTGTTTTACTGTATGGGACAGAGTGCTACAATGTCCTCGGTGTTTTACTGTATGGGGCAGAGTGCTGCAATGTCCTCAGTGTTTTACTGTATGGGACAGAGTGCTACAATGTCCTCGGTGTTTCACACTGTATGGGACAGAGTGCTACAATGTCCTCAGTGTTTTACTGTATGGGACAGAGTGCTACAATGTCCTCGGTGTTTTACTGTATGGGACAGAGTGCTGCAATGTCCTCAGTGTTTTATTGTATGGGACAGAGTGCTACAATGTCCTCAGTGTTTTACTGTATGGGACAGAGTGCTACAATGTCCTCAGTGTTTTACTGTATGGGACAGAGTGCTGCAATGTCCTCAGTGTTTTACTGTATGGGACAGAGTGCTACAATGTCCTCAGTGTTTTACTGTATGGGACAGAGTGCTACAATGTCCTCGGTGTTTTACTGTATGGGGCAGAGTGCTGCAATGTCCTCAGTGTTTTACTGTATGGGACAGAGTGCTACAATGTCCTCGGTGTTTTACTGTATGGGACAGAGTGCTGCAATGTCCTCAGTGTTTTATTGTATGGGACAGAGTGCTACAATGTCCTCAGTGTTTTACTGTATGGGACAGAGTGCTGCAATGTCCTCAGTGTTTTATTGTATGGGACAGAGTGCTACAATGTCCTCAGTGTTTTACTGCATGGGACAGAGTGCTGCAATGTCCTCAGTGTTTTACTGTATGGGACAGAGTGCTGCAATGTCCTCAGTGTTTTACTGCATGGGACAGAGTGCTACAATGTCCTCAGTGTTTTACTGTATGGGACAGAGTGCTGCAATGTCCTCAGTGTTTTACTGTATGGGACAGAGTGCTACAATGTCCTCAGTGTTTTACTGTATGGGACAGAGTGCTACAATGTCCTCAGTGTTTTACTGTATGGGACAGAGTGCTACAATGTCCTCAGTGTTTTACTGTATGGGACAGAGTGCTACAATGTCCTCAGTGTTTTACTGTATGGGACAGAGTGCTGCAATGTCCTCAGTGTTTTACTGTATGGGACAGAGTGCTGCAATGTCCTCAGTGTTTTACTGTATGGGACAGAGTGCTGCAATGTCCTCAGTGTTTTACTGTATGGGACAGAGTGCTGCAATGTCCTCAGTGTTTTACTGTATGGGACAGAGTGCCGCAATGTCCTCAGTGTTTTACTGTATGGGACAGAGTGCTGCAATGTCCTCAGTGTTTTACTGTATGGGACAGAGTGCTGCAATGTCCTCGGTGTTTTACTGTATGGGACAGAGTGCTACAATGTCCTCAGTGTTTTACTGTATGGGACAGAGTGCTGCAATGTCCTCGGTGTTTTACTGTATGGGACAGAGTGCTGCAATGTCCTCGGTGTTTTACTGTATGGGACAGAGTGCTGCAATGTCCTCGGTGTTTTACTGTAGGGGGACAGAGTGCAAAGAATGTCCTCCGGTGTTTACTGTATGAGACAGAGTGCTACAATGTCCTCAGTGTTTTACTGTATGGGACAGAGTGCTACAATGTCCTCGGTGTTTTACTGTATGGGACAGAGTGCTGCAATGTCCTCAGTGTTTTACTGTATGGGACAGAGTGCTACAATGTCCTCAGTGTTTTACTGTATGGGACAGAGTGCTACAATGTCCTCGGTGTTTTACTGTATGGGGCAGAGTGCTGCAATGTCCTCAGTGTTTTACTGTATGGGACAGAGTGCTACAATGTCCTCGGTGTTTTACTGTATGGGGCAGAGTGCTGCAATGTCCTCAGTGTTTTACTGTATGGGACAGAGTGCTACAATGTCCTCGGTGTTTTACTGTATGGGACAGAGTGCTACAATGTCCTCAGTGTTTTACTGTATGGGACAGAGTGCTACAATGTCCTCGGTGTTTTACTGTATGGGACAGAGTGCTGCAATGTCCTCAGTGTTTTATTGTATGGGACAGAGTGCTACAATGTCCTCAGTGTTTTACTGTATGGGACAGAGTGCTACAATGTCCTCAGTGTTTTACTGTATGGGACAGAGTGCTGCAATGTCCTCAGTGTTTTACTGTATGGGACAGAGTGCTACAATGTCCTCAGTGTTTTACTGTATGGGACAGAGTGCTACAATGTCCTCAGTGTTTTACTGTATGGGACAGAGTGCTGCAATGTCCTCAGTGTTTTACTGTATGGGACAGAGTGCTACAATGTCCTCAGTGTTTTACTGTATGGGACAGAGTGCTGCAATGTCCTCAGTGTTTTACTGTATGGGACAGAGTGGTGCAATGTCCTCAGTGTTTTACTGTATGGGACAGAGTGCTGCAATGTCCTCAGTGTTTTACTGTATGGGACAGAGTGGTGCAATGTCCTCAGTGTTTTACTGTATGGGACAGAGTGCTGCAATGTCCTCAGTGTTTTACTGTATGGGACAGAGTGCTACAATGTCCTCTGTGTTTTACTGTATGGGACAGCGTGCTGCAATGTCCTCAGTGTTTTACTGTATGGGACAGAGTGCTACAATGTCCTCAGTGTTTTACTGTATGGGACAGAGTGCTGCAATGTCCTCAGTGTTTTACTGTATGGGGCAGAGTGCTGCAATGTCCTCAGTGTTTTACTGTATGGGACAGAGTGCTACAATGTCCTCAGTGTTTTCCTGTATGGGACAGCGTGCTGCAATGTCCTCAGTGTTTTACTGTATGGGACAGAGTGCTCAAATGTCCTCAGTGTTTTTACTGTATGGGACAGAGTGCTGCAATGTCCTCAGTGTTTTACTGTATGGGACAGAGTGCTACAATGTCCTCAGAGTTTCACTGTATGGGACAGAGTGCTACAATGTCCTCAGTGTTTTATTGTATGGGACAGAGTGCTACAATGTCCTCGGTGTTTTACTGTATGGGCAGAGTGCTGCAATGTCCTCAGTGTTTTATTGTATGGGACAGAGTGCTACAATGTCCTCAGTGTTTTACTGTATGGGACAGAGTGCTGCAATGTCCTCAGTGTTTTACTGTATGGGACAGAGTGCTACAATGTCCTCAGTGTTTTACTGTATGGGACAGAGTGCTACAATGTCCTCAGTGTTTTACTGTATGGGACAGAGTGTTGCAATGTCCTCAGTGTTTTACTGTATGGGACAGAGTGCTACAATGTCCTCAGTGTTTTACTGTATGGGACAGAGTGCTGCAATGTCCTCAGTGTTTTACTGTATGGGACAGAGTGCTACAATGTCCTCAGTATTTTACTGTATGGGACAGAGTGCTACAATGTCCTCAGTGTTTTACTGTATGGGACAGAGTGCTACAATGTCCTCAGTGTTTTACTGTATGGGACAGAGTGCTACAATGTCCTCAGTGTTTTACTGTATGGGACAGAGTGCTACAATGTCCTCAGTGTTTTACTGTATGGGACAGAGTGCTACAATGTCCTCAGTGTTTTACTGTATGGGACAGAGTGCTACAATGTCCTCAGTGTTTTACTGTATGGGACAGAGTGCTTCAATGTCCTCAGTGTTTTACTGTATGGGACAGAGTGCTACAATGTCCTCAGTGTTTTACTGTATGGGACAGAGTGCTACAATGTCCTCAGTGTTTTACTGTATGGGACAGAGTGCTACAATGTCCTCAGTATTTTACTGTATTGGGCAGAGTGCTACAATGTCCTCGGTGTTTTACTGTATGGGACAGAGTGCTACAATGTCCTCGGTGTTTTACTGCATGGGGCAGAGTGCTACAATGTCCTCAGTGTTTTACTGTATGGGACAGAGTGCTACAATGTCCTCAGTGTTTTACTGTATGGGGCAGAGTGCTACAATGTACTCGGTGTTTTACTGTATGGGACAGAGTGCTACAAAGTCCTCAGGGTTTTACTGTATGGGGCAGAGTGCTGGAAACTAACAACTACAAAATACATAACAAGAGTTTGCGGAAGATTCTCACAATCTTCTGGTCTAGAAGAATTTTCAATAAAGAACTGCACAAGAGGACAAATGCAAAATCTATTACCAAAACAGTGAAGAAGAGAAGATGGGGAAGGCTGGGGCACGTGTGTCGAATGCCACCAGATGCATTGCCCTGAATAGCCCTACGCTGGGCACAAAATGGGAAGCGGAAAAGAGGTCGTCCCAAGGAGACCTGGAGAAGAACCATGAAGAATGAGATGAAGGCATGCGGACTGACCTGAGAAACCATCACCAGACAGGCAGCAGACCGACAGGCAGCAGACCGACAGCAGTGGCGCTCTCTTGGCAGCAGACAGGCAGCAGACAGGCAGCAGACCGACAGGCAGCAGACCGACAGGCAGCAGACCGACAGGCAGCAGACCGACAGGCAGCAGACCGACAGGCAGCAGACAGACAGCAGTGGCGCTCTCTTGTGGAAACCTTATGTGCCACTTGAGGCACGAAGAGGGCTGAGTGAGTGAGCGATATATCTGATTCATGCGCTGAAGAAATGTAATAAGTAAACACGCGCACACGCACACGCACACGCACACGCACACGCACACGCACACGCACACAACCACATACACGCGGGCGCAAGCACGCACGCACGCACACGCATGCACACGCACACATATATATATATATACGGGCATTTTTAAAATTCCCGAATTACTTCCTATTAGTTTGCACTGTCCGCTAACTGTCCATATCTGCCACTTGGCAAATATGGGCAACGGACAGGGAATTTGGACCCAACCATTCATAGTCACCCTGTCGCTTGCGGACAGCTCAAAGTGCACTGACAATCCCGCGAGTCGGGCTAGCTGAGCCACGACTGATACGTACTAACTCCACTACGTATGTATTCTGTGTAATACCATCTGCATAATGTAGTCAATAAATAAAACAAATGTAGTCCAAATAATTGATTGTGAGTAAGTTTATCTACGGGTTACAACGAATGCTCTGTGCGAGTCTTTTGACGAAATAAAATACAAAACGCGTGCACAGACCAAACGCACCTCTGAACTACATTATCAAAGCAAAATATGCGAGAATAGACAAATTTGAATCGCAAATCAATGACCTCGAACAAAACTTTAAAAAGAAAAATGTATTCATGACATGATTAAACCCGGACACCTGTGCCAACACATTGACCAACGCCACTACTACCCGACAATCCACACGCCACTCAAACGACAACGACATACAACAATGAAAGCTTAATTCATGACATTCATGAAAGAAAAACTTGGCACAACACTCGAGCCGGATGACACCACGGCCATTGACGACCTTCCACTGAGACGAGATGGAACTTGACCTGTCATCACACAGCTACTGTTTGCGGAGAAGAAGGCGGCGCTGATGGGTAAGCGAGGTTCGCTGAGGCACGTCTATATTAGTGTTCTGCACGGGCAGGGCCTTGGGCTCAAGCCCGGCCGGCAGCCCGCGGGTTGGGCTGGGCCTCTACAAAATTTAAACACATCGGGCTTGGGCCGGGCTGGGCCTAGTGTGAGCGGACCGGGCCGGGCCTGTTCTGGGCCTGGACCTAATAAAAATATTAGTACAAAACCCAGATTTGTTATTTTAATATTAATACAAACTGACTATACATTGTATTTCCGGTCAACGAATGTTTAAAATTATTTCTTTAGCATTACATAGTTGCAAATTGAGACCTTGCATGGAATTATGAATTTCACCAGTGCTTATATTGGAATGTAGTTTAATCTATTTTCAATAATGGGACTTCCAATGGTATAATTTTAGTAATGTGCATTCTTTTAATAGAGACATTTCATATAATAGCAACGCATAATATTGCATACACAGCACACACACACACACACACACACACACACAGACACACACACACACACACACACACACACACACACACACACACACACACACACACACACACAGATGCATATTTTTGGCATGAATGTAGCCTTTTGCCTATATCTAATGGCCCCATAAGTTCGCTTGGCTGGAAGTAGCCAGCCCCAAATGTTTAATTTAGACATATTTGCAGAGGCAATCAAGCCATGATTAACCATCAAGGTATCACCCTTTGACCTTACCAAAGGACATTCTATTGTCTTCCCTCTAAATCTCGCCTGCCTGAATGACCTGCCCACTGGCAACTGCCCACTGCCCAGAGCCCACCAGTTGGTAGTTGGTATTTTTCAATTGTGTTATCTTTTGTCTACTGTTTAGTGTCTACAATTTCCCCAGTACTAATTCATTCACACCTGTACTAATTCACACATGTCGGAACCTGATCTGTCTCAGGCTAGTGACTGCAGGCCTGCTGGAAATGCCACTATGTGTCCGTGCCAGTGGGTGACATTTAATTGAAATATCAATTAATACCAAATTTACTGCTCTTACTGGTAATATTAATTAATTAAATTAAGTTAACTTAGTTGAGCTAATCCAATTAACAACTTAAATTAGGGTTATTGTTTGCATTAAGTTTAAAATAAACAAATTTCCTACCCTAATCATAAGACAATAAATTATAGCCATATATAAAATACGTTATAATACTTAATGGAAATGACAATAAAAGGTTGATTATTTTTCTTCAGGATATTCGTCTGTTTGAAGCAGTTGGATGCGCTGGATTTCTAGAACTCGTCCAGCACACAGTACAGCCAGTAGACATTATACAATGTTCATATATATATATATATATATATATATATATATATATATATATATATATATATATATATATATATATATATATATATATATATATATATATATATATATATATATATATATATATATATATATATATATATATATATAAATATATATATATATATATATATATATATATATATATATATATATATATATATATATATATATATATTATTATTTAATAAAGCAATACATATGTATTACAGTTTATTTTTTATTTATTTTTTACAAATTAATAGGTTTATCTTTTTAAAACATTAGCGGGCCGCGGGCATACTCGTCTTTGGCCCGCGGGTATGGGTCGGGACTGGACCTGAAACGTGCGTGCCGGCGCCAAACATTAACGGTTTGGGCCGGGCTTGGGCCGGGCCTGGGCCTAAATTCTAGTTTGCATGTCTGGACCGGAATGGGCTTGAAAATTGTTTGCAGGCTTGGGCCGGGCCTGGATTCTAGCTGCTAATTGCCGGCCGGGCTTGGGTTCAAATTATAGGCCCGTACAGGGCACCAGTCTATATACCTGAACGATCACCTAACATCATTCAACAGTTAACGGTTTCGCCAACCGAGACAGTTCGCGAAGCGAAGATACACGCGGCGTGGACCATGAACTGTTCCGTCTATGAAAGGCGTCGTGAGGCCGACCCTAAGGTTTTTTTTATATTAAGAAGACACTTAATGGCCGAATATGTGAAACCAAGTCGATGGTAGTTGATGATGTACTTGATGTGTAACTGTTAAATTTGGAATTAACCGAAACAAAACTGCATTAGTCAGTTGTGCGTACAGGTGCCCTGGTTCAAATGTAATATGTTTTAGTGACACAATAGAACGTTTGTTTGTTCGTGTACGTAAGAAAGACACACATATTATTCTTATGTGGTGATTTCAATATAGATTTGTTTAAA
>BSQZ01000018.1:8328035-8463035 GCA_033239005.1 Lamellibrachia satsuma
CGGGCAGTGACGTCGCAATGTAATGGTCGTTTTTCGCAGTTCTGTATGTCGCAACGATGTCACTATCGGGTGCGTCACTTTTCGTGTTCCCGAGCAAAGACGTAATATCAAGTTTGAAATCGGAAAGGCGTATGTGACGCAGTCGCCGAAAAAAATATTTCGTTTCCCATTCAAACAGGCTTTCTGACAATTACACAGAATTTGTCGCCCATGTTGTCACCGGGTGGATTACTACGTGTGTCAGACAAGCACGGGTCATACACACTCGGTCGTGAAGTTACTATTTCACTGTGGTTTCGAACGATAACTACATCCAAGAGGTGACCTCTATTGTGTGTGGCATATGTAACAAGTCGAGTCAGGCCACGGGCAGTGAGCGTCCCAGAGAAATGCCGAACGTCAAATCGTATGTAATAACGATGTCATGTGAGTCCAGCATTACAGCGTCCAAGTAACCTGTCCAGTGGTCAAAGGAAACAGAGTTAATGAAACCATTTCTCTTAGATGGTGGCGGACGGTATACTACTCCCAATCTGAACGTAGAGCCACCTGCCGGAACGTAATAATCAACATGCTCAAAATGCGTGAATTTATTGCGAGTTGACACATTTTCCACTTTCAAGTCGGACTTGTAAATGACAGCCACCCATGACCGCGTTTCCGAGCAGGCCGTGACACGGTCTGACACTTGTAACCGTAAGCAACATATGTTACCTTATTCTTCACGTAGAGAACATTGATACATTGTATGTCCACATTTACACTCCGTGCAGGGGATTCACTGATACGGCTGGGTAAACATATGATATTGTTCTTATTGACAATAGTATGTGCACTGGGTCGGATAATGTAATTAATGGCATAGATGGCGTAATAAAGCAGCTGGAAAATCTAAACCAGAATAAAGCTACAGGCCCAGATGAACTCCCAGCAAGATTCCTTAAAGAAACTGCAAAGCAGATAGCTCCCATCATCACCCAAATTTTCCAACAATCATACAACACAGGTAAACTTCCTAATGACTGGCTACAAGCATTAGTAACTCCTATACACAAAAAGAGCCACAAATCTGACCCAGCTAACTACAGACCCATATCACTAACCTGCATCCTCTGTAAAGTAATGGAACATATCATCCTAAGCAACATGTGGAAACACCTGCACAAGCATAACATCATTCTCCACTTCCAACACGGATTCCAGTCGGGACTGTCTTGTGAATCTCAACTCATTGAGACAGTCCACGACTGGATGACTGCTATGGACAACAAGACCCAAATTGACGCAATCCTGCTTGACTTTGCTAAAGCCTTCGACAAAGTGCCTCACCTACGTCTTCTATCAAAATTGACCTCCTACGGAATCACTGGAAACACTCAAAATTAGATCAAATCTTTTCTATCCAACCGCAAACAGAGAGTCTCAGTTAACGGTGCCCTGTCGGACATCACAGATGTCACATCTGGTGTCCCACAGGGTTCAGTTCTAGGACCTGTCCTCTTCTTACTCTACATAAATGACATAAATGGGAACATCAAATCTTCTATACGCCTTTTTGCAGATGATAGTATTATATATCGTAAAATTTCTTCCAAAACCGACCATGAAATTCTCCAAACTGACCTTAGCCAACTCCAAACATGGTCAGACAAATGGCAAATGGAATTTAATGTATCTAAATGCGTCCACCTTCCAATAACAAACAAAACTAAACCCAGCACACACAAGTACTCGCTTTCTGGCCAGCCATTATCCACCGTATCCAGCCACTCATACCTCGGAGTAAAATTGGATTCCAAATTAACCTGGACAAATCACGTCGTGTGAAATAGTAGCTTATAAATATTAAAGTAATTCACTTTGAAGACCAGACACAATTGATTGTCAATATACATGATTCTACATATTCTTACATATCGAGGTATTCTAGGGCGAAGCAAAACGTATTACTAAAAACGATCACCAAACAGCAACGAACCAATAAACCACTGTTAAACTATACATGATCTTGTTAAAAATGATTACAGACGGAACGCAAATCCAGCAGATCTAATTACTGCCCTTGGATGGCCAACCCTCGAACGAAGGCGCATTATCAAACAAGCCACTACCTTCTACAAAATTCTAAACAACATTATTGAGATCACCCCCTCCGGGCCTACTAAATCGCTCTCGAACCCGTGGACAATACATAGCCCCCAAGTGTCGTATAAATGCAATGGTCTTTTCATTTTATCCCAGAGCCATTCGCATATGGAATATGATTCCATCAAAAATTACCAACATAAAAAACCCAAAATCATTTCAAGAATCTATTATGGAACTCCCTTTCACCACACCTCCTCACCTAAACTGCCTTTAAAACACAGTGCTCAGCGTAAACTTATCCATGGTGTGGGTATGGAGACTGTCTATGTGTGCATGTGGCAAGGCAGCGACAGTATCCATACACACAACCAACCTATTAAAAATTTTCGTTAAACATGCTATACATAAAATAAATAAAACTATCAGATAAAAACCATTTCAGCAACATTAATGATACTAGTCTTTTAATCGAACGTACCACCCACAGCGCATGCGCACAGTCCACCACAAACTCCTGCGTTAGCCCAAGTTTGGGCTGTTTGGAGTAAACCACTTGAGACTTGAGACTTGAGAGGAAACAAGTTCGATACATTGTGAGGTAACTCATTCACACAATAAGTTACACCTGATTATTTGAGGCTCAAATGTATAAGCTGTATGCCATTATTAATTACCCTACTATAATTAATATAAACCGCTACGTACTCTCAAACGGTTTACGTACCGAAGTATTCGCCGCGCACGCGTGGTTTCTGCGATTGTTTGAAGTTAACGTTTTACGTAGCGAACATTTGAAGTACGGTAAAAACCACTAAGGACCCTTGATTGATATATGGAGTATTTCGAAAAATAAAGGCGCTACCTTTCATTTGTGAGATCATAGATTAATCCCTAAAACTTTGTTTGGCGCCCGTGGTGCAAGCCGTGCATATAACATCACGAAAAGCGTGTGCGTGTGCGAGTTCGAGTGTGTGTGCGTGTGCGTGTGCGTGTGCGTGTGCGTGTGCGTGTGCGTGTGCGTGTGCGTGTGCGTGTGCGTGTGTATATAAGAAAACATTTGTACCGGTAAACGACTTATTTTTTAAAGTGTCAACGTAATATGTTGTATTCATGTGTGTACATCAGTCATTTATCAGTGAATGTGCCAGTAGACAATGACGTCATTAAACATGCACAGGGAACATTGTAGTTTTATGGGTACGAACAAGTCGCTAATGAAACTATTCACACTTGTAAAAAGGCTCAATCTTGGCAATTTAGAAAATGGTCGAAATTTGTAATAGGCGTGAAAATAGGCATCCAAATGCTAAGACACATACGAATATAAGTGATGACATGTGTCTTACCTAATACATACATACGATATGATTTCTTACCATACATAATAATTTATGATATACCGTCACACATTTGTCATATCTCGTAAACGTAAGAGAGGTAAACGGAAAAAACTGTATCGCGTTTTGTCGGAAAAACCTGACCATGTCTTGGTGTGTGACTCATCATTAGCGGTGCATGCTTCATTCGGTCACATTCTCTCTTCCAGAGAGAAACAGATGGAAACATATTTATAATGTTTAACAACATATTACTGTTTTAAACTTTTAAATTTGATAAAATGCGACAGTCTACTTCGCCTGTTAATAAGTTGCCTTTCTTGAGCATCTTCAGCCTCTTTAATTAACTTTAATGTCATGCGTCTGCGGCCCCTTTGTAAACCAATAGTTCTGTTGACGCCGTAAATAAGGAGCGGTTCAAAATCATCTGTCATCTATTATTTAGCATCGCATAAGTACACTAGTTTCTACGGCTATTCTTCAAAGAAGCACCACCCAGAACCATTGATCATTCTCTGCTGCCAATTGACAGATCTCTATAGATAGGTACAGGCAGGCGATAACTGTTGTGTTAACTAATGTGCATGAGTGTGTTGACTTTATACGTGTGTTTATTCTACAAAGGGTGAACCGTTGACGCCTCAGCACATGTGTATTTACATGATGCAAGCGCACGTCGTGTATATACGTTGGCGTGTGTGTTGTGCATACTATGATCGTGCGTGCCTGTAAACTTGTATTACATTTATGAATGAAAATCGAATTTTCATTTCATGTCTGATTAGCTTTTTGTGAACATTTATATTTTATTACGGGACGAGTGTCATTGGGGAATATCTTACAACATAAACCACTCTGGACATTGTTGATAGATTTCCAAAGTTATATATTAAATCTTTTTAAACCAAATATTATTTGTATCTGTACTTTAGCCTCATATTCTTGCTCGAAAGCGTTTGACATGAATGTGCCATCCTCTTTTGTTCAATGGATCTTTGGATACTTAACTAACAAATGTCAGTGTGTCAGTCTCGAAGGCATCCGGTCTCCTACCGTCCACACAAACACTGGCGCACCTTGTTGGAGTAAATCAATTAATATAGACTGTTGGAACGTCCGACCCTGAAACACTATAGATACGGCAACAATTTCATCTAGTTCCACTGCGTCGCAGAACCCGCATGCAGACCGTGTGACTAGGCCAACCCGGCGTGTATCTATCAGTGACGTTACAGCACTTTCGGAAGATGCCGACGGAAACTTCGCAAGTACAGCTGCCAGTCCGCGCGAAGACGCTGCAAAACAGGAAGACGACGTCAGAGGAAATGGAAGTACAGCGACAACAGTTATCTCCACAAGGAAACACGTGAACGTGGGTCACGTGGCCATAACAACGACGCCCTCCTCTGATATGCTATCCAATTCCAACCTTACGTTGGTGTCAGGTGAGAGGCAGTAGCACTTATTTACTACACCAAACTACGTCCATAACTAGGGCTCCATCAAGACGTCTACACGCACGCACGCACGCACGCACGCACGCACGCACGCACGCACGCACGCACACGTATGATATTGTATGTATGCTGCACAAACGAGTATGTTTGTTTTTATTATCATTATCACATATTAGTTTCCTATGACTAATTGATCTTCTATTTACGTGAAAGCTGTGGCGTAAAAAAATGTGTTCAAATTGCATTTAAAATATCTTGGGTCTCTGGATTAATTAAATTAACAAAATAATATGTTGAGGTGCTTCCGCATACACATTGAACTTACACTAAAAAGAAGTTGTTTCCTTGTAATATCGGTGATCACACGAAGAGTAAGGGTGATTTCATATCTTATTTCAATTTGGCGAACTTCGTTACTCAGTCCATCAGTGAATATGGACACAAAATGGTTCTTAAGCTATTAGTTAATTTGTATTAATTCCATTTACGTACGATTAAAAAATATGGGATCGTACACTGCACACTTTGTTGGCATATCTTCTGTAATAAGCCTAACCTAGTTTGTGTCTGTGTTTGTCTGTTCCCTCATTCCTCCGCCTGTTCCCTCATTACTCCGCCTGTTCCCTCATTCCTCCGCCTGTTCCCTCATTCCTCCGCCTGTTTCGCACGTAGGGCGCCAAAATCACGTGATCGTGCCCTGGGGCAACGGGGATGGTTCGTACATTAAAACCAATAGTTAGCAATGGCATGTGTGTTTTCTACGATTGTTCCGAATGATGTGATCTATGTCACACGTCCATTTACGTTCTTTTGCACAGAAAGAATGTTTCGTGCAACCGGAAGTTGTACATGATTTTTGGGGCATGAAGTCGCCGTGAGTACATGAAGTCGCCTTGAGTACTTGAAGTCGCCGTGAGTACACGGAGTCGCCGTGAGTAGTTGAAGTCGCCGTGAGTACATGAAGTCGCCGTGAGTACTTGAAGTCGCCGTGAGTACATGAAGTCGCCATGAGTACTTGAAGTCGCCGTGAGTACATGAAGTCGCCGTGATTACATCAAGTCGCCGTGAGTACTTGAAGTCGCCGTGAGTACATGAAGTCGCCTTGAGTACATGAAGTCGCCGTGAGTACTTGAAGTCGCCGTGAGTACATGAAGTCGCCGTGAGTACATGAAGTCGCCATGAGTACTTGAAGTCGCCGTGAGTACATGAAGTCGCCGTGAGTACATGAAGTCGCCGTGAGTACTTGAAGTCGCCGTGAGTACATGAAGTCGCCGTGAGTACATGAAGTCGCCGTGGGTACTTGAAGTCGCCGTGAGTACATGAAGTCGCCGTGAGTACTTGAAGTCGCCGTGAGTATTTGAAGTCGCCGTGAGTACATGAAATCGCCGTGAGTACATGAAGTCGCCGTGAGTACTTGAAGTCGCCGTGAGTACATGAAGTCGCCGTGAGTACATCAAGTCGCCGTGAGTACATGAAGTCGCCGTGAGTACATGAAGTCGCCGTGAGTACATGAAGTCGCCGTGAGTACATGAAGTCGCCGTGAGTACATGAAGTCGCCATGAGTACTTGAAGTCGCCGTGAGTACATGAAGTCGCCGTGAGTACATGAAGTCGCCGTGAGTACATCAAGTCGCCGTGAGTACATGAAGTCGCCGTGAGTACATGAAGTCGCCTTGAGTACATGAAGTCGCCGTGAGTACTTGAAGTCGCCGTGAGTACATGAAGTCGCCGTGATTACATCAAGTCGCCGTGAGTACATGAAGTCGCCGTGAGTACATGAAGTCGCCATGAGTACTTGAAGTCGCCGTGAGTACATGAAGTCGCCGTGAGTACATGAAGTCGCCGTGAGTACATCAAGTCGCCGTGAGTACACGAAGTCGCCGTGAGTACATGAAGTCGCCGTGAGTACATGAAGTCGCCGTGAGTACATGAAGTCGCCGTGAGACATAAGTCGCCTGAGTACATGAAGTCGCCGTGAGTACATGAAGTCGCCGTGAGTACATCAAGTCGCCGTGAGTACACCGTAAGTCGCCGTGAGTACATGAAGTCGCCGTGAGTACATGAAGTCGCCGTGAGTACATGAAGTCGCCATGAGTACATCAAGTCGCCGTGAGTACATGAAGTCGCCATGGGTACATGAAGTCGCCGTGATTACATGAAGTCGCCGTGATTACATCAAGTCGCCGTGAGTACATGAAGTCGCCGTGATTACATCAAGTCGCCGTGAGTACATGAAGTCGCCGTGAGTACATGAAGTCGCCGTGATTACATCAAGTCGCCGTGAGTACACGAAGTCGCCGTGAGTAGTTGAAGTCGCCGTGAGTACATGAAGTCGCCGTGAGTACATGAAGTCGCCGTGAGTACTTGAAGTCGCCATAAGTACATCAAGTCGCCGTGAGTACATCAAGTCGCCGTGAGTACATCAAGTCGCCGTGAGTACTTGAAGTCGCCGTGAGTACATGGAATCGCCGTGAGTACATGAAATCGCCGTGAGTACATGAAATCGCCGTGAGTACATCAAGTCGCCGTGAGTACATGCGTAAGTTCAGTAGATTTCGAGATATTGCATAATAAATAAATAATAACATTTCGGGGGAAAATTGTCAACTTTGTGCCGTGTGAGTGGTCACTTCTTCTTAAAGGATTGCTCTGAAATGTTAACACAGTCGTTTCTCATTTACCCTCACGTTTGTAGCCAGGATTGAAAAAAAATGAATTTAAATAAGATTTTTTGATTTATTAGATTTAAAAAACATCTGGTATATAGACATTTATATAGATATTTATATTTATAAACTATTTCAAAGGTGTTTTATTTAAATCAATTTTGGTACTTGTCTTAGCAGATGGTATACGATTTTGCTTATATACAGTTATATAATTATAACATGATTTGATTTACCAACAAAACTGTCGTTTAAAAATACATACATGTATAATAATGATATAATTTATATATATATATATATATATATATATATATATATATATATTTATTTATCTGATATAACGCCAGATCCAATTTTAAATTGTTCGTGGCATTCGTTGGGATGAATCCACCCATTAGACAATGTCCACAAGGCCTCACCCCCTGTAGTGGCATAATCTGTCTTGGAAAGGAAAGTATGCTGCGTATGTTTGCTGTAGCCCTGATAATTATTGTTTGCTGAGGGGAAGGATTAGCACCTGTCCAGGACTCTGTGTACTCTAAGTGTCTTTAACCAGACTGTAAACTGGTACAGTATTAGACACTTGTAGACCAGACTTTCTCACTTGAGTCAGCCTAGTGAATTGGTAACAACTAGCACAAGCTCTAAGTGGACTTTAACTAAGGGCTTCTGACATGCAAAAATACTTCCTCTGGAAGACAAGTTGTGTGGCTTCACTGCATTTAGAAAGGGAATAGCTGAAACATAAAAATGTCTTAAAATATTTGACTTTAAATGCTGGGAATAATCAAATCTGGAAATAAGAAAATAACATATTATTTCAATACTTTTATTGTGCTCAATGGATTCTGAACTTATTAATTAATATCAGGCTATTAATATTAATATTAATTAAAATTAATATCAGGCTATCTGGATACAATACAACTACATAAGTGTGCACACACTGTGATTTTGTATTAAAAACATACACAACTTTGTTGATACCGATGCTTGCAAAAAATATTTGTGCTAAATCCATACCAATCAGCAATAAAAAATTCTTAATAAAAATCATAAATCAATGATTTAAAAAAACATTCTTGGAGTGATTTAAATAAATGATTCAAATCAGATGATTTAAATCAAACAACTCAGTTTTTTACCCTTACCACACACACACACATATATATATATATATATATATATATATATATATATATATATATATATATATATATACTTCTATGTGTGGCTTAGTTTTTCTAGTTCAATTTTGTCTATAAATATTTTATTATTATTATTATTATTAATATTTAATTTTAATAATTTAGTTTATAAACCTTACTGAACAGTATTTATGTACATTAAAAGACAGAAGACGATTTAGATATATATATATATATATATATATATATATATATATATATATATATAGCGTCGTATATGGGTCGAAGGCAGTGTTGATATATAATATATATATATATATATATATATATATATATATATATATATATATATATATATATATATATATATATATACATATATACATACATATAGCATATATATATATATATATATATATATATATATATATATATATATATATATATATATATATATATATATATATATATATATATATATATATATATATATATATGGGCAGTTTTTCTAGTTCAATTTTGTCTATAAATATTTTATTATTAGTATTATTATTAATACATATAATTTTAACATTTTAATTTGTAAACCTTACTGAACATATATAATATGTACATTAAAAGACAGAAGACGATTTAGCATATATATATATATATATATATATATATATATATATATATATATATATATATATATATATATATATATATATATATATATATATATATATGGCAATGTTCATGACATGTACGGAATAGTTGTCTATATCTATGCTATGAAGCACAACAAGAGACAGGTTGTTTACAATATTAACAGATACAATAATATTAGTGAACAGAGCAGCTTGTTGAAGTAACAGTAAACATGCTAATACCAGCGCACTCTTGTAAATTCCAATTTAATTTGTATAATCGGCATATCAATTGTTTGGACGACAAACAAACCTGGGATTAGTGTTGTGATATCAACTGCCAGTCAGTTGAGCAAGAACACGGGGCACCCCTGCTTGATGAGAACACCGTTGGCAGTCAAACTCCCTCCTAAATTAATGTTGCCCTAAGAGAAATGGTTGTGGTGATAATCATACGTGTCGTTTGTGAATATCAATATGCGCTGTCGGTTTAATAAAAGATTGTGTACTTTTATTAAAATCATTGAAAGGATTGACTTTGATCGTTACATCGGGTAAGCAGGACTAGGGACCACTAGTACAGATAAACCAATAACAAAATGTCGTAAAAACAGGTCTGAAGCAGGTTATAAATGCGTGTGTTTAAATGTATAGTAAATAAGATAAACGAATTAAACAATATGGTAGAAGATATTGACCCTCACATAATTGGTATTACCGAATCATTGGCCAACAAAGACATAACAGATGCTGAATTAGGATTGACAGGATACGTAATGTTTAGGAAAGATCGAATGGGAACAAGGGGAGGGGGAGTTATTTTATATGTTAAAGAATCTATTCAAGCTTATGAAATACAATTAGAAACGGGCGCAGATTGAGATGAAGCTGTTTGGTGCAAAATAGTTTCAGGAAATAAAAAATTAACTATTGGATTAGTTTACCGAAGTCCAAACGTAAACGAAGAGGATAACGCAAAAATACAAAATGCTACAAAGGAAGTTAGTAAAGGGGAATGTATCATAATGGGAGATTTTAACCATGGACACATACAATGGAATTCTCTAGCGAGTACAGGGGTTGAGGACCAATAAGTTCTATTTTTAATTCAGGAGAGCTTCCTTACTCAGCACGTGCTAGAACCAACCAGGGGAGATAATGTATTAGATATTGTTTTGTCATCACAAAAACAGTGGACAATGTAAAAATACATGAACAATTGAGTGACAGTGACCACAATCAAACACATTTTGAAATCAATATAAAACCAGAAAATAAAAATGAAAAACAAACGTACAAGAGAAACTTCCACAAAGGTAACTATAAAGATATGAGAAAATACTTAGCAAAGCTAGATTGGAATAACATGCTGATGAATAAGACCGCAATTGAATGTTGGAATATTCTAAAATATGAAATTGAGAGTATCATCGAAAACATTTTTCCATTGAAAAAAACAATGAAAACGGTCTAGAAAGAAACACTTTTTAAAAGAAGCCATTGAAAAATAGTGTTTAAGCAAACTATGTGGAGGGTTTATAGGTGTACCAAAAAGGATGAAGACTATGCAAAATACAAAGAGGCACTTTACCT
Organism: Lamellibrachia satsuma; assembly: GCA_033239005.1. Taxonomy (NCBI): domain Eukaryota; kingdom Metazoa; phylum Annelida; class Polychaeta; order Sabellida; family Siboglinidae; genus Lamellibrachia; species Lamellibrachia satsuma. The sequence goes on from BSQZ01000018.1 coordinate 8,338,956, forward strand.
AGCTACAACTGAAATTAGAAAATCTAAAAGAACCTTTGAAAAAAAAATGGCAGGTAATTAAAAAAAATTACAGCAAGAGTTTCTAAGCTTATGTAAGGAGTAAACAGAAAGTTCGAGATAAGGCCGGACCACTGGAAAACAACAGGGGAAAAACAATTTCAGAGGGGTTTCAAATGGCACAGGTCCTGAATGAGTATTTCAGCTCAGTTTTTATCACAGAAGATATCAGCTCACTTCCAGATTGAGATGAAGCTGTTTGGTGCAAAATAGTTTCAGGAAATAAAAAATTAACTATTGGATTAGTTTACCGAAGTCCAAACGTAAACGAAGAGGATAACGCAAAAATACAAAATGCTACAAAGGAAGTTAGTAAAGGGGAATGTATCATAATGGGAGATTTTAACCATGGACACATACAATGGAATTCTCTAGCGAGTACAGGGGTTGAGGACCAATAATTTCTATTTTTAATTCAGGAGAGCTTCCTTACTCAGCACGTGCTAGAACCAACCAGGGGAGATAATGTATTAGATATTGTTTTGTCATCACAAAAACAGTGGACAATGTAAAAATACATGAACAATTGAGTGACAGTGACCACAATCAAACACATTTTGAAATCAATATAAAACCAGAAAATAAAAATGAAAAACAAACGTACAAGAGAAACTTCCACAAAGGTAACTATAAAGATATGAGAAAATACTTAGCAAAGCTAGATTGGAATAACATGCTGATGAATAAGACCGCAATTGAATGTTGGAATATTCTAAAATATGAAATTGAGAGTATCATCGAAAACATTTTTCCATTGAAAAAAACAATGAAAACGGTCTAGAAAGAAACACTTTTTAAAAGAAGCCATTGAAAAATAGTGTTTAAGCAAACTATGTGGAGGGTTTATAGGTGTACCAAAAAGGATGAAGACTATGCAAAATACAAAGAGGCACTTTACCTAGCTACAACTGAAATTAGAAAATCTAAAAGAACCTTTGAAAAAAAAATGGCAGGTAATTAAAAAAAATTACAGCAAGAGTTTCTAAGCTTATGTAAGGAGTAAACAGAAAGTTCGAGATAAGGCCGGACCACTGGAAAACAACAGGGGAAAAACAATTTCAGAGGGGTTTCAAATGGCACAGGTCCTGAATGAGTATTTCAGCTCAGTTTTTATCACAGAAGATATCAGCTCACTTCCAGTTGCATTTACTAAATTTTAGGGCAGTAGAAGTTGTGTGTTTCATAATTTACAAGAACATAAAATACATTTAGTTGATGCTCCTTCAAATCAATTATATTTATGTTTATTTGATTCACACAAATTCCATGCACATGCCACTCCTGTCAGCTTAATTAGCCATAATCAAGATGAGGAAATAATATAAATATAATATCATTATTTAAATGAGAACCGTATATATATATATATATATATATATATATATATATATATATATATATATATATATATATATATGGAGTGTAATTTATGCAGTGTCATGTATGTAATATCATGTATGGAGTGTTATTTATGCAGTGTCATGTATGGAGTATCATTTATGTAGTGTCATGTATACAGTGTCATGCATGCAGTGTCACGTATGCGGTGTCATGTATGGAGTGTCATTCATGACATTCCGTACATGACACCGCATACATGACACTGCGGAAATGCGAGGACAATCGCAAAACAGGGTTGTGAAGCAATTGTAAGTAATGACGGAATACCCACAATTGTTAATACAAAAAAATACATTCCGTTCATTCAAAGCTTGATGCCGACACATTTTGGAAATAAACAATAATCGGATAAATGTCATCAGCCGAGTAATACGACCATGTCTAAATGTCATGTCCAAAAAACCTATTACAACAATTGACGCGAAGCACATCGTTGCAACGTTCCAGTTGATTCGATTATGCTAGGCTGGTGTGACGGCGATCCACGGGTAACCGGAGTGACATTCGACAATCTGTTTACAAAATGGTTGGATTGACTGTCTGCCTGAACCCCCAGAAACCCAGGACCTCCAACAATTTCTCATCTATAAATTAGATCAAATATATACTAACATTTAACTTGAATCATACATTGAAAGGGTTTGGGGCAGGGCGTCTTCTGGCTCATATATAGCCCCCCAATCAGTGGTTATGGGAGTAATTTTTATATTTTATTTTGAAATTGTTTACTGTTAGTGCATTGACACAATCGCTTGTTTCGATTTTCTTGACTCCTACTTCCAATCTATCAATCTTTTCTTCAATACACCTCGTCTTATCTTGCAGTGTCTGCATCATCTTTAAGCCATCTATGTCGGCTTCGTCACACTTCTTGCAGAACCTGTGTGTACCTGGTCCCTTTTTTGCCCGAAATTTATACTCTTCCTCTGAAATATTGCTACACACTATACACACCCATGCTGAACACATTTCACAGTGTAAAGCCATTGTGTCTGCTGTAACAATCTTTCTGCACTTCCCTGCACACTTGGGTGGGGCCATATTAGATGTTGACAAATTTAGACAAAGACAACATTTTGCAAACCGCTTATTTGGGGGGTAAACCAAAATTTTCCACAGCACTACCCAACTGCCTCTTCTTTTCTTCAATAATGGTTTAATGAAGACACTAGAGAACTCGTTAAATTACATCATAAGCGACGACAAACTCACAACACCTTCTTGCGTCCATTTTACCGGAAGTCTATTCTTTAGTCAATCAGTAGATAATTTGTTCCATTAATTTATCGTCCCTGCAAGAATGAGCAAAGCGAAGAGAACTACACAATTGAGCAACAGCACTAGTCATTTTAGAGAAGTCTTTGTTCACGTAAGTGCACACTATCGACTGACATACTGTGTATGTGCGTGCGTGCGTGCGTGCGAGCGTGAGTGCGTGCGTACGTGCATGCGTGTTTGTGACAACATTCCATGCATTGAACATTTATTCGGAATATGACCGTAATATTTGACTAATATAAGTGATCGACGTAGGAAAGATCTTTATCATTACACTTGATAAACATCAGACTGAGTTAGCGATATTCCCACTGATAGACGTCGTCGAACAATAATTCAGCTAGTTAAGTTAACAAGTCGAAATAAACATTTGGACGGTTGCACAGCTGAGTCGGTTACTTGAACTAGTTATACGACAGGTCGGCCCGATTAACTGGAATTAGTTGTGTTGTCGTATTAAATACAAGTCGTTAGCTGTCTGCGTATTAAAAAACAAAGCAACTGTTTATGTAGCTGATAATATACGTTTATGAAAATGAGGACATAGTTTTACAAATTGTCGCGTCAATCATATAACGCTTTCCTAACTACTTAACATACGTACTCTACGATCAGCCAAATACCTAGGCGTTGGAACAATGTATTGGCTTGGAAAGGTCGGATGCCCATCATTAGCTTTACCACCAACCACCCCCAATATTTAATAGCTTTCGACGACCATGATAATAATATTCAGCAGCCAATCCTGCCAAATCAATTAATTATGTTAATGTCACAACCAAGGGGCGTTTCTGAATATATTATTTAAATGAGTATAATCATAGAGATGAAAGAGCTGCACTGCTTGTGTCAGAAGGTTGCATGTCGTCGAGGAAGCAGTATCCACAGAGTACTTCCCTTGTTTCAGCCTGACACCTCTAGAGGTATGTGGTCGACACTGCTAACGTTAGAGGTTCTATTGCTAAATGCCACGTTTTATGAAGTTGCAGGGGACTAATACTTTGCACAGCAGGATGTGTAGTATGTGAACGTATCGGTGTACGAGTATATGGGTTTCCCCGTATAGTAATTGTGTGATCTTAAATGTACACGACATCTTTCAGAAAATGGTATTAATTAAAATGGTGAACTTTTATTTGTAATGCATTTAAACATACACATGCATAGGACCCTTGGTCCTAGCTCGGCTGTAAAAACTGCCGGGGGGATGGTTGACGTCATACCGCCTTCGGGGCTCCATTCCCGATGTTCTGTTTGTGTTTACTCCCTTATCACTTGTCTACCAAGGCTAATGAGCTAGATCTGCTGGGTACAGACAGCAACACGAGAGTATAATTTAGATAAATGGTGAACAGAATCTCGTGTTATAACTTTGTGTAGTCATCAGGCTCTAAGATGCTGACTATTAATATCCATGTTGTTGTTTTTGTTGTAGTTGTTGTTGATGTTGACTGTGTCGAATGTATTGGCTTACTCTTTACAACTATCACAAACATGAGAGAAATGAGACGAAAGAAATGCGCACTGCTCCTGCTCTGCTTAGAAACTTTCGCCAGTTGTTTTGATCCCGTGGCACGTACGTAACATCATTCAATATTTGCAACATAAAGCTTTGTTTGCTTAAAATACAAAACAAAAACAAAGCAAATGAAAAACACCGAAACGGCACAGAAAGTGCGGTCACACACTCGGTGGAAAAACATAATTTGATGTAGTTATTTTACATAATTTATCAGTACATTGCAAATAGTTAATGTTGCATTATAGTACACAACTTATTTATTTCAGCCAAACAACAATCATTATGCTCGGGACGGTTGGATTTAGTCAGAGATGCAACACTCTCGCTGAAGACGACCGCTTCAAAGAAATGTCAGTGCCGCGTCACTTCGTTGGTGTACGCCTTTACATTTCACACGGAAGTCAAACAGAGCAGTTCCTTAGCAAGTCTATGCGTCTCACCCAATGGCCAAGAGGAACATTCACCATTGCGAAATACTGTATGCGTCAACAGAAAAAATCGATATGGTCGCTCCTGCAGCATGTACATTTGCATGATGCTGATAGAGAGTGACGGCCGGTACGAAGTGCGCCTGACCGGTTAGTCTGCGAGAATAACAAGTTTGTGTGCGTGTGCGTGTGCGTGTGCGTGTGCGTGTGCGTGTGCGTGTGCGTGTGCGTGTGCGTGTGCGCGTGCGTGCACGCGTGCGTACGTGTGTGTGTGTGTGTGTTTGTGCGTGTGCATAGGTGGGTGCGTGCATGCGAGCGCATGTGCGCGTGCGCCATTACACGTCATCAGAACGCAGAACATCGGCATCGTGTGCTCTTACAACTGTACTAATAAAGTGCATACTTGTTAAATATGACTTAAATAAGACTTAATTCACAATATTTTGCCGAGAATTTGCATTCTAAAATATGTAACACGATTTAAAGGGCTGGAAAGTGTCACACGTGTTGATTCGGGTCGTTCTCTAGTAGTCCGTTTTGATTTTGTTGACATGCGACTTGACTTGGAATTCAGAGCGATAACTCGAAACTTGACTTGGGCTTGAACGTCATTGATTCCTGGTGGCTTGAGAAGTTCGCAAACGAGATCATGTTGTTGTGACATCCCGAACCGAGTACAGTAATTAATAATTATTATGATTGGCTAATGTTGTAGCGGTGCAGCGTCCGCCTAAATGCCCTGTTAAACTCATAGCAGACACCCAACAACAATAGTGGCTTTTGTTGAAACCTTGTGACTTGCGACTTGACATAGAATTCAGTGAAATGACTCGAAACTTGACTTGGACTTGGAGATCAATGACTTGAGACTTGACGTGACTTGTCAGTATGTAACTCGCCAACAAGTATGGAGAGATTTAACAAGATTTAACAAGATTTGCCATCCAAGCCAAAGGCCCAGATGGCAAGTGGACAAGGAAGCCATTGGCTTATCGAGAGTCCAACAATGTTCACCTACTTATAACCCGCCCTCCTGATATATGTGTCAACCTTGTTTTTAAACATATTCACGCTGCTAGCAGTTACACAATCTGTAGACAGTTTGTTCCATTCATTTACTGTCCTCTGTGAGAACGAGTGCTTCCTGATGTCCAATCTACATTGATCCTTTACTAATTTTACCTCATGTCCTCTAGTTCTGCTATCCTTCTTGAGTGAGAAAAACATATTTCTATCAATATTTTCATACCCATTCAATATCTTAAAAACTCCAATCTGATCTCCTCTTAACCTCCTTGTCTCTAGAGTTGTTAAACCACATTCTTTCAGGCGTTCTTCATAACTAAGGTCTCTAAGTTCTGGAATCATTTTAGTTGCTCTCCTTTGTATGCGTTCAAGCGTATCTATATCCTTCTTACGATATGGTCTCCATGCTTGTATACAGTATTCTAAATGAGGTCTAACAATTGCTTTATAAAGAGGTATAATTAACTTTTTTCCCTTGTATGTTATGTTTCTTCTAATCAATCCAAGAATTTGATTACCCTTTGAAGCTGCAATACCACACTGCTCTGAAACTTTCATATCAGCGCTTATTGTAACTCCTAAGTCCTTTTCTTTTACAGTAGTACCAAGAACAGTAGCTCCCATTTTATAGTTTACATTCAAGTTCCCATGTCCTGTATGTAGGCATTTACATTTCCCAAAATTGAACAGCATCTGCCATTTCTCAGACCATTTCACTAATCTGTCTAGATCGTTTTGTAAATGTTGTTTATCACCATCAGTATTAACCTTTCTAAACAGTTTTGTGTCGTCCGCAAATTTCAGTACGTTACTTGTTATACTGTCGTCCAAGTCATTGATATAAATTAAGAATAATATAGGTCCTAATACTGATCCTTGAGGTACCCCACTCAAAACCGATTTCCAATTTGAAACTTCGCCATCTACTACAACTCGTTGTCTTCTGTCAGTCAGCCATTGTTCTATCCAGTCAGTTATGCTATCCCCGATACCATGGGCTTTTAATTTAAGTAGCAATCTTTGATGTGGCACTTTGTCAAAAGCTTTCTGAAAATCTAAGTAGATAATATCTACTGGCGATCCCTCGTCTATCCACTTAGTGATTTCTTCCAAAAAACATAACACATTTGTTAAGCATGACCTCGCTTTAAGGAATCCATGTTGAGATGAATTTAATAATTTATGCTTAACGAGGAAGTCCACCATATGGTCTTTAATTAACCTTTCTAATAATTTACAAATCACTGACGTTAAACTCACTGGTCTGTAATTCTCTGACTTATTTCTCGAACCCTTTTTAAATAATGGTATGATGTTTGCTTCTTTCCATTCAAACGGAACAACTCCCTCTTTTAATGACAAGTTGAATACTCTTGCAATTGGTATACTGATTTGATCTACTGTTTCCATTAGTAATTTTGGAGGAATCCCATCCACTCCCGGTGATTTATTATCCTTCATTGCCTTTATTTTCCTAGCTACCAATTCTGGAGTTACAACTAACGGTCCTAAATAGTCAGATTTAATCCCCTGAAATTTAGCATCAGCAACTGGTAATGAACTAATATCTTCTTTTGTAAACACTGAACTGAAGTAACCATTTAGGTCTTCCGCCATTAAAAACCCCTGTGATATTATATTTCCAGCACTGTCTTCTAGAGGTCCAACCTTGTCTTGTACGTTTTGTTTACTCCTGACATATGCATAAAAACTCTTGCTGTCAGTTTTTATGTTACATGCCAGTTTTTGCTCATAGCTTCTTTTAGATTGTCTGATTTCAGTTGTAGCTGCATTAAGTACCTCTTTGTATTTTGCATAGTCTTCTTCCTTTCTGGTACGCCTATAAACCCTCCACATAGTTTGTTTTAGCATTATTTTTCTAATTGCCTCTTTTGACACATGTTTCTTTCTACACCGTTTTCCTTGTTTTCGGAAGGGAACAAATTTATCAATGATACTCTCAATTTCATATTTTAGAATATTCCAACATTCAATCGCAGTCTTATTCATCAGCATGTTATTCCAATCTAGCTGTGCTAAGTATTTTCTCATATCTTTGTAGTTACCTTTGTGGAAGTTTCTCTTGTACGTTTTCTTATTTTTACTTTCTGATTTTACATTGATGTCAAAATGTATTTGATTATGGTCACTATTACCCAATGGTTCAAATATTTTTACATTGTCCACTAATTCTTTTTGTGATGACAAAACTATATCTAATACATTTTCTCCCCTGGTTGGTTCTAGTACGTGCTGAGTAAGAAAGCTATCCTGGATTAAACATAGAAATTGTTGATCCTCAATCCCTGTGCTCTCTAGAGAATTCCATTGTATGTGTCCATAGTTAAAATCTCCCATTATGATACATTCCCCTTTACTAACTTCCTTTATAGCGTTTTTTATTTTTGTGTTGTCCTCTTCGTTTATGTTTGGACTTCGGTAAACTAATCCAACAGTTAATTTTGAATTTCCTGAAACAATTTTGCACCAAACAGCTTCATCGCAATCTGCTTCCCTTTCTAGTTTTATTTCATAAGCCTGAATAGATTCTTTAACATATAAAATAACTCCCCCGCCCCTTCTTCCTATTCGATCTTTCCTAAACATTACGTATCCTGTCAGTCCTAATTCAGCATCTGTTATATCTATGTTGGCCCATGATTCAGTTATACCAATTATGTGAGGTCAATATCTTCTACCATAATGTTTAATTCGTTTTTTCTTATTTACTATGCTCCTTGCATTTAAACATACGCATCTATAACCTTTTTCAGAGATGTTTTTCGGATGATTTGATATTGGTTTATCTGTGCTAGTGGTCTCTTGTTCTGCTTGAGACACCTCTAGGTAACCCCCTGCACTTCTAGTTTAAAGAATGTTTACTTCCAAAAATATTTGTCATTGTACCCAAGTCGCTATCTACTGCTGCTGAAAGTTTGTCCGCGAATACTGCCGCCCCTTTCCACTTAAATGAAGCCCATCCTTCATGTACATATCACCCCTCCCAACAAAACTTTCCCATAAATCCACAAATCCAACTTCCTCTTCCCTACACAGCCTCTGGACTAACATGTTAATTGCCATCCCCCGACAATTTCGATATTTATGACCCCTCCTGCGCATCACAGGTAAAATCCCTGACAGTATTACCTGCTCAACCCGCGTCTGTTTTAGTGTTCTGACCAACTGCCTATATTTCCTAACTATGGCAGTTGTACCCTCCCTCTCTACGTTATTTGTCCCTACATGTACTAAAACAGATCCACCCTTACCCGAGCCTACGATGTTTTTTACCCTCTCAGTTATCGCCTCTATTTTGGCTCCAGGCAAGCAGACCATCACATCATCTCCCTTGTTTAAGACTCTGTCGGTCTTCCTAACTATCGAATCCCCCACAAACACCCTCGCTCTCTTCCTCACCCCCTCTATCACTGCTGCAGAATAACTCTTCCTTTCGATCCCCTCCATCACATTCTGTCCTGACCCCTTCCCTTCTGTCTCCCCCACTCCCTTCTCCTTCCCTCCTGTCTCCCCTACTCCCCTCTCCTTCACTCCGGTTGTTTTCCCTCCCGTCTCCCCCACTCCCTTCTCCTTCCCTCCTGTCTCCGCTACTCCCCTCTCCTTCACCCCGGTTGTCTTCCCTCCCGTCTCCCCCACTCCCTTCTCCTTCCCTCCTGTCTCCCCTACTCCCCTCTCCTTCACCCCGGTTGTCTTCCCTCCCGTTCCTTTCCTTCCCGTCTCCTTACGTCCTGTCTCCCTATGACCTGTCACCTTCCCTCCTCTCAGCTTCCTCCCAGGCTGAGGTGAGCTCTCCTAGCATCTCTTGTGTCTTTCCCACTTTATCGTCTACTGTTCCCTCACCGGAACTACTGGCACAACTCCCCTGTTCCCTTCCCACCATTGCCACAACGAGCAGTCTCAGCACTTCCAACTCCACCTCTATTTCCTTCATCCTTGCGCATCCCCTACACTCAAAATTAAAACTATCTGCCTGGACCTCAGCCCAGGACTTTTCGCACCAGACTTGACGAAATCTACCCAGTTACTACAACTGCCACAAATTACGTGCCTTGTGGCCTTTTAACTGTCGTTTGCACGGGGCCATCATACAATTTAGTTTTAATTAGTTTGCTACGTTAGCCTTGAATAAGGCTGTTTTTGTGATCAAAAGAACACTTTAGGCTAAAAATCCTGCCACCTAGCGAATACGGAGAACACTGTGTAACAAAACAACGAAGTGAGTGTGTACTAATTTACGCTAAAGTCCTGCTGTTAATTCCTTTTTACCAAAAACGTTGACTACCACTATGTCAGATATTACCTTATGTATGTAATTTAAGTAAATAAATCACTTTATCTTATATATATATATTAGCTAATGTAAACGATAGCTCGATGCACGGGTTGAATGACTTGTAAACAAACTCCCTTTTATCACTCGTTGAGTTTGAATCCGGGAAAAAAATACTACCTCTGTTAACAACAACGGTTTCTTAATATATGTCTACAAGAAGTTGGTGAACAATATATGTATAATACTAATACTTATTCTAACCAATATTCACTGTTACTGACTATTCACTATGTTATCTAATTTTTCGAATTGTAAACACCCCTATTAACGCTCGCTGAATTCCCTGACAGAATCCGAAACTAACTTACTCTAAAATACTCCCTCTGACTAATAATTAACAAAACCTGTTTCCTAATATATGTCTACAATACGTTTGTGTATAATATATATGCAATAGTAATACTTATTCTATTTGATATTCCACGTATTTCTGTAAATGATCTACACCAAATTCAAGTCGCTGCACCAAGTCCAAGTAGCCGGAAGAGTAATCGATATATCCAATATTTTAAACTAACGTTTGCAATTTTGTTAACAGAAGTCGTATTCGATTGCTACGTGATGTACTTCAGAGAATGAGTTTTGGAAGCTGTGCAAAGAATGTATTTTAATTTTCATTCATTGATCCGACGAACGAAGCCGTACAGCGTTTAGGGTCCTAAATGCATAGAACTGACAACATACGTAGCAACAGCTTCTACACGACCCATAACGCCAACGGCTGTGATTAACTGTGACGACGACTCCTATATTTATTTCACCTACTAAACAGTGCAGCGGACACAGTGGCGACAATTATCCACATTTTCCAAAATATATTAATTATTAATATCAGATCATATATTTATACTGTGTTCATCTTTGTTTGCAGTAGGTATTGTGGCGAATTATGCATTCCATGTTGCTTGCGAAACAACTATTGCTAAGCGAACCACCCAAAACTCCCCAACGAAGAAAACAATAAAGACGACAACACCAGCAACTATTACAACAAACACAACTACTACTACAACAACAACGACACCAACAACTACTACAATAACACTGGTAACGACGAAGACAATGAATAAGATAACAACTAAGAGATATGTAATGTCTGAAAACCCAACGAGGTATACTGCAACAACAAAGCGACAACCAACAACTGGAAAGCCGAGGAGACCCGTTACAACAGATACTACAATCAAACGAACGACACAAACTGCAACAACAAAGCGACAACCAACAACTGGAAAGCCGAGGAGACCCGTTACAACAGATACTACAATCAAACGAACGACACAAACTGCAACAACAAAGCGACAACCAACAACTGGAAAGCCGATGAGACCCGTTACAACAGATACAACAATCAAACGAACGACACAAACTGCAACAACAAAGCGACAACCAACAACTGGAAAGCCGATGAGACCCGTTACAACAGATACTACAATCAAACGAACGACACAAACTGCAACAACAAAGCGACAACCAACAACTGGAAAGCCGAGGAGACCCGTTACAACAGATACTACAATCAAACGAACGACACAAACTGCAACAACAAAGCGACAACCAACAACTGGAAAGCCGAGGAGACCCGTTACAACAGATACTACAATCAAACGAACGACACAAACTGCGCCACAAACTGCATCGACTACGTCAGTAAGAACAACACAGACGAACAAACCAACAACTTCGATATTAACAACAACAAAGGAAACGGTAACTACAGAAAGCGCTACAACAGCGACTACTATGACTACTATGACGCCAGACCATCTCGTGTTAGGACTATCGACAATAACACCGAAACCGACGAAGATGAAGACAACGACACACACGAAAGCAACACAATTAACGACATCACTTGTTAAATCACCTACGACAGCAACTTCTGCAACGACGATGGAAGCAACGACTCAAGACGAGGACTGGCTGACACGTAACACAACGCCACTGGTTTCTCAGACGCGTTCAGGTTGTACCGACGAACCAAGAAACACGAAACAGTTCGTCCCTGTCAACGACATCACTACAATCTCATATGATGTCGACGCATACATTGAAAGCACACCTGCCGAAACACATGACAACACAGGAACATACGAAGGAGGACACCGAGATATCAGAACTACAGGTTCCCCGAGAACCATCACCAGAGGCGCGCGAGTTTACCCGATGACAACGCCGATAACCTTCTCTCAAACGTCATTCAGTGTCAACCCTCATGTGATAGCAGGTGAGTCGGTGTAACTACTCAATGTCAACCCTCAGATTATATCGGGGGAGCCGATGTATTTACTCAGTTTCAATCAATCCCCAGGTAATGGCAGGTGAGTCGGTGTAGTTACACAATCTCAACTCTGATGTGATGTCAGGCGAGTAGGTGGTGTAATTACACAGTATCAGCCCTTAGATGATATCAAGTCGTTGTAAATACTCAAGTGTCAACCCTCAGATGATGTAAAATGAATCGGTGTAGTTACTCACTCTCAACCATCAGGTGATGTCAATTGAGTTGGTGTAGTTACTCAGTCTCAACCCTCATGTGATGACAAGTGAGTCGGTGTAGCTACTCAATCTCAACCCTCAGGTTATGTCAAGTGAGTCGGTGTAGCTACTCAATCTCAACCCTCAGGTTATTTCAAGTGAATCTGACATACTTAGTCTCAATCCTCAGGTGATGGCAAGTGAATCGGTGTAGTTACTTAGTTTCAACTATCAGGTTATCTCAGGTGAGGCGGTGTGTAATCACTCGATGGAACCGCCGGTGCTGCAGTAGCGTGGTGGTTGTGTGGTAGAGCATCGGACTATGAGTCAAAGGGATTGGGATGCGATCCCTCTTGCTGCCCTTTTGAAACTTGGGCAACTTCATTCACCCTACATTGCTTATGTCTTTTGGAAGCGACACAACAAGCCGTCGTTCCTCCTACCTGATGTCTGCGTCGGGGGAAATAAAAGATACCACGCAGGGAAATGGAAAAATATGTCGTGGACTCACAGACTCTAGAGACTCTGAAATAAACCACCAGTCTCCTTGGAACTGAAATCAATAAATACATTATTAAATTCACCTAATCCTCCTGGTTTGATTCTTGTTACCCTATGTAATACCGAATGCATTCATGCTGGATATTTTCCTGATTACGAGAGAACATCCGAGATGTATTAAAATATAACAGTTTTCCCCGTCTTCTGTGCGTGTGTACGTGATTACACTGGTCGTGTGTACGTGGTTACACTGCTCGTGTGTACGTGATTACACTGGTCGTGTGTATGTGATTACACTGGTCGTGTGTACGTGATTACACTGGTCGTAATTGTTGTTGTTTATTTGTCTTTCAGTCTACCTTGCTGTGATAGGCGTTGTCCTTTTCCTCATCAGTGTCACCGCCAGCATCGTCTTTATAATTACCAGGTGAGATTTTGTCTTTTTTGCTGTAGCGGCACAAACACACTTGCACACGCACACACGCTCGCACGAACGCACGCACGCACGCACGCCACATATGCTACGAAGATGTACCAACAGCCTGAGAATAAGAAGCGTCTGTATTTATTTGTCATACCTTCTAACTATTGTGTGTGATTTCCTCGTTAGTCGTTTGTGGGACATCATATAAGACGTTTGTAGAAAATCGTCCATGGCATTGGTTTCCCCGCAGAGGTCACCTACTGTGCAAACGTTGCATGACGGTTGCACGTGTAGAAAATGATATAAACTCATGTTTGGTCTTGCAATAAATAAATTCAAATGTTTCAGACGAAGACGAAGACAAATGTCTGACGTAAGAACGAGACAAGAGAGATCCGTCGCTGGCCTGAACAGTACAGCCGCTTCTACAACTGACTTCGATACACGTCAGCAGCCGTGAAGCCGTGAAGCCGTGAAGCGTGGAGTTATCTCACGTAGAAGACAACACACATCGAATGGGATGAAACAACTGTAATCACAAATAATCACGAATCACAACACATTTAATTAGCAGATTTGTGTATACATTGTTGAGTTTTAGCAGCCATTAGTCAGTCGCTATTCACTTGGTAGTTTATTTATATATGATTGTTGCAGTTAAAATTAAATACATAATTCGTAGCGGTCACTTGTCGTAAAAAACAATTGACTGATCCATCACATGACTGTTTCCTTAGCTGCTAGGTTACTCAATCCAGCAAGCATGGCCCTCTATCACGGATATTCCGACCAATCATTTGTATTTGCGACAAAAAAACCGTAGTTTCAGGTAGCACGGTGTTTAGGAAAGTTTTATCTGACATACGTATGTCACCCTAGTAATGCAATATTTTAAATGTAAAAATGGTTGCTCAGTGAAGTGTGACGGAGGCACGCACGCACGCACACAATCATACAGTGTGTTAGTTGATTAATGTTTAACGTATATCATTGTCAGTAAATAATGCACCGGTGGACTTTGGTCTTTTTCGCCGAATTTCGAATAGGCCAAGTAGAAAATAATGTAATATATAAGTACATATGAAAACTACATGGTTAAAAACGATCGTTATATCGCAGGGAAAATGTACCTGTGGTGTACAAGACGTGTCCACATGTTGTTATTATAACGACTATTGCAATTATTATTACTACACCAGTGCGTACACCAGTACGTACACCAGTACGTATACCAGTGCATACACCAGTGCATACACCAGTGCGTACACCAGTACGTACACCAGTACGTACACCAGTACGTACATCAGTGCATACACCAGTGCGTACACCAGTACGTACACCAGTACGTACACCAGTACGTACACCAGTACGTATACCAGTGCGTACACCAGTGCGTACACCAGTGCGTACACCAGTGCGTACACCAGCACGTACACCAGTACGTACACCAGTACGTACACCAGTGCGTACACCAGTGCGTACACCAGTGCGTACACCAATGCGTACACCAGTACGTACATCAGTTCGTACACCAGTGCATACACCAGTGCGTATACCAGTACGTACATCAGTACGTACATTAGTACGTACGTCAGTACGTACACCAGTACGTACACCAGTACATACACCAGTACGTACACCAGTACACAGCCACTCACAATTTCACGACGCACAAAATTGCTAACATTTTGAAAAGGCAGCAAGATGATTTGAACCCGGGTTCTCTCGATTGAAAGTCCGGCGTTCTAACCGCTACGCCACCGCGCCCTACTTTGGGCATTAACGTTCTTAATGATTATTATAAGCGTTATATTATTATTATTTTATTTTATTATTTTTTTTTGTTTTCCATTTGTTCTATTTTCTTTCCTTTCTATTATTCTATGATATTCATTCAATAACTATTTTAATATTACATATTCAATTTGTTCAATGCATGAATCAAATATGTGCATTATCTATAATATCTCCTGGGCGTCCAGTTACCATTACTAGTTGTGTAGTTTTTGCTGACGTCCAGGCATGAATTGTTGTTGCCTGTATTTTGTGTTCTTATATTTGTCATGCCATATAAATAAATTGTCATTTCAATTCAATTCCCCACAAGGGTATCTTGCGAAGTCTGATGTGCGTTTTGTTGTTGAGGCGGCCGACCCTGATTAACCCACCAGTCTAAATGAGTTATTTCATTCGATTGGAATATGTCACAAGGTTTTTTTCTAGGATTGGTGGCGGAGAACAATTTAATTGGCCCGTGTCGAAAGCTCAGGTGAATCAATGTAGGGTAGTACATAATCGTGGATGGTAATTGAAAATCCAATTGGATTCCCGTTTATTTAATAGGATACAAAAGAAAGTGAACACACAAAGGCATATAGTATTACATCACACAACTGACAACTCAAACACTTGGCAGTGCGAATCCTGTATCAGGATATAGTTTGTATCATCATATGATAGGTCAATTCTTCCGTGGATTCACGGAACTGTGACGTGGTAACGTCTTGAGGATCTGTCAAACGTGACGGCGTCACACGTATGCAGTGAAACGTGATACTAACGTGACGACGGCAGTCGACATGACTTGACGGCGGCAGCAGAGGTGACGTGACGACGTTACCGCGTCACACGCTTGCAGTGATGTATGATGACATCGGACGAGAAAATATCAAGCGTGGCATTGTTGAATGATAATGCAACGAATGATAATTCACCCACACAAGTTCCGTCAACCGAAATCAGGTAGACATAAAGTCGTCTCGACGGAGAGGAAAAAGACATTCGAAGATGTGCCGAAGAGTAATCAACTCTTGTAGTAGCAATCACAACCCATGTACACAAGGTTGAATCGAGTCCCTTTATGATGAAGTTACAGCCACAAGACGTGCGAAAATAAAGTCGATGTTCGTCTTTAGCCCATGTCTCGGAGAGTCTAGATAGCCAATGGCAGAGCTTAATGCAAACTATCCTTAGGATTGCGACATCACGTTCCTAGGACTTACACAAAACTTCAGTTCTAGAATAGCCGTATTACATAGCAAACAATCACTCTTCACTCAAACTCAAATTACACATATTTCTTTAAAAATTTAATTTAATTTCTCCCGAATCTCTGCATTGAGAGGGTAACAAAGCTATTAATTGTGTCACTCAATTCCTTCAACTTAATGCGTTATATTAATAAAACGAATATTCTATGCTGTCTTGCACCTGCCAGAGGCGTGAATTCGTTTGTCGCACCTTAATTGCTTGCTGAAAAACAACTCGCTAGTTCGTGTATTAAAATTCTTATACTTTCCTAAATGCGATTCACAATGATACTGTTATATCAGTCACATAAAACCAGTTTTGTACATACTAAATTTGACCACCTTAACCGAAGGAATTATGCTCAATTTCGTGCGTTATATGGCAGCTTTGTTTGCGTAGACTACCGTACGCTGCTGAACAAAGGGACACAAGTAAAATCCAAACTCATTCCCATAAACCATTTTGTGACGTAACCCTGGCCTTTAAGAATTAGTCTGTAAATCTACCAACTACCTTATTACCTTACTTCAACTCGTTACACCTTAATGTTTTTCTCGACATAAGTAGATGTACCAAACGGCTAACTCGAACCAAACGTCCTACTCGACAGGGTCGCATAAAAGAAATATACTGTTCTCGCAGACCGACCAGTCCATACCGTTCCCGAATTACTAAAAACGAAAATCATTTCAATCCAATGACAACGGAAGGATACTCACCAGTGCCAGTCATTAAGTCAACAACACGTCCTGTCATTAACGTTTTGTTGTCATCACCAACAACCCATTAAAGGGGATACTATACTCTATATTGCTTACGTTAGGCTTCATTCTGGTCTATTCAGTCAAAAAGTCGTCTGAACGTTTTCTTCATTTGACCTGCTAAGGAAATCTGCTCCTGTGTTTTCTTTGCCAGGGATAGCTGCGATCCGGAATCGGTTGTAGCTTCAACGCCCATCGGATCAATCTTGGATTGGTTAATCGGGATGTACGTAGAAAAGCTAACGGTTGGTGGTCTGTTTGGATCACAAAGGACCGCCCGTACAAGTGGTTCGTGAACTTTTTCGAAGGCCCACACGATAGGAAGACATTCACGCTCGATCGCGGCGTAGGCCAGTTGTGCTTTCGAAACTCCTTGGTGGCATAGGCATGTTGAAGCAATACGTCCCTACTCGTGCCGGATGCGTTCCGTACGGAGCACAAAAGGACGGTCAAAATCGGGGAGCTTCAGGATAGGAGCATTACCCACTTTGACCTTCAGTTCACCAAATTACCTGGGTGAGGTTGCCCCTTTTTGGTTAGTTGCCAATGACCTTTAATACAATCTAGTTTGCTAAAGATGCGATCCTTCGTTAAGGGCGCGAACTATGCCTTGGGGTCGGGCATGGGTTCCGCATCAAACGTGGTAGCACGGTTTAATTTGGCCATCAATCAGGCTACTTCCTTAATCACTCCAGATACTGGGGTCCATTATCGCTCCGAATTTCCGTAGGGAAACCTAAGCGCATGAAGATGGACAATAATGCTTCAGCGACTGCTTCAGTGGTCGTGGAGGCCAAAAGGATCGTTTCCGGATACCGAGTAGCGCAATCTACCAACGTTAACGCCCACCTATGGTGTTTATCCGTAGGGGGAGATAAAGTGCCTATCAAATCGATAGCTACCTTCTCGACAGGAATTCCCACTAACGGCATCGTCTGTACAAGAGCAACCTTCACACTGCCTTTACTGATAGTGTCACATGATTGACAGAACCGAGTTACGTCACCAAATATTCCCGGCCGAAAGACATTCATAAGAATCGGCGGTCTTCTTAATACCCAAATGTTCGCCTAAAATGGCTTCGTGACCTACTCGCAGAATCTGCCACTCTTCCTGTCCCTCGACGTTGAAAGTGTCACTTTATCAAACCCGCCTTCGTGAAGAAATAAGTCGATTGTTTATCTTATTATCGAGGAACTTGTGCTTTAGCGAAAACTGCTATTAGGGTAGGATATTTCCCTTGGACTATGCGAAAAGAATCAGCCGACACATTAAGGGAATCTGCTCCGGGAATCATAGAGTTCGCCTATCTTGTTCACGTTGCACATTTTGAATACGCGTTTCTACCGTACAAGCGATCTCTCTTGGATTATCTTGTCAGATTGTACCTATAATTCCCCTCGGATATGGGCATGCACCCCTCAACATTTCCAATGATCACATCGCAGAGAGGATTGTTAATACATGGGATATCGGTCTCACCTGACAATACAAGGAATCGATACATCGCTGCATCCAGTATCCCTAAGTACATTGACTGGACTCTCATAGAGATAACCCTGTACTACCGGTACATTGGGAGGGATGTGGCTACACGCGCCCTACCACTGAAAACTTCAATCCACAATGAAGAAAAGACAACCAGCTCAGGAACCACTAGCGCATACCTTAACTGCATCTCGGCCCAACACAGGATTGTTTACTAGGATTGCAAAGGACCTCCTAGCGATGCATCAGTCCTACAAGGCTGGCTGCATGGAGATCTTCTATGCATGAGACCGACGGGGGACCACAATTGACCAACACAACTCAGCTATGGACCGTAATCAATTAAGTAATGATTCATTCACGAGGCTAATAATAACTTCTCGATAAAGGAAATAAGAATTAATATAAATTAATACCACTTAAGGAGATGAATAGCTGGAGAATCCAAGTTTAAATAGGTTAACATTGCCGTGAATCTAAACTAATATCTCCACCAGATATTATACGGTCTGCTGTGTTCATGTTCGATTAACATTGTGCACCAAAAGTCTTACTCAAATCCCAACGAAGAGCCCCTAGTTTTCACAAGTTTTGGCTCTATGATTGACAGCAGAAAACAACATGGCTGGATCGTATCAAAAGCTCAGGTGCATCAATGTAGGGTGGAACATAAACATAACGTTGAGCCGGCGTCAGCGGACGTGAAATGACGACGTGACGACGTGACAGCGTCACACGTATGCAGACTCACTAACACGGAGTGAAGGTGAACGTGGTAACGTCACGCGGATCGGTCGAACGAGACGGCGTCACACGTATGCTGTGAAGCGTGATGCTGACGTGACTACGGCAGCGTACGTGACGTGACGTCGGCAGCGGAGGTGACGTGACGACCTGACGGCATCACGTGTGTGCTTTGAATCGTGATGGTATCGGACGAGAAGATATCACGCGTGGCACTGTTGAATGATAATGCAACGAATGTTAACTCACCCACGCGTGGTTCAGGTCGAGACAATGTGTTAATAGAGACGAATTCCGGTGGCGCTTTCAATATTGGAAGTTCCGTCAAGCAAAATCAGGTAGACATTAAGACGTCTCGACGGAGAGGAAGATATTCGAAGATGTGCCGAAGCGTGATCAAGTCTTGCAATCATATCCCATGTACACAATGTTGAATCGAGTCACTTTTCAATTAAGTCACAGCTACAAGGCATGGGCGAAAATAAAATCGATATTAGTATTTAGCCCATGTCTCGGAGACGAGAAGACTTCGCAACGTCGTAGGACCGCACACATTAATCGCCTGCTTCTAAATTCGTGCAAATTCGTTAAATACTATGGCGGCCATATTGTGCCAGAAGTCTAACTAACCAACAGCAGAGCTTAATGCAACCTAAACCATCCCTACGATTGCGACATCACGTTCCTAGGACGTCGGGGTTAGGCCCTGTACAACACTTCAGTTCTAGAATAGCCGCATTACACAACCAACGAACAATCTTCAGATATCCTAAACAAACATAAATTACACATATTTCTTATAAATTAATTAATTGTATTACTATTAATTGTATAACTCAATTGCTACTATTTAATGCATTATATTAGTACAAAAGGGACAAAAGATAAATCCATACTCATTCTTATAAACCACTTTGTGACAGAATGTGTATCTTGTTAATATACATTAATAGCGTCCTATTTACTAAAGATGTATAATTGCGTAGATTGGTACTCAAAGTCACCTTAAAGCAGGGCGAGTATTTGTTAAAGTTTATGAATAAGAGTGATTGACAATCAATGTTTTGATTGGAAATCCATAGCGCGACTTTCACTGTGAAGGTTCTGTTTGAAGTAACCCATCCCATGGTAGAAGCTTACCCCGAGGGGGATATACCAAGGGGAGATATACTGCCACACCGGGACCGTTAAACTTGGACTGTGACCATGGCTAGCCTAACTCGACAAAAATAACCCCTGCTTGGTAAGGTAAGATAGGTAAGAGATGTCAACGATGCAAACATCAAGTTGAAAACGACTGCTTCTATGACGTGCCAGTGTTTTCTGGACGTCAAAAGCTAATCAGTACTTTACATTTGAAGCTGAAGTAAAACCGAACGGGAGAGCACAGAAAGTGTGTGTCTCAAATGTTGGTAGCCCAATAAATGGACACCGCTGTAGAAGACCGAATGTTTCCGCCGAAACTCCATCACCAGCGAAGACACTGTCCCTTGTATCTTTCATACGTGCATTCGAGTATTCTTCGAAGATGACTGCTCTACGTCGATCTGACCAAGGCCTTCGACACTGTCAGGGCCTGTGGAGGATCATGTTCCAGTACGGCTGCCCACTGAAGTTCATCGCCATGGTGAAACATGTCCATGATGTCATGCAAGCAAGGGTCAGGACAACGATGAGACATCTGAACCTTTCCAAGTCAAAAACGGTGTGAAACAAGGATGCGTTCTAGTACCGTCACTGTTCAATCAAATGTTCACCGCCATGCTGACGGATGCATTTATAGATGATGATGTTGGAATCAGCATCATATATCAAACGGATGGAATGGTGTTCAACCTCAGGAGGCTTCAAACAAAAACCAACGTTAGGTCAGAAGCTGACATGCAACGCAGCGTCGACAAGTTCTCTGATGCACGCAGCGACGTCGGCCTTAGCATCAGTATCAACAAGACTGAAGCAATGCACTTGCCAGCTCCAGGGAAACCGTACGTTGAGCCCAGCGTCACTGATGTGCTAGTCGATTTAGCATATCTGGATGTTGCATGTATATCATTGTCAATAACTAATGCACCGGTTGAGTATTGTAGTATAAAGAGAGGAGGGGCTCCTTTTGTTCTTTTTCGTCGAATCTCGAAAGGGCCAAGTCGAAAATAACGGAATAGTTTGTCAGAAGATTAAATCAAAACTGTGTAACATGCCAGCATGTTGCTGTAGAATCTAGACATATCTGATTTTTCGCGAAATGATTCTGAAACCAACCGAAAGAAAAAAATGGAATTGAGGACGGAACATGCGATGTTGACGCTAGCGCATTTAACCAAACTTTTGTAAAGAAACATGTCATTATCTCCGTTTTGTCAAAGGTACGTTCTTATATAGCGCGGTATCCAGTCATGGGGGCTGTTCAAAGCGCTCTGCACTTCACCCCCTGGCAGACCTCTTCATTCCAGCGCCATTTCGACTTCTCTGGGAAGCAATTACTGGGCGAAGATTATTCGTTCAAATGTCCACCTTTGTCTGTAGCCAGGTACTCATTTATACAACTGAGTGAACTGTGGTAACGTGGGATGAACTAAATTGCCAAAGCTTCGAAACTGCATAAAAATGATTCGAACCCGGGTTCTCTCGATTGAGAGCCCAACGTTGTAACCGCACCCCGTATGTACTATCATAGACGTGCCGTATGTACTATCATAGACTTGCCGTATGTACTATCATAGACTTGCCGTATGTACTATCATGGACGTGCCGTATGTACTATCATAGACGTGCCGTATGCCGTCTGAATGTATAGAAAAGATCGTATTACACACATTGTTACGTAAACAATGAAGTAAATGGGGGTTGGGGGGGTGTGCATGGAAATATTGAGTTCGTTACTTGTGGTTTGTTTATTTATTGAGCATGTTTCCGTCCCTATTCACCCACGTATGTAGCAACACGTTGTTTAACATGTGTTTAATAATTAATTAGAGAAATCCTCCCTTGAAAACCCGTATTGTATCTAGTACTTCAGAGACATTGCTGTATTTATAACATCATCCACTAATATGTTACACATGATGGTAATTGTTGACCTAACCAAAAGGAAGGGGGCATGGAAAGGGGTGTGTGGAAAGGAGGGTGTGGGAAGAGGGGTGTAAGAAGGGGGTGTGGGAAGGGTGGTGTGTGAAGAGGGTGTGGAAAGAGGATGTGGGAAGGGTTAAGGGTAGGGGTGTGGAAAGGAGGGTGTGGGAAGGGGGAGTGGGAAGGAGGGTGTGAGAAGGGGTGTGTGGGATGGAGGGTGTGGAAAGAGGGTGTGGGAAGGGTTAAGGGTAGGGGTGTGGAAAGGAGGGTGTGGGAAGGGATGAGAAGGAGGGTGTGGGAAGGAATTGTTTTAATGAAATTCTCATGGGGCCATTTTATGCACTCTGTCGCTATTTTCTATAACAAATATCGAATATGTTAAAAAAGAAGGAGATTACTTGAACAAGGAGATTACTTGAACAAGGAGATGTGAACAATTGCCAAATAAGACGGAGATCTCCTTCCGAAAGCAGGAGTCTTGGCGCCTCACACCAAATAGTTGTTTACCATATCAGCAAACAATTTCGACACTAATGCTCTCTCGAGAATATTACAATAATGCACTTACTCGTTGTCCATGTTGGCCAAATTAATCTCCTCAATTGGTATATTAATTAACTGATACGATAGCAAGACTAACTGGGATTGATGTTGTGTCATGAATCAATGAATATTGACTATGTCTGCACCACAACCTGTAAGCAGAGGACAAAGGCCCAGGCAGGTATTACTGAATCATTGGCTAAATATAACAGTATTTAAGATAAGTGTTTACCGGGAAAGATGCAGAAATTGTTATCAGCACCGGATAATAAATTACAATTACTTAGTACGGCCAATTATATTGTTTGATATTGCAGTCGAGAAACTAAAGATGACGAAGAAGAAATATAATAAATTACATTGGGTTACGTTACCTAGTCCAGATGTATTAAATTGTGCTGCTTAAGCGAATCAGCTGAATAATACGTTCACATTGCTCTGACTCGAAGTGATTCTATTAAGCATAGTCCACAACAATATACGTCTTTGTTAATAGGTAACTTACCACTGGTGACGAGGAAGAAAGAAACAGGTCAATAGTTGCACTTGATATAAAGTATCGGTGCAGGGGCGTATTGAGGGGGAACATTTGGACTAGGCCACCTTTGGCGTAATTTTTTTCTCCATTTATTTCCGTTGCGAAGATACATGGTGGCACGGGTGGCATGGGTGGCACGGGAGATTGGGCTGAGGCGTAAAGGAACAGCACTGCCAGGGGTGAAGTGTAAAGGAACAGCACTGCCAGGGGTGAAGTGTAAAGGAACAGCACTGCCGGGGGTGAAGTGTAAAGGAACAGCACTGCCAGGGGTTAAGTGTAAAGGAACAGCACTGCCGGGGGTGAAGTGTAAAGGAACAGCACTGCCAGGGGTTAAGTGTAAAGGAACAGCACTGCCAGGGGTTAAGTGTAAAGGAACATCACTGCCAGGGGTGAAGTGTAAAGGAACAGCACTGCCAGGGGTTAAGTGTAAAGGAACAGCACTGCCAGGGGTGAAGTGTAAAGGAACAGCACTGCCAGGGGTGAAGTGTAAAGGAACAGCACTGCCAGGGGTGAAGTGTAAAGGAACAGCACTGCCAGGGGTGAAGTGTAAAGGAACAGCACTGCCAGGGGTTAAGTGTAAAGGAACAGCACTGCCAGGAGTGAAGTGTAAAGGAACGGTAGTTCCAATGGGTGAAGTGTAAAGGAACGGTAGTTCCAAGGGGTGAAGTGTAAAGGAACAGCACTGCCAGGGGTGAAGTGTAAAGGAACAGCACTGCCAGGGGTGAAATGTAAAGGAACAGCCCTGCCAAGGGTGAAGTGTAAAGGAACAGCACTGCCAGGGGTGAAGTGTAAAGGAACGGTAGTTCCAAGGGGTGAAGTGTAAAGGAATAGCACTGCCAGGGGTGAAGTGTAAAGGAACAGCACTGCCAGGGGTGAAGTGTAAAGGAACAGCCCTGCCAGGGGTGAAGTGTAAAGGAACAGCACTGCCAGGGGTGAAGTGTAAAGGAACGGTAGTTCCAAGGGGTGAAGTTTAAATGAACAGTTCTGCCGG
The DNA here is from genome assembly GCA_033239005.1 of Lamellibrachia satsuma. Taxonomy (NCBI): domain Eukaryota; kingdom Metazoa; phylum Annelida; class Polychaeta; order Sabellida; family Siboglinidae; genus Lamellibrachia; species Lamellibrachia satsuma. Next base: position 8,363,586 of record BSQZ01000018.1, read on the forward strand.
GGGGAGAGGTGAAGTGTAAAGAGTTTTGAACGATATACCGCGCTATATAAGAACTAAACTTAAATATTTGATAGAACCATAGAGTTACATCATTAATCATTCCCGTATACACAAGAGCGATAAGCCAGCTCACTGCAGTGAAGCGGGCGTGGATCACTGGCCGGCATTTCATTGCGCGGCAGAAACAGTTGCATCCACTGCACGACACATAGGGTAGTACTGTTTATAGTGTGAACATAGCATGTTACATATAGTCGTCTAACATATGTAAGTAAGTAAGTTAATTTATTTCCTCCTCACCATCATCATGTACAAAATAAGGCAAACAAAAGCAATGAAGTTGAGATGGCTACCAGAGAAGTATAAACTTATCGGGCTAGTAGCCAGTGACGATGACACCAGGAACCAATTAATTTGAAGATTTGTCATTGTCATTTGTCCTTAATGGGGCATGGCCACCAGACTGATTGACAATTTGGGTGAGGGTGGTCCCAGCAGTTGTGTTATAAGTGTGGGCAGTTGGGTTGTTCATACTGCAGTGAGCATCGTGCATTAGTGTTAAATTCTCCAAGACAAACATCTTGAAGGCTGGAGAAAGTTGTGGGACAACGAATATGGTTATTTCCTGTGTGGCTTACAGCAGTACGAATCGACAGAAGACAGGATCTAACATATCGTTATTTTCAGGTAATTGATGTCGCAAATGTTTGTGTTGTGTTAGTGTATATGTGAATGAAAGTAACAGTTCCAAAATGTTCTGAAATATCAATATATTACAGATACGTTTGTTTTTCTTGGGGGAGCGTACATTAAGTGTTTCCCAGTTGTCACATTGATTGGGTGCAACATAAAATGTTATAGGGGTAGGATTCAGTTTTATAAATAATGTGTGCGTGCGTGTATGCATATTTGTAACTTTTTTTTAAAACTGTACTAGATGTCAGCTCATTAATAAAAATTTTATCTTTATTAAGTCATCTACATTTAATGAGGCTCTCCCCTTTTGGTCGTCGTTTGTCTTTCCAAATTTGTATGAACCACTATCATGTAACTCATTCTGTACACATTTTAACATGCATTGCATTATATGCATTTGTTTGACAAACCACGTGAAAGGTTGCCTACTAAAACAATTGACAGCTTAAATGAGAGAGCACATTTCTTTACATGAGGCGTGTCCTTGGGAAAGTTGGCCAGATAACATTCGAGAAAGATCTTGATCTGCAGGTGGAAATGGCTGTGATGGAGCAGCTGGGGAATGTGTTGGAAGATGGGAAAATAATATTTTTGGGACCTTAGAGAAGAATGTCCAACAGGGCTTAATGAGATTTTGACCTCTTGCAGTCATTATGTAATACATGTATAGAGCACTTCAGAAAGTTCAGTTTCGATCATGTTTAGTGGTGCTACTGTTATAGTTAATATGTTATGATATTTGATATACAAGGTGCATGGATATATTGTGCACGTAATAAGGTATTAGGTATATATAGCTATATAATAATAATTTCTTATTAGTACTGTATATCTATAGATATATGATGAAGACTGGGTGCTGTACAGTATAAACACTGGGCCTCCAGTGGGTTCTTGCCGTGCAGTAGCTTGAATGTCACTGGTCCATGTCTGCATCACTTTATCATGTGTCAACTGATAAGAGCTCAGCGGTCTTGTTTTACTAACGGGTGTTCTATGTATGTCTATGGATGGAACTAATCTTAAATATGTGTGAATGTCATGTTGGCTACTGTGGCCATCATTGTTGTAATATTTCACACCCACACACACACACACACACACACACACACACACACACACACACACACACACACACACACACACTCACACGCACACGAGCACGCGCACGCGCACGCGCACGCGCACACGCACACACACACACACCCACGCACACACATACGCAACGCCAAGTCTGAAAACACGTGCTATTTTTCAGAAAGAGGACTAATTTAGTAAATAAAGGCCAAAATATGTTTAATAAGTGGAATTGGGAGCAAACAGCAAGGCCATATCATATTGGCAAATATATTTTCATTTGGCGATCGAATTTTTATAGATATGATACTCGTGACTTAGTGTTATCTAACAATATGGTGCGTCACATAACACTAAGATGTTGTGTGCTCAAGATATTCCTCGTAAACCACTGTCATGATATTTTTAATTGTAGCTACAAATGATTATGTTTTAGTAACTCTTATAGGTGCTTAGGCCAAAACCTTGACTTTTGTTTTCCGTTAAGTCTAGGTATCTTTCCACTGTCATTTCGCGCCATCAAACATATTTAACTATGATTTGAAACATAGAGCGAGGTGTATATAATTATGGTAATCTACGATGTTTGAACAAGTGATTATTTGACCAAATGTGACCATCTTAATATTGACTTGTGTATTGTATGTTAATGTAGTCTTGGCCTATTTTGAGTCAACCTGGTTAATTAGTTAGTAATTATCATGTGTCAGCCACTCCTGTCGACCAATCGCTATGTTGACGCCTTAAACGAGGAGCGGCTCAAAATCTGTAATTACAATTAACATCGTATAAATATACGAGTTTTCACGTTTGTGTCAGAACGCGGTTATTCCTCGAAGAAGCAGTACCTTGAACCATTTGTAATTCGCTGTCGTCAATTGTTAGATCTCTATAGGTGGGTACTGCGAGGTGATGTCATGGTCGTGTTATATACTGTGCGAATGTGTCTATTATATAAATGTGCTTAGCAACAACCGGTCCTGGACCGTGTTATGGAGTTTTCACATGTACACCTATTTGATTGATGCGTCGTGTATGTACGATCGCGTGTGTGAATACAAATGTTCATCTTGCATTAAATTTATCACACCAAAGCTTAATTTTCAGCAAAACTTAATTTACGGCAAATTTTAACTTTAATTTAATAAATGTTTTGCGTTTTAGAAGAATTGTTTATTACAGACGCGGTAGTCGCCACGATAAACTAAAAATCATTTATTTGATTGAAAATCAATAGTGTGAATTTAACTAGGAACTTTTTCCCTGTTTGACGTAACCCACCCTATGGTGGAAGCTTACCCCGAGAATACTTAGGGGGAGATACCAAGGGGAGATATACTGCCATACCGGGACCGTGAAGCTTAGAATGTGACCAAGGCCAGCTTAGGTCGACAGAATGAACACCTACTTGATTGTATAAACATTATTGCTGAAACCTCGTTACACATTATTAGTCATTGTTGTACTGGCTTTTCGAATGTTCAATGATATTATATTAGCTTGTCGGTTCTGTTCTGTCGGAGAGGAAATCCGAATCAATATTTTGTTCTTTTGTTTCCAGGCTCGTAATCATGACCGGACTGTGCCTAATAGTGGTCGTGCTGTTTCTGATTTGTCTGGGCGTGACATTCGGTGTGTACCGGCCACTCACATTTCATACAAACAAATAACCACGAAACGCCTCTCTCGGACTACTGTTTGGGCTGTTTCTCCTCGTTAATGTCAATATTTATGTATTACCTTTGGATTATGAAGTGTCATTACATGTTTCTTTTCTTCATCATTTACGATACTTTATCCCGAAAGAAAAAGACTAGATATTCGCGCAAATGACTAGGAGGCCAAAACGATTATATTCGTGAAACAATGGTCATCAAATCGTCCATGTAACCTTTTGTCATATGTCCGTTCGGGCACCTGTGTTAAATACTTAAACACTTTATTAACTAGCTATCACCATATCATTTCAGGTAATGAAATACCCGATTGCACGGGAGAGGTAACAGATGTCAACGATGCAAAAATCAAATTCAAGACGACCTCTTCCATGACATGCCAGTGCAGCGTCTTCTGGACGGCAAACAATAAGGAGGAATTTACATTTAAAGCTTTAGTAAAACCGAACGGGAACGCAAACGTGTGTGTGTCAAATGTTGGTAACTCAAATAAATGGACACCACTGAAGAAGCCCAAATGTTTCCGCCGGCACTCCAGCATCAGCGAAGACCGTGATTATTTATGTGGATATCACACGTGCATTGCTGTATTCTTCGAAGATGACGGTTCTTGTACAGTACGTCTCAAAGGTACTTATCCATGACACCCAGTCACATATTACGTTGCTGCCATCCGCGTAATCCATGGTAACATGCATTTTATGGGATTCTGTATGCGCATGTCCATATATGTGTTTGTGTGCGCGCGCACAAACATAGCAGCATACGTGAACGATGCTATTTCATGTTCTAATATATTTGTATATTTAATTTGTTTTAGTTGGCTGGCTAGGAAACAGTAATATCGGCTGTAAGAAAGCTGGAACTACAACTACGACTACTAAAAAGACAACTACAACCAAAAAGCCGACAACGACAACAACAACTGTTCCCATGACAACAACGACCAAGAAATCGACAACAACCAAAAATCCAACAACAACAATAACAACTACTAATCCTTCGACAACAACTACCAAGAAAACGACAACAACAAAAATGCAAATAAAAACAACTACTGCTCCTACGACAACAACGGCAGAGCAAACAACAACAACTACAAAGCCAACAACAACTACCATTGTTCCTACTTCAACAACGACAGAGCAAACAACAACAACTACAAAGCCAACAACTACTACCATTGCTCCTACGACAACAACGACAGAGCAAACAACAACAACTACAAAGCCAACAACAACTACCATTGCTCCTACTTCAACAACGACAGAGCAAACAACAACAACTACAAAGCCAACAACAACTACCACTGCTCCTACGACAACAACGACAGAGCAAACAACAACAACTACAAAGCCAACAACAACTACCATTGTTCCTACTTCAACAACGACAGAGCAAACAAGAACAACTACAAAGCCAACAACAACTACCATTGCTCCTACTTCAACAACGACAGAGCAAACAAGAACAACTACAAAGCCAACAACTACTACCATTGCTCCTACGACAACAACGACAGAGCAAACAACAACAACTACAAAGCCAACAACAACTACCATTGCTCCTACTTCAACAACGACAGAGCAAACAAGAACAACTACAAAGCCAACAACTACTACCATTGCTCCTACGACAACAACGACAGAGCAAACAAGAACAACTACAAAGCCAACAACTACTACCATTGTTCCTACTTCAACAACGACAGAGCAAACAAGAACAACTACAAAGCCAACAACAACTACCATTGCTCCTACTTCAACAACGACAGAGCAAACAAGAACAACTACAAAGCCAACAACTACTACCATTGCTCCTACGACAACAACGACAGAGCAAACAACAACAACTACAAAGCCAACAACAACTACCATTGCTCCTACTTCAACAACGACAGAGCAAACAAGAACAACTACAAAGCCAACAACTACTACCATTGCTCCTACGACAACAACGACAGAGCAAACAACAACAACTACAAAGCCAACAACTACTACCATTGCTCCTACGACAACAACGACAGAGCAAACAACTACAAAGCCAACAGCAACTACCATTGCTCCTACGACAACAACGACAGAGCAAACAACAACAACTACAAAGCCAACAACAACTACCACTGCAACAACTTCTACTCCTACGGCAACAACGACAACGAGAAGGACAACAACGAAGAAAACAACAACAACAACAAATGCTCCTACAACAAAGACGTCCAAGAAAACGACAACAACCAAAAATCGAACAACATCAACTACTAATCCTTCGACAATAACTACCAAGAAAACGACAACAACAAAATTGCAAATAACAACAACTACTTCGCCTAAAACAACAGCCACCAAGAAAACGACAACAAACAAAAAACTAACAACAGCTACTACTACTACTACTACTACTACTACTACTACTACTACTACTACTACTGCTGCTGCTGCTGCTGCTCCTATGACAACAACGACCGAGCAAACACCAACAATCACAAAGCCAACAACAACTAGTACTGCTACAACGACAACAGCTACAACAAAGAAAACGACTACAACCAAAAAAACAAGACCAATAACGAACCAATCAATCGGATGCGCAACTGGAAAATCTACCACAACAGACGACGTGTTGACTCGTGCGACAAGACCGCGAGACTCGCCTTCAGACCGTGTGACAGAACAAACTAGAACAACTCGGCGTATGTCTATCACTGACACTACATCACGTACGGAAGATGTTAGCGGAAACGTCGCAAGTACAGCTGCCAGTGCGCGCAACGACGCTACAAAACAGGAAGACGACGTGAGAAGAAACGGAAGTAACGCGACAACGGTTATCTCGACAAGGAAACGAGTGGATGTGTTCACTACCCCTTCGTCCTCCCCTGTGATGTTAAGCAATCTCAACCCTCAGGTGATGTCGGGTGAGTCGGTATAGTTACTCAATCTCAGCCCTCAGGTGGTGTCAGGTGAGTCGATGTAGTTACTCAGTCTCAATCCCCAGGCGATGTCAGGTGAGTCGGTGTAGTTACTCAGTCTCAGCCATCAGATAATATAAGTTGAATCGGTGTAGTTATACATTCTCAATCCTCAGGTGATTGGGCACCCATTGGGACCAGGTAATTGGGCACCTATTGGGACCAGGGAGTCGTCGTAATGATGCCGATCTGCTGCTCACCCATTTCCTTATACAGAGTTCGTTATACAGCCCTACTTGACGACTCGCTTTACACCCGACACACACACACACACACACACACACACACACACACACACACACACACACACACACACACACACACACACACACACACACACACACACACACACACACACACACACACACACACACACACACACACACACACACACACACACACACACACACACACACACACACACACACACACACACACACACACACACACACACACACACACACACACACACACACACACACACACACACCAAAAACACACACACACGCACACACACATATATATATATATATATAAATACACACACACACACACATATATATATATATATATATATATATAAATATACATATATATATGTGTGTGTGTGTATATATATATATATATATATATATATATATATATATATATATATATATATATATATATATATATATATATATATATATATATATATATATATGTGTGTCATTCAGATTCAACTGATATCACAGGTGATGCAGTGCTTATAAGGGAATGCAGAGAAATCCCCCTTTAAAAAACAGCCCTAGTTTTGTGTTTACCATCACCTCGATTATCCTTACAATCCCCAATTTTGTAATTTTCTTGGATTGATAGGTGTCCTTACTGGAATCGGAGTCGTCCTATTGTTGACCAGTGGTTTAGTCAGCATCGTCTTCATAATCAACAGGTGAGGCTTATTTCGTTCTGCGTCAGAAATACACTCGACAACATATACCTTCGTGCGAATCCACGCACGCACGCATCCACACACACACGCAGACACGCACGCACCGAAGCGCCCCGCACTCCCGCAAACATGCACCTACGACAGCACACATATACTCACAAACCATTATAAAACACTGCTTTTTTCTTTAATCTAATTAATGCTAGTGACGAAGGGTTAAGACACACTATAATCATAAGAACGGTAAACGTTGGCGTGTTATTGTGTGGCTCTGTTGCCCCACATGTTATTGTGTGGCTCTGTTGCCCCACATGTTGTTGTGTGGCTCTGTTGCCCCACATGTTGTTGTGTGGCTCTGTTGTTGGTGTCAAGGCATATCTCAATACTCGCCATATGTACGGTCTTTTCATCCACACTTGTTGTCCCTTCCAACTTTACTATTTCGAGTTCTCTCCTTATATACTGTCTTCCCGATGTTCGTTTTCCATATATGCTTTACCACTCAGATGTTCACCGTGAACTCTTTTACTGTCAAAATGATGTTATTGCCTTTCTTCAATTTGTATAGCCCTTTTTGCGAAACCGATGTCTTTTTCCGGCTGTTATATCTGCCGCTGTCGACGTTCCGAAGACATCTGTGATTTTCTTCTCCCAACTTTGTCGTGGATTGCATCTGATTATTTTCCATTCCACTATTCCCTACAGCGTTGTTTCTCCAATCCATCATACCTCATAGTATGGCCACAATATTGCAGTTTTGGCGGTCTTGACATTACTATGTCAAACATATATTTTATGCATATGTAATATGACAGACTGTACGAAACTCTTATCTTATTATTACAAATGAAATGTGTGTTCCAGACGAAGACGATACCAAATCCTGGAATTACATAGACGTCAAGAGAGATTCACCGCTAATCTCCCCGCTGGTCTGGAAACATGAACTTGGTATCGCGCAGAAGATGAACTTATGATCATAACCATGTTATTGACATTAACTCTTGCTGGCATAGTTGCTCGCTCAGTGCATTGGAAGTTCGAACCGTAACGAACAGCGTATTGCAGTGAAACACCTGTTCAACGTAAAAGAAGACGCAACTGAGTTGAACAAAACATGCACTTGGGCAACAAACGCTTGGGTTTTCAAAAAGAATCCAATCGAGTCCTTTGACGAAAAAGACACACGGATGCTAAGACAAATATGGTTATTGCAATCTTCCTTATCTAATATATGAAAGCCTCTCAATATAACATACCATATGATGTCTTAATAATAACATTGGATTTGTCGAAACTGTACTGTTATCGTCTTGAGAAGGGAACTCGCAGTAGGAAGTGAGTGAAGTGATAATTTACTCAGCGAACATCACGGCTAGATTTACAACAATTGTCATGGGGAACGTTGATATCGAATATATATAATGATTACATAACACCTTTTGTTCTGCTTACTTTGTCTTCAGAGTAATATTAGATGATGTGACTAATTCGGGTAACAAATGTGTTGGGATCTATCTTGTGGACATGATTACTAGGGACTTTAGTCCGATTTACCCTTTCCATATTTGTTGCCCGATGAACTTGTCCTGATTCGGAGGTAGACATTGACTTTTAATTTAACATTAACGGCAAGTAGTGGACGTAACCATCATGGGCTGTATTTAAACTGTTTCATCAACTGAGTTAATCAGGATCGTCCAGCAGCAGTTTTGTGAAGTTCAGGAATCCTTTCCGTGAATTTAATAGGCGTATAGCAGATGTGTGGTTGCATAGTTGGTGTTTTGTGTCTGCCGCTTGTCTTAATCTTTCTGAGTGCCTAGAAACAGTCAGCCTGATGTCCGGTGGAGCTATGCCAGCCAGCAGATGTAGGTTCTCTAAGTTGGTAGATCTCAGGCAGCCCATTATACTGCGGCAGAATTCATGTAGGGCAAGGTTAAGCTTGTTTGCACGTGTTGATCTTGCCCATGCATCACGTATATTCGACAGCAGAATAGCAAAGAGCAAAGCCGCTGGATCTTAGCGTCGGTGCCCTGCTTTCTCATTTAGAATTGGCAAGTTTGGGATGATGTTTTTTCGTGCATTCACTTTCTGTTTGGTGTTACAAATGTGTGTTTTGTAAGATAGTGTTCTGTCAAGATGGACACTAAGGTACACTGGTGTTGATGAGTTGTCCAGTCAGGTACCGTTCTAGGTAACGTTTAGTTCGCGCTTAGCTTCTCTGTTCCTCAGATGAAACGCACACACCTGAATATTGCATGGTCTCTTTTTACAAACTCCCCGACAGTGGCGCCACTCAGCATATCACCACTGCCACGACTTGATTATGAATACAATTTGGACATTTCGTAGTGGTATGTTGGCTAGGTGAAATCGTGAGTGACTTATGTTGCATTCGCTATGTGGCGCCACTGGTGGGGAGCTTGCAGGCAGTAGTGAGGTAATAGAGATATTATAATATTATAGTCTGTCGTAGTTTTATGAGTGAGGCTGACTAAAGGTGGCGTCACATCACGGATCCCGGATAATCGAAGCTACGTTGTGCGTGATGTGAGCAGCAATGATCACGGCCAGTCAAGTTGTGAAATTGTGTGGTTGTTGTTTCTTCGGGTGTGATGAGTGATGTCGCTTATCATAAAATAAATCATTTCGAAAGTTTATAAAATAGAAACGACCAGTCCGTGTCTTTCGTGTGGTATGTTAATATGGTCATAGTCATACATAGGTCGAATAATGTTACAGATATTCAAATACATCCCCGGGTAATTCCTGGAAACGCCATTTGAAGTTTGACGTGGCGTGTCTAATTCACAGAAAGACGTCGGCCAAGACGGGAGGAGAGACGATGTACAAATGATTCAGCCTATATTGTCACATGGCGTGGGTAAAACTGAACGTTCCATATTTCAATAGGTTTATCTGACAGGGGTAGCATATAGTATTACTACCACCCCTGGTTAGCGAGGATGCGTCCAAACAACGACGAGGGTACTGTTGTACTCGGCAGTCACCCTTGCGGCGAAGATGCACTGGACAATTTTGTTATGAAGGAATAACCTTTGTAGAAATTGCGGTATGGGTGGATGCTTCCGGAAAAAATTGGATTATTGTTGTGATCAGGTATAGTAGGCTAACTAATTCTTGTGTGCTCTTGTTCCATAGTCTAATGGCGCTGGGGAAGAATGAGAATTTGTAGGCGTCGACGTGGGTGAATGTCTGGTAGAAGCGATAAGCGCTGCCTCTGGTGCGTGTTGGTGCGGCGGCGAGTGACTTCGTTGTCACAACATCCAGTTTGTAGTTGATGCGGTACAGCATCATCAACTTGGCATCAGCTCGTCTTCTCTCTAGTGACTTCCATTCCAAACTCTCAAGCATGTTCCCTACGCTGCTGCGTCGCCGGTAGTGTTCACACTTCTGCACGATAGCCTAAGCAGTTTCGACCATCTGATTCTGAGACTGACTTGTCTTGTTAGGTCAGCAGACAATATAATGACACTTTCTCTGTTGCTGCACAAACTCTGAGACTGACTTGTCTTGTTAGGTCAGCAGACAATATAATGACACTTTCTCTGTTGCTGCACAAACTCTGAGACTGACTTGTCTTGTTAGGTCAGCAGACAATATAATGACAATTTCTCTGTTGCCGCACAAACTCTGAGACTGACTGGTCTTGTTAGGTCAGCAGACCGTATAAAGACACTGTCAACTGAAGACATATTGTTGTAACCTTGCTAACGATCCTTAATTCTCTCGACTATTGAAGCGTGTTATAACAACTTTAACAATGTATTCTGATTTTGAGGTTGCTTTAATTTTTTTTATTGTGTTTCCGAGGATTTAGACGCGATAGTAATCGTATTGTATTGTACGACATGTCTGAGCTATTTGATCCACACTTGGACGACGACAACGCGGCTGTAGCTTACTGTGGGTAGCCGGTTCAGATTACGGCGAGATTATTGATCGTTCTGCGGAAGATAACGAGTCTGGACAACAACCGTTGCAGTTGTGTTGTCTGCCAAGTTTATTAAAGTTAGCGCGATTGTAGCCGAGCGTCCTGTCCGTTTTGGCAAACTTTCTATATTAGCTGTATCTGTTTGACAACTGCAGCGTACTGTGTATTATGGGCCGCGGTAGCATTTAGAAGGTCGGGCTCTCAATCGAGAAAACCCAGGTTCGACTCCTCGTGCTGCCGTTTCGAAGCTTTGGCAATTTCGTTCATGCCACGTTGCCACAGTTCACTCAGCTGTATAAATAAGTACCTGTCTACATACAGAGGTGGATATATGAACGAATAGTTTTCGAATGCTTCCCAGAGAAGTCGAGATGGCGTTGGTATCGATGGTATTTGTGAGAGTGTGTGCTTGATTTTGTATTCAATTGTATTACATTTATTGCCTATGCGCGTGCATTGAACATGACATCTGTGAAACACAAGATAACATCAGTATTTGGGTCTTTTGAAACAGGACGTCTATGAAGTAAAACAGGGCATTGCAAACTCGGTGGAGTTGAGTGTAGGATAGTAATGTCATTATATTACGTTGGTGCTCTGATGCATTTTTAATTACCAGTCGAGTTGCAGGGCGTTGCACGGGAGAAAAGGCAGCCACTGCAGGAACTTATGAGTTCTTGCACTACCCAGTCAAATCCGAACAGTATGTAGACGATTTTGTGAGAGAGGTAAATGAAGTTTTTCGACATTTTTGCTGTATTTTTTCTACACGTGAAGTTATTTGTTTACAAAATGATGATTGTGGACACTAAATAAGAATATATAAGCTCGTTGCTTATTTGTAAGCTAAACAAACGATATAAATAACGAAATCCAAGATGGTCTTGCAAACACAGTCAATAACTATTATAATTATTAACCCTTTTCTGTAAAACTAATTATAAGGTAAGCATGAAAATTGTTCTTCCAGTCACGCACATTTTGTGAATTTGCATTGCATTGTTTCACTTTTATGTGCAGTTGAACGTTAACTGCACAATCTCATCCACCTTCCTCCATCCATACGTTTGGGAGCATTTCGCTGGGTGGGTAGGTGTGGGGGGGAGCGAAACGAACAACTGGTACCTAGGGAGTAGTTGTTGCTGACAGCTACGATCGAAGTTGATAGGTAAGTTCGTACCGACACTCCGTTGAAGTGAAATGCCTTTACTTAAAAACAGAACACTTTTTATCTATGGTGATGATTTAATATTTTATAGTGAAGGTTATATAATATGATATACGTAACCTCATTAAGATCTTCCTTATTACTTTTCAATATTAATGTCAAGAGGAAGCCTCTCTCTGATCTTATTGTTATTGACAGTGGGTAACGTTCTAGCTTTCAACATACTAGCAATATATTAAGAAAATTGGACCAAACCAGCAATTAATTTAAATAATCATGTATGTATGTCAACTATCTCCAGAATATTTATAGCAGCGCAACACGGTGGACAGGGTAGCAGTGAGAAGTTGTTCCCAACACCAAAGTGCGCATTCAAATCATCTGAACCTGGTGCCAAAGGTCTAGCTATGGCACCCGGTAAAACTGATATGTTATTTGGGCGGGTTACATAGGTACGATATTTGTTTGGACAATTATTGAAAAAACGTAAGATAAGTCATTAAAAAATATTCTTAGGATATTTTAAATAGCAACATTGTAACTTCAGTTGACGTTGCCTATATACTGACAGTAACATTCTGTTTGGATCCCTGGCGATCCATGTATTGCAGATATTTAAAAAGGAAGATACATCTATGCAGTAACACAGACAGACTACGACACAGTAACACAGACAGACTACGACACAGTAACACAGACAGACTACGACACAGTAACACAGACAGACTACGACGCAGTAACACAGACACCCAGACAGACGCGAGACAGACAGACACACAGACAAACATACAACAACAAAAAACAGACGTACAGAAACAGGACATACACATTAATCCGCACATCATTTGATGTCATGTTGTAAGGAATTATGTTAATGAAGATCTCTGGGGGACAGTTTACGCACTTTGTTGTTACTTTGTATAACAAATATGTAATCGGTTCAAAAAGAAGGAAACTATTTGAAAAGATGGAAAAGATAAAATGTGAAAAATAAGATCTCCCTCCCAAAGCAGGAGACTTGTTATTTCTGACCAACTTGTTGTTTACGATGTCAGCAAACAACTTCGGCACTGATGCTCTCTCGAGAATATTACAATAATACACTTATTTGTTGTCTATTCGAGGATGGTCTCGGCTAATTTAAACTCCTCAGTTAGCACATTATTGATTGATGCGACAACACGAACAATTGGGACTGTCTTTCTATCATGAATATCAATGAATATTAATTGCGTTTGCACAACAACCTGTAGGCAGAGGAGGCAGGTTTTTCTGAATTATAGGCTAAATATAACATTTATATATCATTGCAGTTATTTAGTACGGCCAATTATATTGTTTGCTACTGCAGTCGAGGAAATAAAGATGACGAAGAAGAAAGATAATAAATCGCAGTGATTTACATTGCCTGGTCCAGCTATATTAAAAAGCCGCTGCTTAAGCGAATCAGCTGCATAATAGGTTAACATTGCCCTGACTCGAAGTGATTGTCTTTTTGTAAGACGTAATTTACCACTGGTGTCGAAGTAGAAAGTAACGGGTCAATAGTACCACCCGATAAACGGTTTCGGTGCAGGGGCGAGACCGGCCTCCCCTTGACGAGATCATAGATACGCAAGTGCATCGGTGTTTGGAATCCACAAAACATAAATAAAATGATGTTCTATCGTTGACATAAACTACGGTCTCTCAACAAACCCGCTACTTTGGAAACATTTTCTGTTGTGTCTTTTTTCAGCCTTCTTCCTGGAACAAATCAGATTATTATATTCATGAAATATATGCCATTAGGTAGTCGTCTTTTTTTAATCATAAAGTAATACATTAATTTGAACATCTGTTAATAAAATAGTGGTTCGATCTAAGAAATCATTTTTTTAAGGAAATCTCTAAATATTTAGATGACCAATACATAGTGTATGTACACTATGTGCCACAAAATACTTAAACAATAGCCATATTCGCAGAAGAATAAGTGTTTCCCAGAGCAGGATGTAAAGCCATCGATGTACAATCAGCGACATCATTATATAAAGTAATCATCAAGCATAGTTGATACGCATTAATTATTCATGTTAATGTATATTGCCACAACACTAATCTAATCCCCACGATGTTTGCTTTTGTACTAATCACCAATCGAAGAGGACAAAGATTAATCGAAGAGGACAAAGGGTGTATCATCACTAGAGCATGACCACATTAGAATCGCAATGGATTTGAAAATCTAGTCAAGTCTAGTTAAATGTAGCCAAAAACAGCAAACTGTAACAGTGGCAGTTATGACTAGCAAACTGTAACAGTGGCAGTTATGACTAGCAAACTGTAACAGTGGCAGTTACGACTAGCAAACTGTAACAGTGGCAGTTACGACTAGCAAACTGTAACGGTGGCAGTTATGACTAGCAAACTGTAACAGTGGCAGTTATGACTAGCAAACTGTAACAGTGGCAGTTGTGACTAGCAAACTGTAACAGTGGCAGTTACGACTAGCAAACTGTAACGGTGGCAGTTATGACTAGCAAATTCATAAATAAATGCAGCAAATGACTATGACTTAAGCAAAAAGGAGAGAAACGATAGCAGTTAAATATATTAAATAGTGTTGCGAATCGCGATATGCCTTCGACGTACCGGTATATACTGTGTTTTTATTTTTGCATTTCCAACTTGTCAAAAGTAAGCTTAGTGAGTAATTAAGAGTTATTTAATATTACTTAATATAAATGTCAGTCAGGAATACTTCCCAGAGAGGACACGTTGGTGTTGGGAGAAACAGTACGGCCGCGGATGAAGACTAAAGGGCTATATGAGAAATACTCTTAAATATGTAATAAAACTAATCTTAAGTATGTGTGAAAATAGCATACATATATAATTATATCAATAAAATATCCAACTCAGGGTTTTTTATTCACATATGTGTAGCCTGTCATATTGACTACCATTGTTGTTGTAATATTTCAGAGTGGTCTAGAGTGGTCAGTTGTTGTATTAAACAAAAATGTTTTCAAACAGCCACGCCTAAACGTGTGAGGTTTGATGAGAAAACAACTGCGGCAAAATGTCAGAGTAACCTCAAACACGGCACACATAGACACACACATATACACCCACCCACCCACACACACACACACACACACACACACACACACACACACACACACACACACACACACACACACACACACACACACACACACACACACACACACACACACACACACACACACACACACACACACACACACACACACACACACACACACACACACACACACACACACACACACACACACACACACACATACACACACATAGACACACATAGACACACACACACACACACACACACACACACACACACACACACACACACACACACACACACACACACACACACACACACACACACTACAGAACAGTCGTTTTTTTGAACAACAACCAATAAGCAACAACAACAACAACAACTACTACTACTATTACTGCTCGTACGACAACAACGACAAAGAAAACGACAACAAACAAAAAGACAACAGCAACAACAACTACTGCTATTACTGCTCGTACGACAACAACGACAAAAAACGACAACAAACAAAAAGACAACAACAACTACTGCTATTACTGCTCGTACGACAACAACGACAAAAAACGACAACAAACAAAAAGACAACAACAACTACTGCTATTACTGCTCGTACGACAACAACGACAAAGAAAACGACAACAAACAAAAAGACAACATCCTTATTGTAAATCTGTCACTGCGAATTTTATGCAGTTTTTGTGGAAATGTGGCATACCTATACAAAGCATAATGAGTTGAAGTTAAAAAATTTACTTCTAAAACTGTATAATAATAATAACAATAGATAATAATACTAATAATAATGTACTCACTGGCGTGTACATTGTGTACATTGTGTACATTGGGTACATACACAGAAAAAACGCAAGTCTCAAAACAAACGTGATATTTTGTCAGAAAGAGGACTATTTATTTTAAACAAAAGCCAAAATATGTTTAATAAGTTAAGTTTAGACGCAAATAACATAGCCATGTCTTATTGGCAGGAAAACAGGAAAAAGGTTTATACAAATATGTTTTAATTTGGCAAACGAATTTTGCTAGACTGACAATCATGACGTAGGCTTATCTAACACTATGGCTCGGCTCATAAAATAACATGCTCTGTGTTCAACAAGGTTTTCCTAGTAAATTACTGGCGTAATATTATTAATTGTAATTGCAAAAGGTTATGTTTTAGTAAATCTTATAGTTGCAAAACCATGACTTTCCCTGTCCCTGTTTCCATGTTTCCCTAACTCCCTGTTTCTCTTTTAAGTCTACGTATCTTTCCACGGTCATTTCGCGCTTTCAAACATATTTAAATTTCACTTGAAACATAATGCATAGCGTATATAATTATGATAATTTACGATATATGAATAAGTGGTTATCACATTGCTATGGTGCAAGTTGCAATGCTCGCGACGTGTATGCCTGCGTGTGTTCATCTTGCATTAATGTTATCACCGTGAAGCGAAATATGACTATATTAATATTCACGTGTGTGTCGTATGGTAATGAATCGTCCTCTCTTGAACTATTCTGAGTGGAGTTGTTAATTAATTAGTAATTACCATGTGTCAGTCACTCCTCTCAACTAATCGTTCTGTTGACGCCGTAAACGAGGAGCGGCTCAGTCTGTAATTTAAACTGGCATCGTATAAATAATCTAGTTTCGACGTTTGTGTTACAAGCGGTTATTGCTCGAAGAAGTGGCAACTTGAAACGTTGGTAATTCGCTGTCGTCAATTGTTAGATCTCTATAGGTGGGTACTGCGAAGCGATGCCATGGTCGTGTTATATACTGTGCGGGTGTCTATTATATAAATGTGCTTAGCCACAACCGGTCCTAAACCGTGCTATGGTGCAAGTTGCAATGCTCGCGACGTGTATGCCTGCGTATGTTCATCTTGCATTAATGTTATCACCGTGAAGCGAAATTTTCATTTAACACCTGATTTACGTTTTAGAAGACTTTGTATTACACACGCACGGTTTTTGTCAACTTAAAAAATCTTGATATGTTTCAAATAAATGACTACATTTATGATGATTTCGTGTTATTATTAAAGGTAATTATGATTTCAGTGCTTATTATCAAAGTGAATTGGGTCAAGGAATAATGCGCTTCCCATTAATGAATGGGGTTCACAGTGCGCGTGTAGAAGTATCTTTCCCTAGATATCTAACACAGGAGGGAAGATATCCTAGGATATCTTTTCCCGGAAAAACAAGGATTATTTTATCAAATGCATAATATAATGCACCTGTATAAAAATGTCCATGTATCTAATATGCTTCACCTTCCAATATCTGAAAGATATAACATAAACAATTAATTGTAAATTCACTTTCCGAAGTGAGTTTGGTTGTTATCAAGTTGTTATCAATGTAGGTATAACTATGAACATTCTTAAATTATTTATTGTGACTTCCCCCTAGTAAATCGTATTTGGACGAACAGCCCCTCTTCGTAAATGATATTCAAGCATGTCTTAGCTGTTCTATATTAAACATCTAGAAAGATAACACACATACATATACACACAAACACACACATACATAAACTCACACACACACACACACACACACATATATATATATATATATATATATATATATATATATATATATATATATATATATATATATATATGTGTGTGTGTATATATATATATATATATATATATATATATATATATATATATATATATATATATATATATATATATGTGTGTGTGTATATATATATTTTTTTCTGCCTGAATGTGCAAAATTATAGTGGGGCACATTGTATATAGTACACTATGCATTTAAAAAAAATTAATTGTGGAATTATTTTAGTTGCTCTCTTATGTATTCTATTCATATGCATAAATAAAACACCCGTTAGTAAAACAAGACCGCTGAGCTCTTATCAGTTGACACATGATAAAGTGATGCCGGCATGGACCAGTGACATTCATGCTGCTGCACAGCAAGAACCCACTGGAGGCCCAGTGTTTATACTGTACAGCACCCAGTCTTCATCATATATCTATAGATATACAGTACTAATAAGATATTATTACTATATAGCTATATATACCTAATACCTTATTACGTGCACAATATATCCATGCACCTTGTATATCAAATATCATAACATATTAACTATAACAGTAGCACCACTAAACATGATCGAAACTGAACTTTCTGAGGTGCTCTATATATGTATTACATAATGACTGCAAGAGGTCAAAATCTCATTAAGCCCTGCTGGATATTCTTCTCTAAGGTCCCAAAAATATTCTTTTTCCATCTTCCAACACATTCCCTGCAGATCAAGATCTCTCGAATGTTATCTGGTCAACTTTCCCAAGGACACGCCTCATGTAAAGAAATGTGCTCTCTCATTTAAGCTCTCAATTGTTTTAGTAGGCAACCTTTCACATGGTTTGTCAAACAAATGCATAGACTGCAATGAATGCTGCAATGTGTACATAATGAGTTACATTATAGTGGTTATTACAACGATGAAAAGGCAAACGACGACCAAAAAGGGGAGAGCCTCATTAAATGCAGATGACTTAATAAAGAAAACAAAATCTTATTAATGAGCTGACATCTAATAGAGTTTTATAAAAGAGTTACAAATATGCATACACGCACGCACACATTATTTATAAAAACTGAATCCTACCCCTTTAACATTTTGTGTTGCACCCAATCAATGTGACTACTGGGAAACACTTAATGTACGCTCCCCCAAGAAAAACAAACGTATCTGTAATATATTGATATTTCAGAACATTTTCAAAACTGTTACATTCATTCACATATACACTAACACAGCACAAACATTTGCAACATAAATTACCTGAAAATAACGATATGTTAGATCCTGTCTTCTGTCGATTCGTACTGCTGTAAGCCACACAGGAAATAACCATATTCGTTGTCCCACAACTTTCTCCAGCCTTCAAGATGTTTGTCTTGAAGAGTTTGACACTAATGCACGATGCTCACTCAGTATGAACAACCCAACTGCCCACACTTATAACACAACTGCTGGGACCACCCTCACCCAAATTATTTATCAGTCTAGTGGCCATGCCCCATTAAGAACAAATGACAATGACAAATCTTCAAGTTAATTCGTTCCTTTTGTTTGCCTTATATTATACATGATGATGGTGAGGAGGAAATACATTAACTTACTTACTCACTTACTCACTTACTCACTTACTCACTTACTTACTTACTTACTTACTTACTTACTTACTTACTTACATATGTACTATATGTAACATGCTATGTTCACACTATAAACAGTACTACCCTATATGTCATGCAGTAGATGCAACTGTTTCTGCCGTGCAATGAAATGCCTGCCAGTGGTCCACGCCCGCTTCACTGCAGTGAGCTGGCTTGTCGCTCTTGTTTATAGGGGGGGGGGGTGATTCTATGATTCTATTATACAATGCACTTCGTTTTAAATAGTATTAGACCATTTTACTTATATTTGTATATTTTTGAAGCACAACACACACACACGCGCATGTGTACACTGCTGTATATCGTCAATAACGTGACTATCTGTATAAATACATAATATACGGCATCGCGCCAAAAATAAATGCATATATTTTTATATACTGGTTTGTGGGTGACCTCGTGGCGAAATGGCCCCACCTGTTTGTAATTAAATTTGTGTATTGGTGGTGGAATGTCTGTATTCTTTGCATTACATGTTCATGACGACTTTTTGATGTATATATGTTATCGTCATGCTTGTAGGAATGTGGGCTCTGAGAAACTTGCCGGACGGGGCTGTACATGTGTTCAGTTCCTGTCTGGTTTGCTTTGAGGAGCTCACATTCCTGTTAATGTTCTTCCCAAAATGCCTGCGTGATAAGCAGTCCACTTTGCAATAAAAAACGTCATTTATTTGGCCTGTTTCATTTCACTGCTACATCGGACTTGTGTTGGTTATTGCATAAAAATATATACATGATCTAATAAAAAAAGCTAATGCATAAAAAGGTACGCTATTTTGAAAATCACTCTGGCCTCATGTATGCACATAAGTACGTGCGTGTGCGTGTGCGCGCGCACAAACATAAGCACAAACTTAGTAACATACATGAATGATGCTATTTCATGTTCTTATCTAATTGCATTTTTAATTTGTTTTAGTTCCGCAAAGCTGGCTAGGAAATATTAATATTGACTGTAAGAAAGTCAACATCCGGACCACTACAACTACTACTACTAAGAAGACAACTACAACCAAAAAGACAACAACAACTGTTCCTACGACAACAACGACCAAAAGAACGACAACAACTAAGACACCAAAAACAAATACTATTACTACAGCTCCTATGACAACAACGACCGAGCAAACAACAACCACAACGGCAACAACAACTAGTACTGCCGCAGCGAAAACAGCCAAAATTAATAAAATGACTACAATAAATAAACTAAGAACAACAACGACCCAGAACACATCACACGGATTCTCAACTGGTAAATCTACCGCTACAAAGACAAATGAACAATGGACGACGAACGGAGAAGCGTTGACTCGTGCTACAAGACGGCAAGACTCGTCCTCAGACCTTGTGACAGGGCAAACTAGAACAACTCATCGTGTGTATATCACTGACGCTACAGCACGTTCAGGAGATGGTGAAGGAAACTTGGCAAGTACAACAGCCTCTACGTACGACAACGGTGTGACACAGGGAGACGACGTCAGAGGTAGTGGAAGTACAGCGACAAATGTTATTTCCACAAGGAATCGAGTGAATATCTCCACAACTCCACCGTCCGCCCCTGGGGTGTTAGACGATTTCAACCTTCAGGTGATGTCAGGTGAGTCGGTGTAATTACTCAGTCTCAATACTCAGGTGATGTCAGGTGAGTAGATGAAGTTACTCGGTCTCAACCGTCAGATGATGTGATGTGAGTCGGTGTAGTTACTCAATTCTCAGGTGATGTCAGGTGAGTCGGTGTAGTTACTGGTTCTATGGTAGGACACCCCTTGGGACCAGGGAGTCGTCGTACTGATGTTGATCTGCCGCTCACCCAGTTCCTTGGACAGTGTGATCTACATGACGACTCGCTTTACACCGAACGTACAATCAGTACATTGGAAATATTTGTAATTCATGTTAATCCGATATCACATGTGACACAGTGCTTATAAAGGGATGCGTAGAAACCCCACAATGAAAACAATGCCCTGGTTTAGTGTCTACTACCACCTCGAGTATCAATCACCTGTAACGTGTCTTTGGGTCGTAAGGTGTGTTGTTGATTATTTTGGTTTGATAGATTCCCTTTTTGGTTTGTTAGGTTCCCTTGTTGGTTTGATAGGTTCCCTTGTTGGTTTGATAGGTTCCCTTGTTGGAATCGGCGTCGTCCTATTATTGACCAGTGGCTTAATCTGCATCGTCTTCGTAGTCAACAGGTGAGAATCGGCTTATTTTGTCCTGCGTCAGAAACAGAGTCGACATCACTTACGTCCGTGCGTATCATCCACACACATACAATCAAGCATGCACAACCACGCACGCACACACGCTCGCACGCACACACACACACATACACACACTATTGCAATACACTGTGTTTTTCTCTTTCTTTTCTTTACTCTAATTGAAGTGTGCTTTTATGCAGCCATGTTTGTGCGAGGTGTTGAGAAAGGCTTCTCTCAATGCACGCAGTTTGTACGGCCTTATCGTCCATACCATGTTGTCCACACCATCCTGACTGTTTCGTATTCCCTTCTTGCATACTGTTTTCCCGGTTTTCGCTTTTTACATATTGTTTGCCATTTGGATGTTCTTCGAATGTACCTGATATTTCGTCCAACCCATCACCAATTAATTATTTTTACTGTTATAATTAGTTATTATCTTTCTTAAATAATGTTCAGGTTTTTGCTTCCCAAATTGTTTTGCGAAACCGATGTCTTTCTCCTCCGGCTTTTTTACCCGCCACTGTCGCCATTCCAATGACATTTATCATGTCCCTCTTCCAGCATTGTCGTGGCTTCTCAGCCACTATTCCCTCCAGTGTCAAACATATAATTTATGCATGTAAATATTGCAAATGCAATCTGTGTTCCAGACGAAGACGATTCCATATCCTGGAAATACATAAACGACAAGAGAGATTTGCCGCTGGTCGGACGTGTGCAAGAGCGTCTTTATGAAAAGTGGAGATGCCCCACTAGTCTGGCAACAGGGATGTGATTTCCCACAGAAGATGAACTCTTGGTCATAGCCATATTATTGACATTTACAACCAAACATTAACTACTGCTGTAATAGCCGCTCGCGCACTGTATTGGACTATATTGGAGGCTCGAACCGCAACGAACTACGCGTGACAGTGAAACACCTGTTCAGCCTACAGCAAGAGTAAGGAACGGGAATGCACAAAATACCGAACTGGGTAATAAATGCTTTGGTTTACAGAACAAATACAATAAAAATCAGAAGACGACATACGAGTGCAAAGATTAGTATGGTTAGTGCAATCTTAATAATCTAATGTTTGAATACATAATAATATAACATTTCGCATGATGTACTAATAAGATTGGATTGGACGAAACTGTAGTTTTGTCGTCTTGGGAAGTGGAAACAGGAAGTGAGGGAAGTGATCATTTACTAGCGAACATCGCGGCTAGATTTACATGGGACACGTGGGTATCGAATGTGTGTAATGTTTTGATAATAGCATTTGTTCTGCCTACTGTATCTCCAGGATAACATTAGATGATGTGAATAATTCGGGTAACAAATGTGTGGGGACATTTGGACATTTTTTCCAGGGACTTTAGCCCGATTTACCGTTTCTATGTTTGTTGTAGGACGAACGTGTTCTGATTCGGAGTAGACATAGACTTTTACCTTAACATAATCATTTGTTAGTATAATTGATTTGACTTAGGACCACGTAGACATGTGTGCATACCCAGAAGCGACTACGTGCATGCAAATAGAATCTCTCGTTTACATTGATATCAGCATCAACTCAGTATCACAGAACGACAGACAGACAGCGACACGAGGATACTATAATATGTCAACAAACACACAGGACAAACACGAGCGAACACACAAAGTAAACAGCTGCCCGCATATGACCAGGACTACAATCACGCAGCTATTTACGCGTGTGGCTACAACACACAAATCACTGAACAACTCGTCTATTTCAAAAATAGAAGTTCATTAATGCGTTCCTCTAGTTGTCTTGTACTGAACTATCGATACGAAATAAATAAAACATTAACAAAATGGTTTATTATATCAATACAACACCGATGCTAACACAATGACGACTGCCTCGGTTTCCTAAATGGTCTCCATATCACGCGTATAAGAAGAAGACGTGGATCAGTCACATATTACAAAGTCCTTTGCGATTTCGCGATGTCCATCTACTAGACGAACTTAGAGGTTCCACCTCAATTGGAAGAGGTGGAAGAGCCAGTGACAAGATACGTGCTCAGGGACTACCGAGGTCATTGGAATAATATATATATTCGTGTACAGGCCAACTAACTATGTCTAATTTGCGTACTAATTGATATATATATATATATATATATATATATATATATATATATATATATATATATATATATATATATATATATATATATATATATATATATGCATATACATATACATACATACATACATACATGGCAGGCTTTGAAGATGCGTTTTATCTGATTGTATCGATGAAAAAAATAAATACTCAGTTTGATCTATCCCGATATCAGTTTCAACCAGAAATAAAAGGACTGTTGGCATTGCAAACGCATGATAGGTGAAATTGTGCCTACGAAAATCCATGGGAACTTGAGCTGCAGAGCCGACAGGAAAGCTAAGACTTCCTGGTTCAGCGGCAAGTGCATGTCTGCTGTCAAAAGGCGGTTGCAACGAGGAATCACGCAGAACTTGTCGGTGGAGGTAATGATACACTTGCCTAGATAAATTAACTTCTTCCCTTATGCCCTGGCCTTGTAGTAAATAACATACGAACTGTGAAAGTCACCACAGACACAGTGACGACTGCACGGCCACATGACGACAACACGGCCACATGACGACAGCACGGTCACACGATGACATGATGACAACACGGCCATATGACGACAGCACGGCCACATGACGACAGCACGGCCACATGACGACAGCACGGCCACATGATGACAACACGGCCATATGACGACAGCACGGCCACATGACGACAGCACGGCCACATGATGACAGCACGGCCACATGATGACGCTGTGCCGAAGTATTTGCGGCATTCATAAATTGTTATATGTTTGATAAAAAGTAATCCACATTTGTGAGAAGGAGGCGTAATTCTGGTGGAATGAATACGAGAATAGTCAATAAGACCATAATGCAGACTCCTTATAAAACTCCTGGTAAAAAGTAACCCATTCTATTAGGAGTCTGCATTATGGTAAATAATAGTGGCCCTAACATAGAGTCTTGCGGCACACCACACATCACTGTCTTGTGATTTTAATTTACATTGTTGTAAGTGTCATAATGTGTCCTGTGCTCTAGGTAACATAATATTATGTGGGACTGGTTGAGAAAACTTTCGAGTCGATTATACATCAGACGCTCCAAAATTGTTGAGAAACATGGCAGAATTGAGATTGGTCTGTAGTTGCAGAAGTTATTCAGTTCATTAGTTTTATGTATTGGAATTACTTTTGCTATTTTTCGTTGATGTGGAATTACTCCAATAGAAAATGAATTGTTAAATATATGTGATAGTAGGGGAGCTATTTGGGGACTTATTTCTCGCATAATATGTCGATCAATGTTGTAAAAACCACGAGACGTGTTAGACTTAATGTTGCGTAATGGTGAAACAATTTCATCGGGGATTGTTTATAGGCAGAACAAATATTAGGTCATTACCTGTTGTGGGTGATGTCTTTAACACGATTTGACGCCACATGTATAACATAATCGTTGAATTCGTTTGCTGTGTTTTTTGGGTTTGAAGTTTCTGAGCCGTCCAACAAAGTGAAGCTTGTGCTCGGGTTTGTTATTTTTGATTTACATTTCAAGATTTGT
The DNA here is from genome assembly GCA_033239005.1 of Lamellibrachia satsuma. Classification (NCBI taxonomy): domain Eukaryota; kingdom Metazoa; phylum Annelida; class Polychaeta; order Sabellida; family Siboglinidae; genus Lamellibrachia; species Lamellibrachia satsuma. Next base: position 8,389,248 of record BSQZ01000018.1, read on the forward strand.
TTAATTACCTGCCATGATTCTTTGCATTACCTTTTTGGGATCAAATTTATTTTATAATGATTTTTCTTTGAAAGCCTTATTATATGTTTCAGTTTATTTTATATGTTTTGTAGGTTGTTTCATTGTCAACTGTTGGGCTCTTTTTAAATTGCTTATATAACATAATGTTTGTGATTGTTTGAGGTTAACATTCCCTTGGTCAACCCTTCGGAACTGGGATTGTCTCTACCTTTAATTTTTTTAATAGGGAGACAATCATCAAGTAATGTTGTCACAGATCGGAGATCGTGTGAGGTTGTATATAATTAGCTCGTTTACTTTAGTCACCTAGCGACAGAAATGTTGGTGAGTAAGAGTCGTGCTAGTGGCGCCGAATAGCGACCGATGGCTAATCTAGATATCGGAAATTTATTTATGTTTCCAACTGATTAACAGATCAAGGAAATATTATTATGTTTGGTATCGTTGAAATAACTAGTTGTCCATTGATTTTGTTTATCATTGTTTTCTAGGCAAATTATGGCGTAGAACGAATAATTTTAGATAAAGTCGATGTTGTTTTTAGTGTCGGTGATAGTACAGAACCAGCAGCAGAGGCTCTCCAGCCGTGTGACAGTCAGGTTCCAAATAACATCTAAGAACGTACATGATTCCTCTCGGAATAACCCTATTTGCCCAACGGATTTGTGGACGTTAGAGGATGCGACGCACCGGCAGCAAAGACCATCTTGCCGTTGACAGCCGCACAGCCAGCTGTCACTACCGACGACATGATTCTACTTCCGCCGTCTCCACTGGAGATCACGCCATCTTATTCGCCGTTGTTGGGGCCGTAGTGAAATACATTCGTTGACACAACACAACAAGGTACGCATAACAGCACTCGCCGAGCACGCCGTACGAAATACCACACTCCCCGAACACGCCATACCCAAGATAGCACTCGCCGAGCACGCCATACGAAATACAACACTCGCCGAGCACGCCGTACGAAATACAACACTCACCGAGCAAACCGTACGAAATACAACACTCGCCGAGCACGCCGTACGCAAGACAACACTCGCCGAGCACGCCGTATGCAAGACAACACTCACCGAACACGCCGTATACAAAACAACACACACCGAGCACGCCGTACGCAAGACAACACTCGCCGAGCACGCCGTACGCAAGACAACACACACCGAGCACGCCGTACGCAAGACAACACTCACCGAGCACGCCGTATGCGTGTATATATATATATATATATATATATATATATATATATATATATATATATATATATATATATATATATATATATATATATATATATATATATATATATATATATATATATGTATATATATATATATGTATATATATATATGTATATATATATATATATATATATGTATATATGTATATGTATATATATATATATATGTATATATATATGTATATATATATGTATATATATATATATATATATATATATATATATATATAGAGTATATCAGTATTTATCTTTGTAAAATATATATATATTTATATATATATATATATATATATATATATATATATATATATATATATAAATATATATATATATATTTATATATATATATATATATATATATATATATTTATATTTATATATATATATATATGTATATATATATATATATATATATATATATATATATATATATATATATATATATATATATATATATATATATGTATATATATATATATATATATATATATATATATATATATATATATATATATATATATATATATATATATATATATATATATATAAATATATGTACATAACATTAACTAAATTTAAGTTAAAAACGTTGTGATTAGTACATATAATTGTTGGGGAAGATGTGATGTTCGCCACAAAATGGTTGGGTTTGTGTATAGACATCGTATCTAGCATTACTTGCATTTGAATATTGTATTGTTTTCGTTAAAATCTTGTGAAATATCACACATATGGAACTGCCTTCCATATATGTTTCACATGGAGGAATGTATGTAGTTAACTAAGTTGTGAACGTTAGTTATAATGAAAACAGCACACCATAAATAACAGCGAACGTTTTATTCAGCCCAATAGCACAAACAAGACAATTAAGTCGTGTTGCGGCCTTATATAACACCCACAACCAGTTACTGGGCACCGTCGGCTCAGCTACATATTGGGTCGTCACAGTGCACAAAAAGCTCTCATGAAGTAAACGTATCAATTCCATTGTAAAGAACCAGACCTAGCGAAGACTAGCGAAAACCGTCATACAATGCAACATCAGCTCACACCCTACGAAGACTAGAGCCCAACTATATACCACCTTAATCCGATCTTTCCCTGAATATACTTTTCAAACCTGGGATCCCTGTTCTCAGAAGAAAAAAACAATAGGACAGAATATGTAAGCTTTACGATATTGCAGTACAAGTACTATTGCAGTGTCACAACTATACTGAAGGAGCAGAACGTCCAAACACTGCAGGAGCGGTGTGCCCAGGCAAAGGTGATACTGTTTTACCGAGGAGTCACCAAGCTGGTTGATATCTGGCTATTCACTGCAACCAGAAGAGGACCATGATTTGTCCAAGTTACAACCAGGCTGTGGAACGTTCTATCAACAGACCTAGTAAATCTGGCCACTTTGGAAGCCTTCAGGCAGTAGCTACAGAAAAATCTAACTTTCATAGGAAAACATTGTGATATTGCATAGTAAATTATTGTTCACACTTTATTTTAGTGTTATTAGCTCTCTTCTGCAGCAACGGACATAGTACATTATTACTATTACTCTGACAGGCTATGCTTAATAGGAAGAGGAAGATATACTTTATCTGACATGCGAGGATGTATTGGTCATTCATGTGATATTATTTCAATATAGTGAACACGTCTACTATAATCCCCCCTCTCTCTCTCTTCCTCTCTCTCTCTCTCTCTCTCTCTCTCTCTCTCTCTCTCTCTCTCTCTCTCTCTCTCTCTCTCTCTCTCTCTCTCTCTCTCTCTCTCTCTCTCTCTCTCTCTCTCTCTATCTATTTCTCTCTCTCTCCTATCTCTCTCTCTTTCTTTCTGTGTTGTTGTTGTATAAGAGCAGTAGATATGTTTGTTGGCTTTTGTTATTGTCGTTTTCTTTGTCGCTGTTGTTGTTGGAGTAGTAGATGTAGTTATTGTAGGATTTTTGGTTGTTGTCGCTTTATTGATTATGTTGTCGTATAAATAGTTGTTGTTGCTGTTGTTGTGGCTGTTGTTGTTGCTTGCTCTGTGGCTGTTGTCGTAGAAGCCGTTGCTGTTGATGTTGTTGTGGTTGTTGTTGTTGTTGTTGTTGTTGTTGTTGTTGTTGTTGTTGTTGTTGTTGTTGTTGTTGTTGACCCTTTGGTTGTCGTTTTCTTGTTCGTTGTTGTCGTAGGGGCAGTTGTCGTTGTTGTTGTTGGCTTTTTGATTGTTGCCGTTTTCTTTGTCGTTTTTGTCGTAGGAGCAGTTGTTGCTGCTTTTGTTGTTGGGTCTTTGGTTGTAGTTGTCTTCTTTGTAGTCGTAGTTGTAGTGGTCCGGACGTCGACTTTCTTACAGACAATATCAATGTTTCCTTGCCAGCTTTGTGGAACTAAAGCAAATTAAAAATACAATTAGATTAGAACATGAAATAACATCGTTCAAGTTTGTTGCTATGTTTGTGCGCGCGCATGTTGTTGCTTTTTGGTTGTTGTTAAAAAAAACGAATGTTCTGTAGTGTGTGTGTGTGTGTGTGTGTGTGTGTGTGTGTGTGTGTGTGTGTGTGTGTGTGTGTGTGTGTGTGTGTGTGTGTGTGTGTGTGTGTGTGTGTGTGTGTGTGTGTGTGTGTGTGTGTGTGTGTGTGTGTGTGTGTGTGTGTGTGTGTGTGTGTGTGTTTGTGTGTTTGTGTGTTTGTTTTTCATGGTTGCTTTTCTTCTGCTTTAAGGCCCGTTCACACGAGCGATTAGTTGTCCGATTGGTCGGGCGACAAAGTGTCGCTAAAACCAATTGGACGTTCCGTTTCTTGAAAGTAACAAGAAATTAAGCGTTTAATTAGCTAGGTTACTATGTCCTGTCAGTGTAAATGGGATCAACTTTAGGACAATCTACAGAACCTCGAACTGTTTAAGATGAAACATGTTTGCGGGGACATTAGCAGTGTTAAGAAGATGAACACCAGCCTTGGAAGATAGCGATGAGTTGACTCGTGACATACACCAGCACGCACGCACGCACTCACGCACGTACGCGCACACATATATGGACATGGGCTTACAATGGATTCTACGGATGGCAGCAGCGTAATTAGCGATTTGATGAGATGGATACGTACCTTTGAGACGTACTGTACAAGAACCGTCATCTTCGAAGAATACCGCAATGCACGTGTGAGGTCCACATGAAGTAGGGTCTTCGCTGATGATGGAGTGTCGGCGGAAACATTTGGTCTTCTTCAGTGGTGTCCATTTATTTGAGTTACCAACATTTGAGACACACACGTTTGGTACTCTCCCGTTTGGTTTTACTTCAGATTTAAAGGTAAAGCCCTTCCTAGCGTTTCTCGTCCAGACGACGCTGCACTGGCATGTCATGGAAGAGGTTGTTTTGAACTTGATCTTTGCATCGTTGACATCTATTACATCTCCAGTGCAATCGAGTATTTCATTGGCTGAAATGATAATATTGATAGATATTTAACAAAGTATTTAAGCATTTAACACAATCGCCCGAACAGGCATGCGACAAATATTTATAGAGAGACGATTTGATGACTAGTTTTTCACGAATATAATCGTTTCGGCCTACTAGTCGCGAATGTCGAATCTTTTTCTTTGGGGTGAAATTATCGTATGTGAAGAAGAAAGGAAACATGAAATGACACACACCGATCAAAAGGTGATACATACAATGTGACACTACCACAGAGAAACCGCCTAAGCCGTGGCCCGAAAGAGGCTTTTCGTGGTGGTTTGAATGTGCAATAGTACGTACAATTGAGAGGCGGGCGCCAACTGAAGGTCACGTCCAGACAAAGCAGAAACAGCGCGGCCAATGTTATGCACCGTCCGGTCATGTTTACGAACCTATCAACAACATAACAAAATACTGATTCGGATTTCCTATCTGACATGACTTACACAACGCATGCAGCAATGATCGTGACATTGCCTGATTAATCAATTACATGTACAATAAACGAATTTACATTGTTTTCCTGTATTCAGATCTTTCCTGAAAATCCTTCCTGAAAACGAACACAGAATTAACGCCGGATTGGACTCGATGAGCTGATATAATATCATTGGAAATTCGAAATGAAAAGTCAAATACTAATGGCTAATAATTGGTAATAAGGTTTCAGCCATAATGTTTACAACATTAAGCAGGGTTCCTTTTGTCGACCTAAGCTGGGCATGGTCAGAGTCGATTTTTGACGGTCCCCGTGTGACATTATATATCCCCTAGTTACCTTCGGCATAAACTTCCACCACAGGATAAGTTACTTCAAACAAGAACAATCTCCCTAGTTAAAATCACACTATGGATTTTTAATAAAATCGTTGATTTTCAATAACTCTTAATCATAACATCAAAAAAAATATTCGTTCTGCGGTAGTGTGTAGCATTCTACGTCTTTAGTAAATAGGACGCTATAAATGTATGCCAACAAAATAAACAGTCCAATCAAATTAAATAATTCGTGGGTTAGACTCATGGGTTAATCAGGGTCGGCCGCCTAAACAACAAAATACACACCTGTCTTCATAAGGCACCTTGGGTGGGGAGAGAGAAATAATTAAAGTGGAAGAATTGAATTTAATTGAAAATTTATTTATTTGGTATGACCAAAATAAGAATACAAGGCAATATAATGTAATATAAAACAGTCGTTGAATGAATAACATTGACTAATGGAAAGCGAACAAAAAAGATCGAAAAAGAAAGGAAACAAGGAAAACCGAAAACAAATGTATGAAATAATATAAATTTGAATCAACCATTAATTAATATTACAATTTACACTGACTTCACCATAGGATTTCATTGTTTGAATGATGCAAAAATATACATATAGATATACATATTCATATAGATATAATGTGTAACACCATTTCAAGCAAAATGCATCGTGTACTAGATACAAAGTTTAATATTACACAATCAAGGAGAAAGTGCACAGATATAATTGTATTCAGTATATATATATATATATATATATATATATATATATATATATATATATATATATATATATATATATATATTGCATATATAAATATATATATATATATATATATACATATATATATATATACATATATATATATATATATATATATATATATATATATATATATATTGTATATATAAAATATATATATATATATATATATATATATATATATATATATATATATATATATATATATATATATATATATATATATATATATATATATATATATATTGTATATATAAATATATATATATATATATATATATATATATATATATATATATACATAAATATATATATATATATATATATATATATATATTTATATATATATATATATATAAAATATATATATATATATATATATATATATATATATATATATATATATATATATACATATATATATATATATACATACATATATATATATATATATATACATAAATATATATATATACATAAATATATATATATATATATGTCCAGATACATATGTGCCCTAGGGGGAAGTCGTAATCAATAATTTAAGAATGCCCATATTTATACCTAAATGGGTAACAACTTCATAATAAATACTCATCAGAATGTAAATTTACAATCAATTGTTTATGTTACACCTTTCAGTTACCGGAGGCGAGGCACATTTGAGACATGGAACATTATATGTGCAGTTTGTCAAGTATTTCCTGTTTTTACAGGAGGAAGATACCCTAGGATATCTTCCCTCCTGAGGGCAGACATCCAGGGAAAGACCTCGGTCGCAGTGTACGCTGTTCGCTACTGGGAAGCCTGTTATTCCTTCGCCCAGTTTACTGAGATAATAAGCAATGAAATCATAATGAACTTTAATTTAATAATAATATGAAATCATCAAAAACATAATAAATTATTTGAAACTCATCAATATTTTTTAAGTTGACAACAACTGTGTTAATAAATGCTAAACCAACTTCCGACAACCGCACAAATGTTTTCTTCTAAAACACAAGTCACGCTTTACGGTGATACATGTAATGCAATATGAACAAACGCATGCACACACGCGACCGTACATGCACAACGCGCACATGCATCATGCAAATAAGTGCACATGTGCAAACCTCATAACCCGGTACAGGACGTTTTGTGGCTGCTAAGTATATTTACAGAACAGACACGCTTACAATGTATATAACACAACCATCGCCTCGTAATACCCACTAATAGATATGTAGTAATTACTTCAAGTGCCGCTTCTTTGACGAACAACAGCCTCTGACGCTAACGTCGAAACTCGTGTAGTGATGCGATGCTAATTTAAATTACAGATTTTGAGCCGTCGCTCGTTTATAGCTATGTTTTGAATTGTGACGTTCTCACACTGAACTAGCTATGTTTGTGTTGTACTAATAATTGTATATTTAGGATGTTGATCCACACAATAGCGTTGGTGGAGGCTGTAGATCTGTCATCACTGGTGATTTTAAACATACTTAACCGGAATTGAAAGTATGGAAAGTACAAAGACTGTTTAATTATATATATATTGCCATAATTAAACACACAAATATATTATGTCCGGTTTACATAAAGTTAAACTTTGATTATAAATTGCTGAAACCTGAACCATGAACAACATTAATAATAATAATAATAATAAAGATTAGTGACTGGATCTGGCTCAGCCATATGTCATAATTACTCATTAAGCTCACTTTTGACAAATTGGAAATGCAAACATAAAAACATAGTATAGAAGCTACACGTATTGCGCAGGCCAAATACCGCGACAGACCGACATACCGGTAGTAGCGCGCAACACCATTTACTATATTTTACCGGAATCGTTGTTGTCGCTTATGCTTTTTTCACCGCCTTCATTTATGAATTTCCTGGACATAAATTTCACCGTTATAGTTCGCTCTTTTTGGCTACATTTATCTAGACGATTTTAAAATATATTGCGATTGCACAGTACAATATATTAATCGACATGATATATTAATCAATTCAACCTTTGTCACTGATGCAATGTGTAAACAACCTTGTGGGTGTGCCCGGATCAAATTGACTGGCTAAGTTATTCTAGTGACAACGACAAGAAGGGATTAGACGAGCGTCGTGGCATGAATATGATATGAGGTTTGCTGTCCACTCTTGCTTGTCCATGCGATAGTCCTTCCATACCCACTACCCAATAATATCAATCTTTACACGAACACTTAAGTGAAAGTTAATCGGGCATTTGTAATTTAAATTAAATTAAATTATCACTCTTAGTAAAGTTAATTAATTAAGTTAAATTAAATTTTGTTAAGTTAGTTAATTATTAACAATTGAAATTCATCCATGCCTGGTACAAATAATAGAGCAAACGCACTCACGCACGCACGCACGCACGCACGCTCGCACACACATGACTTGGATTTTTTTATTTCGAAACTCTTCCCAAGACGTTTTTGTGATACATACGCGCTCGAATGTTTATCCACACGAACCATCTAGTTTGGTAATATTTATCCACACGAACCATCCTGTTGGGTAAAATATTTATCCACAAGAACCATCCTGTTGGGTAATATTTATCCACACGAGCCCTTCAGTTGGGTAATATTTATCCACACGAACCATCCTGTTGGGTAATATTTATCCACACGAACCATCTAGTTTGGTAATATTTATCCACACGAACCATCCTGTTGGGTAATATTTATCACACGAGCCCTCCAGTTGGGTAATATTTATCCACACGAACCATCTAGTTGGGTAATATTTATCCACACGAACCCTCCAGTTGGGTAATATTTATCCACACGAACCATCTAATTGGGTAATATTTATCCACACGACCCCTCCAGTTTGGTAATATTTATCAACGCGAACCATCCAGTTGGGTGATATTTATCCACACGAACCATCTAGTTGGGTAATATTTATCCACACGAACCCTCCAGTTGGGTAATATTTATCAACGCGAACCATCCATTTGGGTAATATTTATCCACACGAACCATCTAGTTGGGTAATATTTATCCACACGAACCCTCCTGTTGGGTAATATTTATCAACGCGAACCATCCAGTTGGATAATATTTATCCACACGAACCATCTAGTTGGATAATATTTATCCACACGAACCCTCCAGTTGGGTAATATTCAATCGTTCACTTTTACTGCAAACACCTTCTTTGGTTACGTAAAAATTACTATTACTGGTAGAACCATAACACGAAAGGATTCATGAGTAGCAAACAGTGCCAACACGAAAGTTTCCGAGCAATGTGGGAGTGCATATTCACAGGGTAATGTATAATTCCGTCATATCGGACCAATTAGGAGAACTATTACATATAGGGAACGAGAGTTAATTATACCCCTGCACAAAGCAATTGGCTCAGAATGCTAGCGTATGACCGAAAAATATATATGAGGCAATGTCAACCTTCCACACGAAATGCCTTGTACACATAATGCGAATATTCTGGCCACAAAATATTTCCAACAAAGAACTGTTCAAAATAACAGCACACGTTAACATGAATGACACACCACAAGAAGACGAAGATGGATCGGCCACGTGTCGCGAAAGAAGGACGCCAACGTAGCCAGACAGTCTTGAGATGGACACCCGAAACAAAACGAAAGACGACGACCAAAACAACCTGGAGGAGAATTGTGGAGGGAATTACAGGAAATACACCCCAACTAGGGCCAGAATACACCCCAACTAAGGCCAGACTGCTAAATACACCCCAACTAAGGCCAGGCTGCTAAATACACCCCAACTAGGGCCAGGCTGCTAAATACACCCCAACTAGGGCCAGCCTGATAAATACATCCCAACTAGGGCCAGGCTGATAAATACACCCCAATTAGGACCAGGCTGCTAAATACACCCCAACTAGGGCCAGGCTGCTAAATACACCCCAACTAGGGCCAGGCTGCTAAATACACCCCAATTAGGGCCAGGCTGCTAAATACACCCCAACTAGGGCCAGGCTGCTAAATACACTCCAACTAGGGCCACGCTGCTAAATACACTCCAACTAGGGCCACGCTGCTAAATACACTCCAACTAGGGCCACGCTGCTAAACATGCGGCAGAACGACATAAGTGGAAAAGTCTTGGTTTGTCATGATACGCCGGTAGGCGCAGAGAGGGGTAAATAGATAAGTAGATAACAATTGTCATGTCTCACTGTGAACGTTGCATGCAAGCTTGGATGTCATGTTTTATTGTGAACGTTGCATGCAAGCTTGGATGTCATGTTTTATTGTGAGCGTTGCATGCAAGCTTGTATGTCATGTCTCATTGTGAACGTTGCATGCAAGCTTGAATGTCATGTTTCATTGTGAACGTTGCATGCAAGCTTGAATGTCATGTTTCATTGTGAACGTTGCATGCAAGCTTGGATGTCATGTTTTATTGTGAACGTTGCATGCAAGCTTTAATGTCATGTCTCATTGTGAACGTTGCATGCAAGCTTGAATGTCATGTTTCATTGTGAACGTTGCCTGCAAACTTGGATGTCATGTTTCATTGTGAACGTTGCATGCAAGCTTGGATGTCATGTCTCATTGTGAACGTTGCATGTAAGCTTGTATGTCATGTCTCATTGTGAACGTTGCATGCAAGCTTGAATGTCATGTCTCATTGTGAACGTTGCATGCAAGCTTGAATGTCATGTTTCATTGTGAATGTTGCATGCAAACTTGGATGTCATGTTTCATTGTGAACGTTGCATGCAAGCTTGGATGTCATGTCTCATTGTGAACGTTGCATGCAAGCTTGTATGTCATGTCTCATTGTGAACGTTGCATGCAAGCTTGTATGTCATGTCTCATTGTGAACGTTGCATGCAAGCTTGGATGTCACGTCTCATTGTGAACGTTGCATGCAAGCTTGTATGTCATGTCTCATTGTGAACGTTGCATGCAAGCTTGAATGTCATGTTTCATTGTGAACGTTGCATGCAAGCTTGAATGTCATGTTTCATTGTGAACGTTGCATGCAAGCTTGAATGTCATGTTTCATTGTGAACGTTGCATGCAAGCTTGAATGTCATGTTTCATTGTGAACGTTGCATGCAAGCTTGAATGTCATGTTTCATTGTGAACGTTGCATGCAAGCTTGGATGTCATGCCGCAATAAGGGTGTAGTTAAGCTAGACATAATACAATGAAGCTTATTGCAGAACTTGTTCACATATTCATATAGTTACGAAAACCGCCTAAGAGAGTGTGGCTTGATAAAACGAGAGACTCGAAGATAAAGAGGATACAAAATAAAAGTTTTTAAATATTGAATGAGTATAATGATATTCATAGAAATAGTTTCTTGCAGAATTCCACAAATAAGATGTAGCACATAATTATGAACAAGACAAACATGTAATAGCTTGGGGCATCTGCAAGATCCTTGCACAAGAGCCCCATGAACAAAATATATTGACCACGCTAGGCTCTCTACTACGATGGACAATACTTACAGCGTGCATTTGAGTTTAGTTGACTGTTTGTTGACCACTACTCGTTGCGTGCGTGCGTGCGTGCGTGCGTGCGTGCGTGCATTTTTTGTATCGTGCATATATGTGATATACGTCAAAATGTTCCTATGCAGCCTTTGTTGGCTGACATTTGTCACTTGTGGACCACTACATAACTAGCTCAACTGATGCATTAGTAGTGTCAAGAAAACGACATTGAACTCATATTAATGTTACAATTGTCTAATGTTCGGAAGAAGGTCCGGAAATGCATCCTTTAAATACGCTTTCCTGCAACATAACATACCTTTTAGCAGCAGATATCAGCAAGCCAGACAATCAGTGATGTTTCATAGACGGCTAGCTTCCGTACTAAATTTGTTCTCCTACAGCCGATTAATATAAAAAGTGAGCTAATTAAAAAGATGCATTCACGAACACTCGGTGCACTTGACCGAACAAATAATATTTAATTTGGGGTGGCAGGTAAACAACACCTTATACATAATGCATTAGATATAACGTGGAGTAGCTCGCATATTAAGTGCTACAAAACATAACACCGCTCACTTTAACAAGATTTAACAAGATTTGCCATCCAAGCCAAAGGCCCAGATGGCAAGTGGACAAGGGAGCCATTGGCTTATCGAGAGTCCAACAATATTCATCTACTTATAACCCGCCCTCCTGAGATATGTGTCAATCTTGTTTTTAAACATATTCACGCTGCTAGCAGTTACACAATCTGTAGACAATTTGTTCCATTCATTTATTGTCCTCTGTGAGAACGAGTGCTTCCTGATGTCCAATCTACATTGATCCTTTAATAATTTTACCTCATGTCCTCTAGTTCTGCTATCCTTCCTGAGTGAGAAAAACATATTTCTATCAATATTTTCATACCCATTCAATATCTTAAAAACTTCAATCTGATCTCCTCTTAACCTCCTTGTCTCTAGAGTTGTTAAACCACATTCTTTCAGGCTTTCTTCATAACTAAGGTCTCTCAGTTCTGGAATCATTTTAGTTGCTCTCCTTTGTATGCGTTCAAGCGTATCTATATCCTTCTTACGATATGGTCTCCCGCACACGCACACACACGCACATACTATGATCTATTGTTGTATATACGAACATATTCTAAATATATCTTGATAGTTCTCAAAACATAGCCTACAGCAATACTAAGTCACGTGCATCAGAATAGCTGTCTTCCAGTGATCTTATCGTCCCACCAAATCGCACAGTAGCGCAATTTACTTTGCATGTTAGCATTATGTCATGTTAGCGTTATGTCATGTTAGCATTATGTCATGTTAGCGTTATGTCATGTTAGCATTATGTCATGTTAGTGTTATGTCATGTTAGCATTGTGTCATGTTAGCGTTATGTCATGTTAGCATTATGTCATGTTAGCGTTATGTCATGTTAGCGTTATGTCATGTTAGCGTTATGTCATGTTAGCATTATGTCATGTTAGCATTATGTCATGTTAGCGTTATGTCATGTTAGCGTTATGTCATGTTAGCATTATGTCATGTTAGCATTATGTCATGTTAACGTTATGTCATGTTAGCATTATGTCATGTTAGCGTTATGTCATGTTAGCGTCATGTCATGTTAGCGTCATGTCATGTTAGCGTTATGTCATGTTAGCGTTATGTCATGTTAGCGTTATGTCATGCAACTCTTCCTGCTAGCGCAATTTCCAAACGACATGCATAAAGTATTTTAAATCTTAGTGGTGCCGTCCCACCTTATTTCAACAAATGGCTGACATGAACATGCATTCCCGAAAATAAGCGTTACTAATATTGTCACACTAAAGAAGCACATATCTACAATGGTCGTTTGCAATAATGTATCGCTTTATTCATACCTTCCTCTTTCTTTCTCCTGGTCTGCTATCTGAGGAATCACATGAAATAATGTTAAAAAGAGTTTAGTTTAATAATAAAGAAAGTAGAAACATTTACCACAAAAAAGCAAGTATAGACTTGACGCACAAGATAATGACCACCTGCACTAATTTACATCCCGCGAAAAGTTGTATATACGTGCTCGTGTCTGATTGAAGAGAATTTGTATTCAGCACCTGGGATGATGCAGAACGCCAGAGCGTGTTCTTCCGTTACTACGTCTTCCGTTATATATGTTGATGCTACATCTTGAATGTATCTTGAATCAATGTGTTTTTATATTACCCGAGAAGCAGATCTGACAAAACCTTTTCGGCAATAGCTGAATATCTAATGTTATCATGTTTTAAATTGGGCCTTTCTCACATGGACTAACTCTTTTTATGTTGCACTCATACTTGTATATTGAGGTTGTTGATCTACACAATAGTTACGATGGAGGCTGAATGTACCTCCCGTGAAGGCGAACGTGTGAAAGTGGTTATGATCAGCGGTTTGCTCTTCATGCTGCTATCAATAATGTATTCACCTTCTTACTGATGTCACAAGTCCCCCTTTGAGAGTATAATCGAATCTGTCAATGTGTTGTCACCGTATGTATAACAGGAGATGTAATGCGTTCACACGGCTTTGGTATTATCATTAAGATATCAGTCGAACTGTCGGTGACCAGAAAGCCGAGAATGTGTCCTTGTCACGAAACATAAATATTGAGAGGTAAAATACACACAGACGATGTTGTTATTTAACAAAGGCCGTCCACTTGGTATATTAATGAATTGAGTTGAGTTACAAGAGCAAACAAAGATATTAAATTTGTAAGATTAATAGTAGGTACCCACTCGAGTATATTTGAACACAACGCCCTGTTTCTGCCTTGTAACAAGGCATGACTGTTTGCAAACACTGCCGTTGGCAGAGCATAAGTTACTGGAAAGCTATTTTAAAGACAATCGATACCTATCGGTCAGGACGCCAATGCAGAGATTTAAACAATGGCAATGAGTGAGAGAAAGGAGGAGACATGCCAAACAACGTTGCACACTTTCCTCCCGTCGCATCAGCGTCGAACAATCTGACTAAGAACGAAATCGACGTCTCGCCATTGGCAGCCGCTGTTGGTGTAGACTGAATGTGCTGAGACCTGTCTTTGGTACGTCAGATGTTTCACTGTAACCTGACAATTTGTTGCATGAATAATAGCGACGTGTACACTGAGAAAAATATTAAGAAATGGTATCTGGTTCTAAGAACCACTTTACTCAACCCACTGATCACAACCACACCAAACCAATTTCTCTCGGAAACATTCACCCATACTGCAATTTCCACAAAGGTTATTCACTCATAAAAAGGTTATAATTCCACCAGTGCATCTTGGCCGCAAGGGTGACTGCCAAGTACAAGAGTACCCTGTTGAATATGTATTGTTCGGGAAGAAACTTAACTTTAATTGGCAGTGGACCCATCGTCGTTGGTCGGACGCATCCTGGGTAACCAGGGGGGGTACTAGTGCTCTGCTACCCCTGGCAGATAAACCTGTTGAAACGTGGAATTTTAAGTTTTTCTCTCTGAGAATTAGACGCGACCCACCAAACTTCAAATTGTGTATCCAGAATTACCGTTTGTATTCGAATACCTGTTATTATACAGTATTCGACCTATGTATGATTGTGACTATGTTGACATTCCACACGAAAGAAAGGGACTGGCCACTTTTATTATTATATATACTTTCCTAATTATTTGTTTTAAGATACGCGATTGACATCACTCATCACACCCGAATAGCTAACAACCACGTTACCTGGAACGGTATCGGACTGGACAACACATCATCACCAGTGTACCTTATTGTTCATCTTGACAAAACATTATAATATAAAACACACATATGTAACACCAAATAGGAGGTGAATGCACGAAACAACATCATCCGCCAACTTGTCAACTCTAAATGGGGAAGCAGAGCATCGACGCTAAGATCCAGCGGCCTATTCTGTTGCTGAATACGGGCAAGATCAACACGTGCAAACAAGCTTAACCCTGCCCTCCATGACTGCTGCCGCATCACATCGGACTGCCTGAAACCTGCCAACATAGACAGTCTACATCTGCTGTCTGGCGTAGCTCCACCGGACATCAGGCGGACTGTTGCTAGTCGCACAGAAAGATTAAGACAAGCGGCAGACGCAAAACACCAACAATACAACCACATATCTGCTATGAGCCGATTAAATTTACGGAAATGTTTTATGAACTTCACAAAGCCGCTGAGCTTATCGCACAGTAGCACCGGACTGGAAATGTTGGAAACACGACTACAAGAAACCACAACAGTCATCAAAACGTGATTGCAACCAGCTGAATCCCTACCAGCAGGGTCTGACCAACCAGCTGAATCCCTGCCAGCAGGGTCTGACCAACCAGCTAAATCCCTACCAACAGGGTCTGACCAACCAGCTGAATCCCTACCAGCAGGGTCTGACCAATCAGCTGAATCCCTACCAGAAGGGTCTGACCAACCAGCTGAATCCCTACCAGCAGGGTCTGACCAACCATGGTTCTGCTGGCGTTCACTCAACCGGCTAGGAGACGGCACACATCAATGAACTTCTCTGTTTTAAATAAACGAGTTGTTCAGTGATTTGTGTGTTGTAGCCACACACACATAAATAGCTGCGTGATTGTAGCCCTGGTCATTTGCGGGCAGCTGTTTACTTTGTGTGCTCGCTCGTGTTTGTCCTGTGTGTTTGTTGACATATTATAATATCCTATTGTCTGTCTGACTGTCCGTCTGTCTGTATGTGTCACAATTTTGGTTTTAGGATTGGCGGAAATCAAAGTGACTGGCTCGTGAAAACGCTCAGTTGCACCAATGTAGGGTGGAACATAAACATAACATAGAACCGTGGATAGTAATTGAGAATCCTTTTGGAATCATGTTTAATAAGAAAGAAAAACAATACAGTAAATACAGAACGGAGTATAGTATATATCACACGTCGTAGGTGGTTACATGAATTGTCAGCTCACCCATTTACCAGTACAAATCCTGTATCAGGGCGTAGTTTGTGTCACTATTTGACAGTTCAATGAAGATTCACACATCCGTGAATCGACAGTAGAATACAGGATCCGCAACAGGTGGACCCAACCTCCCTGTTGTGTTGGGTCGGCCTGCCCACCAAACGAGGCAGCAACGACAGGGGTGACGAACGAAAGGGCGTCACACGGAGCAGTCGCAAGTGGTGTCAGCGGAAGTGTTGGCGTCGTGTGTATCAGTATCGTAGCGTGATGTGGAGACGACATAAGAATCAATCAACGGAGTGGCGGCGAACGTTTTGGCGTCACGCGGAACAGTCGAACGAGTTGACAGTGGACAGGTTGACGTCATCATCAAACAGCGCCAGCACATTGTCTCTGTCGGTGTTTCGGACACTCATGTCTGCCCGTATCAGTTTGTTCCAGGGTCCATCATCACTGGGTGTTATTGTCATTAGTGCTCGCAGTGGATCTTTTTTCACACGAATGCATTGTCCCATCCAGCTCGTCGCATGTAGGCTAGCAGCGACACCGAACACCTCCGCACGGCTTGGATGGTCCTCGAGTGGACCTGGAGAGCCTCGCTGTATTCTGGTAACACGGCTCAGACAGCGGTAATTACATCCTTCTACCGCATCTGTATTGTTCTTATGGACCAACACTCTGCGTTATACAACAGCACAGACTCTACCAGCGACCGGAACAACCCCGGCTTTAGCTTCAACGGAACTATGTTGGAATCCCATACTTTTCCCAGTGTAGCAAACACCGCACCGGCCATTCCAGTCCGCCGCCGGACCTCCTTCGTGGCGTCCCCATCTCGACTGATGTTACTACCGAGGTACACAAAGTCCGCCACTGTATCAACAGCTGTGCCATCCGCAGTCTCCATTTTCACTGGGATCACACCTCGGATGTCCCTTTTCCGCCGTGCCACCGTCTCCTGGCCTGCCTACGTGTGCGTTGTTGCCGAGTATTCAATAGCGTTACTGGGATGCACCACCGGCTTCCTCAACATCTGCCAACAAGCTTCACAACGGTGTGTGTTCTTCTCCTGCTCCACCTACTCCCTGTGGCCCAGTTTGGTGACTTTGTGTGCATCGCCATCGCCATCAGGTAGCCAACCGCCTGCCTTGAGCTCAACTAGTGTCAGCTCCCCGTCGTCGCACGGTGATAGGTGTGTGGTTCGGGCAGCCTGAGACCATCAGTGTTCATGCTTGCGGGATTGTGGGTTGACGTCACACGTATCAATCACACGGAATGAAGGTGAACGGAAGACGTCACGCGGATCGATCGAACAAGATGGTAGCTGACATAGCGACGTCACACGTATGCAGTCAGGCGTGATGGCAACGCTCGAGAAGATGTCACGCGTGGCCTCGTTGGAAACGAATGTGAACTCACCCACGCGTGGTTCAACGTGTAAATGACGACGAATACAGGTGGCGCTAGGAGCTCCGTCAAGTGAAGTCAGGTTGACACTAAGACGTCTCGACGGAGAAGAATGTTGACTTGTATACGTTAGTCGAGGACATTCGAAGATGTGATGAAGAGTGGTTAATTCTTGTTCTAGCAAACACGATACATGTACACAAGGTTGAATCGAGTTACTTTACGATGAAGTTACAGCCACAAGCATGGGCGAAAATTAGTAAATTATTCGTCTCTAGCATATGTCTCGGAGACATTAACTAAGCAACGTTGTAGAACCCACAAAATAATCGTCTGCTTCTAAGTTCGTGCACATTCGTTAAATACTACGTCGGCCATATAACTAATCAAGAGCAGAGTTTAATGCAACCAAAACCATCCCTAGGATTGCGACATCACGTTCCTAAGACGTCGGGGTTAGGCCCTACACAAAACTTCAGTTCTAGAATAGCCGCATTAAATGACCGACCAACAATCTTCAGATATCAAAAAAGCAAACTAAGATTACACATATTTTGTATGCATTTAATATAACCATAATCTCAGCACTGAGACGGTAACAATGCTATTAATTGTATTACTCAACTCCTACAACTTAAAGCGTTATATTAATAAAAACGAATATTCCGAGCAGTCTAGCACCTTTCAAAACATGAAATCATTTGTCGCACTTTGTTTTCCTGCTGAACAAAAACTGGCTAGTTTGTGTACTAACATTCTTATACTTTCACTAAATGTGATTCATAATGATACCATCGCATCAACCACGTCAAACCGGTTCTACACATACTACTACATTTGACCTTCCTAACCGATGAAATAATGGTAAAATGGTACAAGTTCACTTAAGTATGTATAGCTTAGTCACCAAGTAGCACTTTTGTATTGTGCAAATATAACTCCTTGCCGTGCGTTAGATGGCAGCACTATTACGTAGACTACCGAGTGTACCCTACTAGTGTAAATAAACCCAGAATCATTCCCCAAACCACTTTGTGACTGTACGTTCTTTTGTAATGCTGTTAATGCTTGTATCAATGTGAATACTACTTTCTATTTGCACGTATTTGCTTATTGGTATACACATATGTCTACGTAGTCCTAAATCAAATCAGTTGTACTAACAAATGAAAGTTTATTTAATACAGCCCACGACGATTACCGTCTCCAACCGTTAATGTTAAGTTAAATGTCAGTGACTACCTCCGAATAAGAACAAGTGCGTCGGACAAAAACATGGAAAAGGTAAATCGGACTAAAGTCCCTGGTAAACATGTCCACAAGATCCTACACACATTTGTAACCCGACTTAGTTATATCATATAATGTTATCCTGAAGGTACAGCAGGCAGAAAAAAAGTTGTTATGTAAACATTACACACATTCGATACCACCGTGCCCCATGCCAACTGTTGTAAATCTAGCCTCGATGTTCACTGAGTAAACTATCACTTCTCTCACTTATCTTCTCAAGACTATAAAATTACAGTTTCGGCAAATGCAGTGTAATTATTAATATATCATATGATACGTTATATTGATAGGCATGCCAACATTACATGATAAAGATTGCAATAACCATATTTGTCGTAGCACTCGTAGGCCAATGTTTTCTTCGTTAAAGGATCTCGATTGCATTCTTTTTGAAAATACAATCGTGTATTGCCCAGGATGCTTCTTCTTGTTGTATTATGAGCAGGTGCGTCATTGTTATACGTTGTTCGTTACAGTCCGAGGCTCCAATGCACTGCGCGAGCAACCCTGACAGCAGCAGTTAGTGTTTGGTTATAAATATCAGTAACAACCCTGACAGCAGCAGTTAGTATTTGGTTGTAAATGTCAGTAACAACCCCTGCAGCAGCAGTTAATGTTCGGTTGTAAATGTCAGTAACAACCCTGACAGCAGCAGTTAGTGTTTGGTTGGAAATGACAGTAACAGCTCTGACAGCAGCAGTTAGTGTTTGGTTGTAAATGTCAGTAACAATCCTGACAGCAGCAGTTAGTGTTTGGTTGTAAATGTCAGTAACAGCCCTGACAGCAGCAGGTAATGTTTGGTTGGAAATGACAGTAACAACCCTGGCAGCAGCAGTTAGTGTTTGGTTGTAAATGTCAGTAACAACCCTGGCAGCAGCAGTTAATGTTTGGTTGTAAATGTCAGTAACAACCCTAACAGCAGCAATTAGTGTTTGGTTGTAAATGTCAGTAACAACTCTGACAGCTGCAGTTAGTGTTTGGTTGTAAATGTCAGTAACAACCCTGACAGCAGCAGTTAGTGTTTGGTTGTAAATGTCAGTAACAACCCGGAGAGCAGCCGTTAGTGTTTGGTTGTAAATGTCAGTAATAAGATTCGCAAGACCAAGTTCATGTTCCCAAATTAGTAGGGTATCTCCACGTTACATATAGGGGCCCCTGTACATGACTAATCAGTGGTGAGTCTCTCTTGACGTCTATGGGTTTCCAGGATGTGGAATCATCTTCGTCTGGAACACATATTTCATTTGTAATATGAGGGTTTCATGCATAAAACATGTTTTACATAACAATGTCAAGCCCCCCAAAACTGAAATATTGTGGCCGCACTATGAGGCATGCTGGATTGGAAAAAGAACACTGCAGGGAATAGTGACAAGGGGAAAATCAGAAGCAAGCCACGACAAAGTTGGGAGAAGGACATCACATATGTCTTCGGAACGTCGACAGCGGCTGATATAATAACCGGAAAAAGACATCGGCTTCACAAAAAAGATAAGTAAATAGATGAAAAACACTAACATCATTACGACAGTAAAACGTACTCAAGGTGAACATCCGAGAAGTAAAGAATATGCGGAAAGCGAAAACTGGGAAGATAGTATATAACGAGGGAGCAAGAAATAGTAACGGTGGCAGGGACAACAGGTGCGGACGAACAGAGCGGACATTGAGAGATGCCTCGGCACCACGTGGGACAACAGAGCCACGTGACACCACACCAACGTTCACCGTTCTTATGATTATAGTGTGTTTCTGACGCAGAACGAAATAAGCCAACTCTCACCTGTTGAAAACGATGCTGACTAATCCACTGGTCAACAATAGGACGACGCCGATTCCAACAAAGGCACCTATCAATCCAATGAAATCGACATCACAGTTTACAACTCAAGGCCACTTTAGTGGGGAATGTAAGAATAATCGAGGTGGTAAACAAAAAAACAATGGCGTTGTTTTCAGAGTGGGGTTTCTCCGCATCCATTTATAAGCACTGTATAACCTGTCGTATTAGTTTAACCTGATTTATACATATTACCAATATATATATATATATATATATATATATATATATATATATATACACATATATATATAATATGTATCATTCAGGTTCATATATATTGGTAATATGTATAATTCAGGTTAAAATGATACCACAGGTGATACAGCGCTTATATATATATATATATATATATATATATATATATATATATATATATGCGACGACTGCCTCGTGTAACTACACCAACTCGCGTTACATCATCTGAGGATTGTGACCGAGTAACTTAACCGACTCACCTGACATAACCTGAGAATTGAGACTGTGTAACTACGCAGATTCACCTGACATCACCTCACGATTGAGATTGAGTAACTACAAAAATTCACGTGACATAACCCAGAAACTAAACCGACTCACTTGACTTCTCCTGGAGATCGAGACAGAGTAACTACACCGACGCATCTGACGTAACATGAAGTTTGAGACTGAGTAAGCAATCCGATTCACCAGAAATCATCTGAGGGTTGAAATCGCCTAACATCACAGAAGAGGGCGTCGGGGTAGTGAACACACTCACTCTTTTCCTTGTGAAGATCTAGCATAAATTACACATACTTCCAATGTAATCATTCTACGTTAGGTGTAAAGCAAGTTGTCGTGTAGAGCACATTGTCTAAGAATCTGGGTGAGCGGCAGATCAGCATCAAAAAGACGACTCTTTTGTTGCAAGGAGTGTCCTACCCCAGAAAGGATAACTACACCAATCACTTGGGAATGTGTAACTACATCGCCTCAACTGACATCATCTGACGGCTGATACTGAGTAACTACAGCGACTCACCCGACATCACCTGACGATTGAGACTGAGTAACTACATCGAATCACCCGATATGACCTGAGGGTTGAAACAACTCAACATGACAGAGGAGGACGACGGAGTAGTGAACACACTCACTCGTTTCCTTATGGAGATAACTGTTGCCGCTTTTCTTCCATCTGACGTCGTCTTCTTGTTTGTAGAGTCGTGCGGACTGACAGCTGTACTTGCTGTAGCGTCAGGGATAAATATACGCTGAGTTGTTCTAGTTTGTTCTGTCACTCGGTCTGAGGGCGAGTGTCGCAGCCTTGTCGCACGTCTCAAGAAGTCTCGGTTCGTCGACCATTGTTCAACCGTCTTTGGAGGGGTAGACTCACCAGTTACGCATCCGAATGACGGGTTCTGGGTCATTATTGGTCTTGTTTTTTGGTTGTAGTCGTTTTCGTAGTTGTGACTGTGGACGTTGTAGCAGTACTAGTTGATGTTGGCTTTGTGGTTATTGTCGTTTGCTCGGTCGTTGTTGTCGTAGGAGCAGTAGTATTAGTTGTTGTTGATGTTGGCTTTTTAGTTGTTGTCGTTTTCTAGGCCATTGTTATTGATGGCGCAGTAGTTGTAGTTGTTTGTATTTTTTTGCCGTTTTCTTCTTAGTTGTTGTCGAAGGAGTAGTAGTTGTTGTTGGATTGTTGGTTGTCGTCGTTTTATTTGTCGTTGTTGTCGTAGGTGCAGTTGTTGTTGTTATTTTTTTGTTGCTTTTGTCGTTGTTGACTTTTTGTTGTAGTTGTGTTCTTTATAGTCGTAGTTGTAGAGTCGACTTGTTTACAATCAATATTAATGTTTCCTTGCCAGATTTGTGGAACTAAAGAAGTTCTATTACTACATAAAATGTAACACTAGCGCGGTGAAACAGTAGCCGTATGGAAGCCATTCATAGATATATGTTTGTATGAAACGTGTTTAAAGGTACGTACCAGTGACATGCTTTTTGGTTGTTGTCGTTTTCTTGGTTGTTGTTTTCGCATAAGCAGTTGTTGTTGTTGGCGTTGTTGGTTTTTGGTTGTAGTTGACTGCGTAGTAGTGGTAGTTGTAGACATACAGCCAATAATAATGTTTCCTTGCCAGCTCTGTGGAACTAAAACAAATTAAAAATACAAATTTATTAGAATATGAAATAGCATCGTTCATGTATGTTGCTACATTCGTGCGCACGAACTTACATACGTACGTACGTACGTTCGTACGTACGTACATTACACCTATATCAGGATAATTCACAAAATAGTGTACTTTTTATATATTCGCTGTTTTCATTGGATCACGTATCTCTATGCATTTTGTTTTGGCGCAATGCCGCATAATAGATATTTACTCAAATTGACACATTGTTGACGATGTACAGCTGTGGATAAAATAATGCACACAT
This sequence comes from Lamellibrachia satsuma, assembly GCA_033239005.1. NCBI lineage: Eukaryota > Metazoa > Annelida > Polychaeta > Sabellida > Siboglinidae > Lamellibrachia > Lamellibrachia satsuma. Next base: position 8,412,860 of record BSQZ01000018.1, read on the forward strand.
GCGTTTGTTTGGTGATACATATTTAATTTAAATTCCATAAAATTTTTATTTTGTTTCCAACACAAGAATTCATGGTTGCTTTTTCATCTCTTTAAGGACCGTTCACACGAGCAACTAATTGGACGCAACGTTTCTTGAAAGCAGCAAGAAATGATGCGGCCACTTTGCTGGACTCCTGAATCTTGTCAGAGGATACAGGATCTGGGGAAACTTTTCAGAAACTGGAAAATATTAAGATAAGATATTGTTGCAGGGACATTAGCAGTGTAAAGCAGATGAACATCAGCCTGGCGATACAGAGCTGAGACACATTTTAAGGATGTTGTTATCGCATATACCGTTGAAAGCATTATCTTTTTATACTATCCTATCAACGTATTCTTATCGTTGGCCCACACCGAAACCATTAAAATGTCATTGATATTGTTTGTCAACAAGTAGAATCATCACTTGCGCCTTTTAAAATTAAAATGAATCCTTCCTATAAAGGGAACATAGTCAAATATATTGTTATGGATGATTCGACAAATTATATTGTGTTAAGCTACTGAGTAAGTATGTCGTCGAGTATCAGTCGGGTATGATTGTTTGGTCACTGGTGTTATTCTGTGTGATTTCGGAAATTCACTAAAATCGGAGGCATTTTTCATTCTTATCATGAGCGAGTCTTTCATGAACATAAAATAGATGTACGACATATTGCCCACATAAAAGACCATTTCATATATATTTACCTGTCATCTTGATACATACAAGCATATATATGTTGTCCTTAAAACAGTTCTTAAAAATGTGAGATGACTTCATGGCTAGCAGAACCCTGAAATATATATATATATATATATATATATATATATATATATATATATATATATATATATATATATATATATATATAAATCTGCAAGATTCAACGTTGTGCACTCAATATATCTTACTCTGTCAGGTAGGAATTATCGAATTGATATGTGTATATGTGTGTGTGTTTGTGTGGAGGTGTGTGTTGATGTGTGTGTTTGTGGAGGAGGAACACGCACACACAAACACACACACATACACAAACCACACACAGAAACACAAACAAACACACACACACACACACACACACACACACACACACACACACACACACACACACACACACACACACACACACACACACACACACAAACACATAAGTGGACATGTGCGTACATAATCCCGTAAAATGCATGTTACGATGAATTCCCCGGATGGCAGCAGCGATACTTACGACTGGGTGTCATGGATAAGTACCTTTGAGACGTACTGTACAAGAGCCGTCTTCTTCGAAGAATACCGCAATGCACGTGTGAGGTCCACATAAAGTAGGGTATTCGCTGATGATGGAGTGTCGGCGGAAACATTTGGTCTTCTTCAGTGGTGTCCATTTATTTGAGTTACCAACATTTGAGACACACACGTTTGGTACTCTCCCGTTCGGTTTTACTTCAGATTTAAAGGTAAAGCCCTTCCTAGCGTTTTTCGTCCACACGACACTGCACTGGCATGTCATGGAAGAGGTTGTTTTGAACCTGATATTTGCATCGTTGACATCAATTACTTCTCCAGAGCAATCGAGTATTTCATTGGCTGAAATAATATATTGATGACTACTTAACACAGTTTTTAATATTTAACACAGGTGCCAGAACGGACATATGACCAAAGGTTACAGCGACGATGTGATGACTAGTGTTTCACGAATATAATCATTTCTGCCTACTATTCATTTGCGTGAATATCGTGTCTGTTTCCTTTAGGTGAAAGTATCGTAAATGATGAGTAAAAGAAATGTGCAATAAAATTCCATGATCGAAATGTAATACATAAAGTGAGACACAAGCGCGGAGAAACAGGCCAAACAGTACCCCGGGATTTCGTTGTTTTTGTTTGTATAAAATGTGTGTACTGGTACGTACGAGTGAGAGGCTTTTTGGTTGTTGTCGTTTTCTGGGTCGTTGTTGTCGTAGGAGCAGTAGCTGTTGTTGTCGTTGTTGCCTTTTTGTTTACAGTTGTCTTCTTAGTAGTTGTATTTGTAGTGTCGACTCTCTTACAGCCAATATTAACGTTTCCTTGCCATCTTTGAGGAACTAAAACAAATTAAAATTACAAATCTATTAAGAACATGCAATAGTATCGATAATGAATGTTGTTATGTTTGCCTATGTTTGTGTGGACGTACGTACTTACGTACTTATTTTTATGTACGTCAAACGTCAATTTTTTGTACTCGCAATTTTCATTGGATCATGTATCTCTTTGCATTTTGTTTTGGTGCAATGCTGCATATTAAATATTTACACAACTTGACACAATGTAGATGGTGTACAGCTGTGGATAAAATAATGCACTTTTGCGTCAGTGTTGAAACACATACTTGATTTGGCTTTCATAAAATGTACTTTTGTTCCCAGCACTAGGTTTCATGGCTGGTGTTCATCTGCTTAAAGTCCGTTGACACGAACGATTGATTATTCGATTGGTGACAACCGATTGGACGCACCTATTCTTGAAAGAAGAAAGAAACGGTGCATCCATTTGGCTGGACTGCTGTATCTTGTCAGAGGACATAGGATCTGGGGAAAATTTTCAGAAACTGGAAAATATTAAGATAATATATTGTTGCAGGGACATTAGCAGTGTAAAGCAGATGAACATCAGCCTGGCGATACAGAGCTGAGACACATTTTAAGGATGTTGTTATCGCATATACCGTTCAAAGCTTTCCCTTTTCCCTACTATCCTCTCAACGTATTCTTATCGTTGGTCCAGACCGAAACCATCAATATATCATTGATATTGTTTATCAACAAGTAGAATCGTCACTTACGCCATGTAAAAATAAAATGAATCCTTCCTATAAATGGAACATAGTCAAATCTATTGTTGTGGATGATTCGACAAATTATATTGTGTTAAGCTACTGAGCAAGTGTTTCGTCGAGTCTCAGTGTTTTTGATAGTTTGGTCAATGGTGTTAATCTGTGTGATTTCGGAACTTCAGTTACATCGGGGGCTTTTTTTACATATTTCACGAGTGAGTCTTTGATGTACATAAAATAGATGAACGACACATTGCCCACATAAAAGACAATTGCATAAATATCTACCTGTCATCTTGACACATACAAGCATACATGTTTTTTCCTTAAAAACAGTTTTAAAAAATGTGAGAGTATTTCATGGCTAGCAGAAATATATAAATCTGCCAGATTCAACATTGCGCACTCAATATATTTTAGTCTGTCACGTAAGAATTATCGTCTTATTTTTTTACTGTGACGCTCTGCCAAAATCCTAACATCCGAAAGCTACGCTATTTGGAGAACGACATATATGCATAATTATAAACATACAACTGTGTTTGTTTTTGTTTGTGTGTGTGTGTGTGTTTGTGTGTGTGTGTGTGTGTGTGTGTGTGTGTGTGTGTGTATGTGTTTGTGTGTGTGTGTGCGTGCGTGCGTGCGTGTGTGTGTCCGTGTGCGTGTGCGTATGTGTGTGTTTTTGTGTATGTGTGTATGTCGATGTGTGTGTTTGTGGAAGGGGAACACACGCACACAAACACGCACAAACACACACACACACACACACACACACACACACAAAACACAAAAGCACAAACATAAGTGGACGTATTCATACAAAATCCCGTAAAATGCATGTTACGATGAATTCCCCGGATGGCAGCAGCGATACTTACGACTGGGTGTCATGGATAAGTACCTTTGAGACGTATTGTACAAGAGCCGTCATCTTTCGAAGAATACCGCAATGCACGTGTGAGGTCCACATAAAGTAGGGTATTCGCTGATGATGGAGTGTCGGCGGAAACATTTGGTCTTCTTCAGTGGTGTCCATTTATTTGATTTACCAACATTTGAGACACACACGTTTGGTACTCTCCCGTTCGGTTTTACTTCAGATTTAAAGGTAAAGCCCTTCCTAGCGTGTTTCGTCCACACGACACTGCACTGGCATGTCATGGAAGAGGTTGTTTTGAACTTGATCTTTGCATCGTTGACATCTATTACTTCTCCAGAGCAATCGAGTATTTCATTGGCTGAAATAAAATATTGATGACTACTTAACACAGTTTTTAATATTTAACACAGGTGCCAGAACGGACATATGACCAAAGGTTACAGCGACGATGCGATGACTAGTGTTTTACGAATATAATCATTTCGACCTCCTACTCATTTTCGTGAATATCGTGTCTGTTTCCTTTAGGTGAAAGTATCGTAAATGATGAGTAAAAGAAATGTGTAATAAAATTCCATGATCGAAATGTAATACATAAAGTGAGACACAAGCGCGGAGAAACAGCCCAAACAGTACCCCGGGATTTGCATTTCGTTGTTTTTGTTTGTATAAAATGTGTGTACTGGTACGTACGAGTGAGAGGCTTTTTGGTTGTTGTTATTTCCTTGGTCGTTGTTGTCGTAGGAGCTGTAGCTGTTGTTGTCGTTGTTGCCTTTTTGTTTACAGTTGTCTTCTTAGTAGTTGTATTTGTAGTGTCGACTTTCTTACAGCCAATATTAACGTTTCCTTGCCATCTTTGAGGAACTAAAAGAAATTAAAATTACAAATCTATTAAGAACATGCAATAGTAACGATAATGAATGTTGCTATGTTTGTGCCTATATTTGTGTGCACGTACGTACTAACTTACTTATTTTTATGTACGTCATTTGAACGAACTTACGTACGTACGTACATTAGACGTACATAAAGATAATTCACCCTTTTTGTACTCGCAGTTTTCATTGGATCATGTATTTCTTTGCATTTTGTTTTGGTGCAATGCTGCATATTAAATATTTACACAACTTGACACATTGTTGATGATGTACAGCTGTGGATAAAATAATGCACACATACGTCAGAGTTGAAGCACATACTTGATTTGGCTTTCATAAAATGTATTTGTGTTCCCAGCACTAGGTTTCATTGGTGTTCATCTGCTTAAAGTCCGTTGACACGAGCGATTGATTGTTCGATTGGTGACAACCGATTGGACGCACCTATTCTTGAAAGAAGAAAGAAACGGTGCGTCCATTTGGCTGGACTGCTGTATCTTGTCAGAGGATAAAGGATCTAAGGAAACTTTTTAGTAACTGGAAAATATTAAGATAATATATTGTTGCAGGGACATTGGCAGTGTAAAGCAGATGAAAATCAGCCTGGCGATACAGAGCCTGAGACACATTTTAAGGATGTTGTTATCGCATATACCGTTGAAAGCATTACCTTATCCCTACTATCCTATCAACGTATTCTTATCGTTGGCCCAGACCGAAACCATCAAAATGTCATTGATATTGTTTGTCAACAGAATCATCACTTACGCCATGTAAAAATAAAATTAATCCTTCCTATAAAGGGAACATAGTCAAATCTATTGTTATGGATGATTCGACAAATTATGTTGTGTTAAGCTACTGAGCAAGTATTTCGTCGAGTCTCAGTGTCTTCGATAGTTTGGTCAATGGTGTTAATCTGTGTGATTTCGGAACTTCAGTTACATCGGGGGCGTTTTTCATACTTTTCACGAGCGAGTCTTTGATGTACATAAAATAGATGTACGACACATTGCCCACATAAAAGACAATTGTATAAATATCTACCTGTCATCTTGACACATACAAGCATACATGTTTTTTCCTTAAAAACAGTTTTAAAAAATGTGAGAGTATTTCATGGCTAGCATAACTCTGAAAACATATAAATCTGCCAGATTCAACATTGCGCACTCAATATATTTTAGTCTGTCACGTAAGAATTATCGTCTTATTTTTTGACTGTGACGCTCTGCCAAAATCCTAACATCCGAAAGCTACGCTATTTGGAGAACGACATATATGCATAATTATAAACATACATCTGTGTTTGTTTGTTTGTTTATATGTGTGTGTGTGTGTGTGTGTGTGTGTTTGTGTGTGTATGAGTGTGTTTGTGTGTGTGTGTTTGTGTGTGTGTGTGTGTGTGTGTGTGTGTGTTTGTGTGTGTGTGTGGATGTGCGTATGTGTGTGCGTGTGCGTGTGTGTGTTTGTGTATGTGTGTATGTCGATTTGTGTGTTCGTGGAGGGAGAACACACACACACACACACACAAACACACACACACACAGAACACACAAATACAAAAACAAACACATAAGTGGACATGTGCATACAAAATCCCGTAAAATGCATGTTACGATGAATTCCCTGGATGGCAGCAGCGATACTTGCGACTGGGTGTCATGGATAAGTACCTTTGAGACGTACTGTACAAGAGCCGTCTTCTTCGAAGAATACCGCAATGCACGTGTGAGGTCCACATAAAGTAGGGTATTCGCTGATGATGGAGTGTCGGCGGAAACATTTGGTCTTCTTCAGTGGTGTCCATTTATTTGAGTTACCAACATTTGAAACACACACGTTTGGTACTCTCCCGTTCGGTTTTACTTCAGATTTAAAGGTAAAGCCCTTCCTAGCGTTTTTCGTCCACACGACACTGCACTGGCATGTCATGGAAGAGGTTGTTTTGAACTTGATCTTTGCATCGTTGACATCTATTACTGCTCCAGAGCAATCGAGTATTTCATTGGCTGAAATAAAATATTGATGACTACTTAACACAGTTTTTAATATTTAACACAGGTGCCCGAACGGACATACCACAAACGATTAGATGGACGATGTGATGTCTAGTGTTTCATTAATATAAGCATTTCGGCATCCTAGTCATTTCTGCGAATATCGATACTTTTTTCTTTAGGTGAATGTATCGTAAATGATGAAGAAAGCAAACACTTTATGGTCGATAAAACATTTCATGGTTGGTAATACGTAAATTGTGACACTAGCGCGGAGAAACAACAGTTGCCCGAGAGAGGCCTTTCGTGGTTGTTTGAATGAGATGTGTGTAGTAGTACGTACGAGTGGGAGGCGGGCGCCAACTGAAGGTTGCGTCCAGACAAATTAGAAACAGCACGACCCCCACTAGACTCAGTCCGGTCATGTTTACGGGCCTGCAAGCAAAAAAGAAAATAGTGATTCAGATTTCCTCTTCGACACAACAGAACCGACGAGCTAACTTAATATGATTGGAAATTCAAAATGAAAAGCCAAAATATGGAATGAATTCCACAGCGTTCGTGCGGCAACCGAGAAAGCTCGAGTTCCAGCGTTTGTCTTAACTCTGGGAACAGAAAGAAAATCAGAACCAGATGCCAGAAGCTGTCTCGGCTGTCTTGCTGAAGTGAGCATCGAATGTAAATATGCAGGTTGTTTGATTGAAAGGGCTTGATAGGTAATTGTACAAATCTTAAAAATAATGCGATATCGTACACGGAGCCAATGCAATGATTGTTGCAACCATGAAGTTTTATAATATCCTTGACAGCAATATTGTGAAGGAGGACATTGCACTAATCAAGTCTGCTGCTAATAAGAGCTGTTGCAATAGTTTTAGCGTCAGAAAGTAATATATACCGGCGAATACGGCGAAGGTCACGGATATGATAGAAACACGACAATTTTGACAAATATGTTTGTAAAGTTGAAGTTTTTATCAAAGGTGACTCCAAATTTCCGCACTGAGGCTGCTGGTGTGATATTTTGACTCAGGATACGTGTCGGAAAAAAACCATCAAGTTTTCCACACTGCTTTGGGGTACTAATTATGAGAAATTCGGTTTTGTCGGCGTTTAACTATAATTTGCTGTCAGTCATCCAGAGGAAGATTTCGTGGAGACAATCGCTGAGTTGATTTAGGGAGCGATTTGTATCCCGGGTAGCCAAAGAAATGCAGATATGTGTGTCAACTGCGTAAAAGTGGTGATCCAAGTTATGACTTTGGATGACAGAGCTAAGTGGCGAAGTGTAAAGAGTGAACAGCGAAGGCCCGAGAATAGAACATTGGGGGACACAACACGAAGTAGGGAGTGCGGCCGAGAAACAATTTGCTAAATTTAAGCTTTGGTGTCTACCAGTTAGGTATGATAAAAACAAGTTCAGAGCTGTACCAGATATGCCAAATCACAATGATAAGCGTTTAATAAGAATGTTGTGATATATGGTATCAAAGGCGGCACACAGATCCAGCAAGGTAAGTGCTGTTACCTTTCCTTTGTAAATTTTTAGGGTAACGTCATTGTGTACTTTTAAGTGAGCAGTTTATGTAGAATAAAACTGTTTGTAAGCTGATTGTGACACATTAGATAAGCAAGTTTAGCTGATGTGAGACTTTAGACGGCTTGCTATGACTTTTTCATGTATTTTGGAAATAAAGGTGAAATTGGAAACAGGTCTGTAACTGTTTAGATCTTCTTTAGACAAAGATGTCTTCTTAAGAAGTGGGTTGACATGGGTGTTTTTGAAATCATCCGGAAACAAGCCAGAACACAGTAATGCATTTAGAATATCCGTTATCGGTTTAAGCAATGTATTAAGACAAGCTTTCAGCAGTACGGTTAGTAGCGGATCAAGATCACAGGACTTATTTGGGGAGGACATTATTATTGTTTTCACTTCATCAACTGTGGCAGGTTCAAACGATACAAGTAAAGAATTTACTCGTGGAGAGTCCACGTATATAGTACTTTAGTATGACCTGGGAAAGCAGAACGGATAAGACTGATTTTGTCCATGACATAACTAGAGAACGAGTCATATAGAGAATTGATTGAAACATGATTAGGTAGAGATTTAACCAGATTTAACAAGACTACCATCCCAAACACCAACTTCCAGATGGTAAGTGGACAAGGAAGCTATTGGCTTATCGAGAGTCCAACAATGTTCTCATTATGTGTAGCCCGCCCTTATCAAATATCTGTCAATTCTATTTTTAAGCATATTCATACTACTAGCATTAACAGAATCATTTGGCAGTTTGTTCCATTCATTTATCATCCTCTGTGAGAAAGAGTACTTTCTCATGTCCAACCTACACTGCTCCTTAACTAATGCTGCTTTGTGTCCTCTGGTTCTACTGCCTTCTTTGTGTTTGAAGAACATATTCCTATCAACATCCTAATAACCGTTCACTATTTTAAACACTTCTATCTGGTCTCCTCTTAGTCTCCTGTTGTCAAACCACATTGTAATAAGCGACTTTAATAAACTAAGTTCTCTCAATTCTGGAACCATTTTAGTTGCTCTTCGTTGTATTCTTTCTAGCTTGTCTATATCCTTTTACGATACGGCCTCCATGCTTGAATACAATATTCCAAATATGGTCTAAATATTGCTTTATACAAGGGTGCAATTAGCTGTTTCTGTTTATACATGATAGTTCTCCTAATTAGCCCTAGAATTTGATTTCCTTTTGAAGCAGCAATCCCACATTGCTCTGAAACTTTCACGTTAGCACTAAATGTTAATCCTAAGTCCTTCTCTTGTATGATTCTACCTAGCAAAGCATTCCCCATTTTATATTCTTCGTCCATGTTTCCATGTCCTATGTGTATACATTTACACTTCCTAAAATTTAATAACATTTGTCATTTTTCTTACCATTTAACTAATTTATCTAGATCATCATGTAAACTTTGTTTATCTGTATCATTTATAACCTTTCTGAATACTTTTGTGTCATCTGCAAATTTGAGTACTTTGCTAGATATGTCATCTTCTAAATCATTTATATATATTAAAAACAGCATAGGGCCTAATAATCCCTGTGGTGTCCCATCCAAAACCGATTTACAGTTTGAAATCTCACCATCTACTATTACACTCTGTCTTCTGTGTGTAAGCCACTTTTCTATTCAGTTGACTACATCATTACCTATACCATGGGCTTTTAGTTTAAGATACAATCTTTGGTGTGGCAATTTATCGATAGCTTTCTGAAAATCTAAGTAGGCAACATCCACTGGTGACCCGTCATCTACTCACTTTGTAATTTCTTCAAAAAAACATAAGATATTGGTTAGACATGCCTTTGCTTTTAGGAACACATGTTGAGATGTATTTATTAAATTATGTTTTACAAGGAATTCCACCATGTGGTCTCTAATTAATGTTTCGAGTAATTTACATACAACTGATGTTAAACTCAGTGGTCTGTAATTTTCTGGCTTGTTCCTCGATCCCTTCGTAAATAGTGGCGTAATGTTTGCTTCTTTCCATTCTGAAGGAACTATTCCTTCTTCTAGTGACAAGTTAAACACTTTTGCAAGTGGTGTACTAATTTGCTCAACAATTTCCTTAAGCAGTTTTGGTGGTATCCCATCAACTCCAGGTGATTTATTATCTTTCATCTTCTTAATTTTGTTTGCTATCATTTCAGGAGTTACAAATAACTGCCCTAAATGTTTTGATTTACTGACCTCAAATTTAGTAAATGGAACTGGAAGTGAGCTGATATCTTCTGTGGTAAAAACTGAGCTGAAATACTCATTCAGGACCTCTGCCATCTGAAACCCGTCTGAAATTGTGTTTCCTTGCTGTTTTCCAGTGGTCCGACGTTATCTCGAACTTTCTGTTTACTCCTTACATAAGCATAGAACTCTTGCTGTAATTTTTTATATTACCTGCCATTTTTTGTCAAAGGTTCTTTTAGATTTTCTAATTTCAGTTGTAGCTAGGTTAAGTGCCTCTTTGTAATTAACATAGTCTTCATCCTTTCTGGTACGCCTATAAACCCTCCACATTGTTTGCTTAAACACTATTTTTCTAATAGATTCTTTTGACAAGTGTTTCTTTCTAGACCGTTTTCCTTGTTTTTTAAGGGAAAAAATGTATCGATGATACTCTCAATTTCATATTTTAGAATATTCAAACATTCAATTGCAGTCTTATTCATCAGCATGTTATTCCAATCTAGCTTTGCTAAGTATGTTCGCATATCGTTATAGTTACCTTTGTGGAAGTTTCTCCTAAACGTTTTTTTATTTTTACTTTCTGATTTTACATTAATGTCAAAGTGTATTTCGTTCATGTATTTTTACATTGTCCACTAATTCTTTTTGTGATGATAAAACTATATATATAATACATGTTCTCCCCTGGCTGGTTCTAGCTCGTGCTGAGTAATCTTCTACCATAATGTTTAATTCGTTTTTCGTATTTACTATGCTCCTAGCATTTAAACAAACGCATCTATGACCTGCTTCAGACATGTTTTTCGGACATTTTGTTATTGGTTTATCTGTACTAGTGGCCTCTTGTTCGGCTTGAGGCATCTCTAAGTAACCCCCTACGCTTCCAGTTTAAATAGTGTTGACTACCAAAAATATTCGTTATGCTAACCATGCCACTGTCTACTGCTGCTGTCAGTCCATCCGCAAATACTGCAGCCCCCTTTCCACTTTAATGAAGCCCGTCCCCTTCATGTACATATCTGCTCTTTCACCAAAACCTCTCCACAAATCCACAAAACTCACTTCCTCTTCCTACCTTCCTTCCAGGCCGTCTGTGTAGAATACGATTTATGCAGTTCTATAGATGACGAGGACTTTCAGAGTTATTTGAGACCACATTTGTGTAAAAATCCAATTTACCTTTGGCCATTTGTCGGTCGCAGTAGTGACACTGTTTTGAATAACGCGAACTGTCCAAAGACGTGCGTGATTTGCGCCATACCCGCTCAAGATAACGACGACGCCTTTTAGATTGTAGAATTGCGGGAGTCATCCATGGAGCCTTGAGTACTTGATAGTACTGTCTACACAAATCAGATAGGTGTCCCTTTGGTTTTATGGTTAGGTCGGATTTAAGGATGTCAGCCTTTAAAGCAGCAATGTTAATCTTGTGAATATGTCTGTAAAACACATTGTGTTTTGACTCTACTTTAGTTCTGGAAACGTTAACATCGACAATGACAGTGTGGTGGTCTGATAAACCACCCGAAACTGTAGGTGTTTGGATATTGTAACAAGTTAAACGAATTATGACGAAGTCGAGCCAATGGCCATGTATGTGTGTCGAAAAGGTAACAAGTTATTTCAGATCAAAAGATAAAAGGATGTCACTAAAGGTAGTTGTTATTGCTGAAGGTATGTATGCCCAAATGAAGATTAAAATCACCAAAAAATATACAATTATAAATGCATAGCTGCCAAATTTCCAGCAGATCCTGGAATTCTTCAAAGAAATTGGCTGGGTGTCCTGGAGGGCGAAAAATACATATGAAATAAGCGGAGAAAGAAGAATACGAAATGTCAACACAAATGGATTAAAAACTAGAAGATTCGAATGTGAATTAACTTTGAACTGTTGTGATACCAAAAAGCCAACATCACCACCTCGTCTAACTGAACATGGTCGATGATGGAAGGTATAACCAGAAGGAGACATGTCAGCAATGAACGTGGTCGATGATGGAAGGTATAACCAGAAGGAGACATGTCAGCAATGAACGTGGTCGATGATGGAAGGTATAACCAGAAGGAGACATGTCAGCAATGAACGTGGTCGATGATGGAAGGTATAACCAGAAGGAGACATGTCAGCAATGAACGTGGTCGATGATGGAAGGTATAACCAGAAGGAGACATGTCAGCAATGAACGTGGTCGATGATGGAAGGTATAACCAGAAGGAGACATGTCAGCAATGAACGTGGTCGATGATTGAAGGTATAACCAGAAGGAGACATGTCAGCAATGAACGTGGTCGATGATGGAAGATATAACCAGAAGGAGACATGTCAGCAATGCATGCGACTGCATCATGTGGTCGGAGCCAGGTCTCAGTGACAGCAAGAATGTCCATTGCTTTAGAAATTACTAAATCGCTAAGTGGTGCTGTCTCATCCCGAATTGATCGAACGTTTGTGGTAGCCAACCGAATGCTACGCCTCACAGCAGGCCTAGGATTTAGACTTACGTCTCCCTCTAGCCATATAATTATTGCTAATTTAAATGTAGGCGTAGAGCGGGGGATTAGCAGCAACTTGCGATTAAAACAAAGGTTAAGACATGGCAAGCTGTGTAAAAAGATTGTTGCATTCTCGTGGGTTGGGGAAATGTTGAGATGACAGCCGACGGTTGGAGGGTAAGTGGCTTCCACAGGGCAAAATCATCACCTCTCGAAGCCACTGAACATGATTAAAGTAAAACACACAATAGAAATAGTGGGGACATTGTCTTGATGACAGTCTGCTGTCCTCAAATGGTGAAATTTTATAATATAATAGCAATATATAGATTCTAAAAATAAAGGTTTAACAACGACAACAAAAATAAACTGTAAAAACCGCGCTCAGCATAGGTCAACAGCATTAAAACCGTATAGGCACCGTAGTGGTGAGTGCAGAGTGACAAGACTTTGTGTCCGTGCAAAGAAATGTGAGAGGTTTTCATCCCCAGGGCAACGCTGGGTATAAAAGAATGTACATGAAGATAAAAGAAGTTACTCCCGCAAATAATACCATTGAATAACTGAGTAATAGAATAACAGAAAGAGACAAAACACTAAAAAGAAAAGAAAAATGGAAAACATATATATATATATATATATACATATATATGTCTATATATATATATATATATATATATATATATATATATATATATATATATATATAAATGTATATGTATATATTGATTGTGTAACATTATACTTGTGTACATTGTATCTAGTACACTATGCGTTTTGTTTAAAATGGTATTGCACAGTTTGACATCCATATGTATCTGTTTACATCATTTACATAATGAACACCTTTTATTTGAAATGGTGAAGTCATTGTTAATTGCAATATTAATTCATGATTGATTCAATGTATAATTATTATTATTTCATGCATTTGTTTATATATATATATATATATATATATATATATATATATATATATATATATATATATATATATATATATATATTGCACATATATGTTGCAGAAACAATAATATATATATATATATATATATATATATATATATATATATATATATATATATATATATATATATATATATATATATATATATATATATATATATATATATATATATATATTGCACAATATGTTGCAGAAACTTGAACAGATGTTGAATAGAAACACAGTTCAGACATGCTTGAATACCATTTATGAAGGGGGATTTTTTGACGGGATACATTTTGCCTTAGGGTTATTAATATATCATTTCAGGATGTCCATAGTTATACCTATATGGATACTAATGTCATGGTAATCACACATCAGCATATGAATCTATAATGAATTGTTTATGTTATACCTTTCAGTTATTGGACGGAACATTAATTTATGCAGTTGATAAGATAATCCCTCTTTTCCTGGAGGAAGATATCCTAGAGTATCTTCCCTCAGGTAGATACCCAGGTAAAGATATTATAGGCGGGCACAATGTACACTATTAAAAAATGTGAAGCTCATTATTCCTTGTCCCTGTTCATTAAGATAATAAGCAATGGAATCATAATTAACATTAATAATTACATGAAATCATCACTAACGTAGTAAATTATTTGAAACACATCACTATTTTTAAAGTTGGAAAAACTTTTTTATAAGTACTAAACAAACTTCCGACTACCTTGCGTCTGTAATAAAACTATTATTTTCTTCTAAAACGCAAATCACGTATTAAATGAAATTTACGATTTACCGTGATAAATTTAATGCATTTACACGCGCGACCGTACATACACGACGCGCGCATGCATCAATCAGATACGTCTACACGTGAAAACTCCATAACACGGTCCAGGACCGGTTGTGGCTAAACTAAAGGCTATATAATAGATACACTCACACAGTATATACCATGACCATGGCATCGCCTCGCAGTACCTACCTATAGAGATCTAACAATTGACGACAGCGAATTACCAAAGGTTCGATGTGTCTTCGAGCAATCACCGCCTTCTGACATAGACGCCGAAACTCGTATATTTATACGATGCTAATTTAAATTACAGATTTTTAGCCGCTCCTTTACGGCGTCAACAGAAAGATTTGTAGACAGGAGTGGCAGACGCATGATAATTACTAAATAATTAACCAGGTTGACTCAGAATAGGTAAAGAGGGGACAATACATTAGCATACAATACACAAGTAAATATTAAGATGGTCTTGGTCAAATAATCACTTGTTCAAATATCGCACATTATCATAATTATATACACCTCGTTTTATGTTTCAAGTGATACTTAAACATGTTTGATAGCGTGAAACGATCGTGGAAAGATACCTAGACTTAAAGGGAAACAAAAGTAAATTTGTTGGGCCTATGCACCTATTAGGGTTACTAAAACATAACCATTTGTGCATACAATTAAACATATCATGACAGTGGTTTACTAGGAAAAACTTTAGCACACAATATCTTGTTTTTAAGGAACGCGCCAAAATGTTTGATCACCCTACGTCACGAGTATCATAGTCTAGAAAACAATTATTTCTTCGACGCATATGGGCTAAAAATATCAGAGTAATCCAGGTATAATAGTAAACTTTGTGCCGTGTTAGCATATATATATATATATATATATATATATATATATATATATATATATATATATATAATACTAAACTTTATGCCGTGTTAGCTGTCACTTCCTCTCAAAGGATTACTCTTATATTTTTAGCCCATATGCGTCGAAGAAATAATTGTTTTCTAATAAACAATTGACAACTCTAGATCATTCAGAAATAGTAAAACAATAATGGCCACATATATATATATATATATATATATATATGCAATACTTAAGAATAATTCTATCATATATTTAAGATTATTTCGTATATAGCGCGGTATTCCGTTTAAAACGCTTTACATTTCACCCCCTTGCAGTACTATTCCTTTGCACTCCATCCCTGGCAGTATTGTTCTTTACACTCCACCCCTGGAAGTACTGTTCTTTACACTCCACCCCTGGAATTACTGTTCTTTACACTCCACCACTGACAGTACTGTTCCTTTACACTCTACCCCCTGACAGTACTGTTCCTTTACACTCCACCCCCTGGCAGTACTTTTCCTTTACTCTCCACCCCCTGATAGTACTGGTCCTTTACCACCTGGCAGTATTGTTCTTTTACACTCCACCCCCTGACAGTACTGTTCCTTTACACTCCTCTCCCTGGCAGTACTGTTCTTCACACTTCACTCCCTGGCAGTATTGTTCTTTTACAATCCACCCCCTGGCAGTACTGTTCTTTACACTTCACCCCCTGGCAGTACTTTTCTTTTACAATCCACCCCCTGGCAGTACTGTTCTTTACACTTCACTCCCTGGCAGTACTGTTCTTTTACAATCCACCCCCTGGCAGTACTGTTCTTTACACTTCACTCCCTGGCAGTATTGTTCTTTTACAATCCACCCCCTGGCAGTACTGTTCTTTACACTTCACTCCCTGGCAGTATTGTTCTTTTACACTCCACCCCTGGCAGTACTGTTCTTTACACTTCACTCCCTGGCAGTATTGTTCTTTTACACTCCACCCCCTGGCAGTACTGTTCTTTACACTTCACTCCCTGGCAGTACTGTTCTTTTACACTCCACCCCCTGGCAGTACTGTTCTTTACACTTCACTCCCTGGCAGTATTGTTCTTTTACAATCCACCCCCTGGCAGTACTGTTCTTTACACTTCACTCCCTGGCAGTACTGTTCTTTACACTTCACTCCTTGGCGGTACTGTTCCTTTACACTCCACCCCCTGGCAGTACTGTTCTTTACACTTCACTCCTTGGCGGTACTGTTCCTTTACACTCCACCCCCTGGCAGTACTGTTCTTTACACTTCACTCCTTGGCGGTACTGTTCCTTTACACTCCACCCCCTGGCAGTACTGTTCTTTACACTTCACTCCTTGGCGGTACTGTTCCTTTACACTCCACCCCCTGGCAGTACTGTTCTTTACACTTCACTCCTTGGCGGTACTGTTCCTTTACACTCCACTCCCTGGCAGTACTGTTCTTTACACTTCACTCCCTGGCAGTACTGTTCCTTTACAATCCACCCCCTGGCAGTACTGTTCCTTTACACTTCACTCCCTGGCAGTACTGTTCTTTACACTTCACTCCCTGGCAGTACTGTTCTTTACACTTCACTCCCTGGCAGTACTATTC
Organism: Lamellibrachia satsuma; assembly: GCA_033239005.1. Taxonomy (NCBI): domain Eukaryota; kingdom Metazoa; phylum Annelida; class Polychaeta; order Sabellida; family Siboglinidae; genus Lamellibrachia; species Lamellibrachia satsuma. The sequence continues at coordinate 8,429,916 of BSQZ01000018.1, forward strand.
TTTACACTCCACCCCCTGGCAGTACTGTTCTTTACACTCCACCCCCTGGCAGTACTGTTCTTTACACTTCACTCCCTGGCAGTACTGTTCTTTACACTTCACTCCCTGGCAGTACTGTTCCTTTACACTTCACTCCCTGGCAGTACTGTTCTTTACACTTCACCCCCCTGGCAGTACTATTCCTTTACACTCCACCCCCTGGCAGTACTGTTCTTTATACTTCACTCCCTGGCAGTACTGTTCCTTCCATCACCAACAGTTCCACCACCAACTCAACTTCTATGGAAAGAATTCAGCCACGCTGAAATTACTGTGTAAGACTATTCGTTCATACACATCTACCATTGTCTATAGACATGTACTCATTTACACAGCCGGGTGAACTGAGGTAAGGTGGAGTGAACTGAGGTAAGGTGGAGTGAACTGAGGTAAGGTGGAGTGAACGAAGTCGCCTAAACTACGAAACGTCAGCGAAGGGGATTCGAACCCCTGTCACCTCCGTAGAGAGTTCGACGTTCTTATCACTGCGATACGAATAAAGACACAATAGAAGATAGTTCCATTCCACAGTAGCGGGTGTGTTGAGAGACCGTATTTTTTGTCAACGAAAGAACGGAATTTAATGTGTGTTATTTGCATTTCAAACACCGATACAGTTGCGTATCTAGGATCTCGTCAAGGGGAGGCCAACTAAGGCCAACCCTAGTCACACATGCCACCCATGCCACCCATGCCACCCATGCCACCGTGTAGCGGCGCAACGGAAACAAAAGAGGACAACAATTAAGCCAAATTGGTGCCTGGCGCAATGGCCTCCCCGCTAAGTACGCCATTGCACCGATACGTATTATCAGGTGGAACTATCGACCCGTTACCATAACAGTGGTAAATTACGTCTTAACAAAGACGTATATTATTGTGGACTCTACTTAATAGAAGCACTTCAAGTCAGTGCAATATCAATCTATTATACAGCTGAGTCACTTAAGCAGCGCATTTTAATATATCTGTTCTAGGTAATTGTTCCATCCCAACCAATGGGGCCTACAGGTAATTATACCAAATGGCTGATTCTGTTATCCGAAATTCTGTCAAGCGGAGTTCATTGTACTTTATTCTACTTTTTGCTTTAGCAGCTTTAAAAGATATATTAACTCAATGCGATTTATTATCTGTCTTCTTCGTCATCTTCATTTTCTCGACTGCAATTGCAAACACTATAATTGGCCGTACTAAGTAATTTTAATGTATTCTCTGGAACTGATCACGACATTTGCACCTATCCCGGTAAACACTGATCTTAAATACTGTTATATTTAGACCATGACTCAGTAATATCTGCCTGGGCCTTTGTTCTCTGCTTACAGGTTGTGGTGCAAACATAATCAGTATTCATTGATATTCATGATACAACACCAATCCCATTTGTTCTTGGTATCGCATCACTTAATTAAAGTGCTAACAAAGGAGATTAAAGTAGCCAAGACCATCCTCGAATGGACAACGAATAAGTTTATTATTGTAATATTCTCGAGAAAGCGTCAGTGTCCAAGTTGTGCTGACGTCGTAAACAACTATTTGGTCTGAGGTGCCAAGTTTCCTGCTTTTGGAGGGAGATCTCCGTCTTATTTACCAATTCTTCACGTCTCCTCCTTTCCTTCTTTTTCAAGTAATCTCCTTCTTTTGGAAATATTCCATATTTGTTATACAAAATGGCGACAGAGTGCATAAAATAACCCCCTGAGAACTTCATTAAAACAATTCCTTATTGCGGAAAGGGGTTACCCCTTCCCATACCCTCCTTCCCACACGCCTCCTTCCCTCACCCTCCTTCTCACACGCCTCTTTCCTTCACCCTCCTTTCCACACTCTACTTCCCATACACCTCTTCCCACATCCTCTTCTCACACCCCGTACCCACACCCTAACCACACCCCTTCCCACACGCATCCTTCCCTCACCCTCCTTCCCACACTCTCCTTCCCATACACACCTACCCACACCCCTTCCCACACGCATCCTTCCCACACCCTCCTTCCCACACACCCCTTCCCACACACCCTTTCCATACACCCCTTCTTCCACTTGTCCAGCAAGACAATTTCCTTTATCCTAATTCTTAAACGTGGCACGTGTCGTTGTTTGTATTTGACGTATGAGCTCCAGTGTCGATATAAAAGCAGCGCACCGTTTGTATTAAAACGTTGTACGTCTACAAAGAAACACAACCAGTATTCAGAAACTAACTGGTTCTCAGTTGACTGCCACAAAACAACAACTAATGTGCGGGATGGTGTGTATATCACGTTTCTGTATGTCTGTCTGTCTGTCGTTCTTTCTATTTGTCTCGCGTCTGTCTGAGTGGATGAGTTACTGTGTCGTTGTCTACCTGTGTTACTGTGTCGTTGTCTACCTGTGTTACTGCGTCGTTGTCTACCTGTGTTACTGTGTCGTTGTCTACCTGTGTTACTGTGTCGTTGTCTACCTGTGTTACTGTGTCGTTGTCTACCAGTGTAGTTGTCTACCTGCGTTACTGTGTCGTCGTCTACCTGTGTTACTGTGTCGTCGTCTACCTGTGTTACTGTGTCGTTGTCTACCTGTGTTACTGTGTCGTTGTCTACCTGTGTTACTGTGTCGTTGTTTACCTGTGTTACTGTGTCGTTGTCTACATGTTTTACTGTGTCGTTGTCTACCTGTGTTACTGCATAGCTGTATATCTCTCTTTTTGGGTATTCACAATACGTGGATCGCCAGATGTCGAAACATAATGCTAATGTCAGCTTATGGGCAAAATCAGTCACAATGTTGCTATTTCAAATGTCCAAAGAATGATTTTATGGACTTATCTTACGTTGTTTCAACAATTGCCTAAACACATTTCATCTCTGTGTAATCAGCCCAAATAAAATAGAAATTTTGCCAGGTGCCGTAACTAGACCTTTGGCACCAGGTTCAGAAAATCGTGTGGCACACTTTGGTGTTGTGAACAACTCTTCACTGATATATCGTCCACCGTGTGGCGCTGCTATCAGTATTCAGTTATTAACATATTATATAACCTTCACTATAAAATGTTCAATCAACACCTTAGATAAAAAAATACTATATTTCAAAATAAAGGTATTTCACTTCTACGGAGTGTCGGTGCGAATTTACCCGTCGACTTCGATCGAAGCTGCCAGCAACAATTGCCCCAGAAGTACCAGCTGTTCGCTTTCGCTACCCCCCCCTCAGCGAAATGCTCCCAAACTTATGGATGGAGGAATTGTGGATAAGATCGCGCATCTAACGTTCAACTGCCTATAAAAGTGAAACAATGCAAAAAATTCACAAAATGTGCGTGACTGGAAGAACAATTATTCGTGCTTACTTAAGAATTAGTTTTATAGAAGATGTTTAATAATTGTAACAGTTACTGTCTGATTAGACATTTTTTTCAAATGCAACACATTGTTGTATTGCTGCAAGCAATTAATGTTCGTAATATTTGATAAACATGCAGTTCATATGTATAATTTGACAATGCATTTGGAACACGAAGAATTCAATTAAAATGGTAAATTTAAAACACAATTCAAAACATAAATTACCATTTAAATTCACCTCGCGTGAACGAATCACTTGTACTCAGCAAACTCATACATATTTAACTTATCTAAACATTTCCAATTATTAAATTATTGTTCGTTTCCGATTAGTAAAATACTGTTAAATTAACTACACAACATAGCCATTGGACTTAGGTGGTTACGAACGTAAGCTGAGCTCAATTATTAGGCATATGGGATGCTACGCAACTTAATTGACCAAGGTGAACAATTATTGTGTACGAATGGGATCCAACTATTTTATTATTGTACACAGGTACGCATGTAGTAATATATGGTAATAGCACGGATTCACTCTTGCCAGGTTGTGTCGTACGCGCTCTTGTCCTACAGACAGACCAGCTCCTGTCCTACAGACAGACCAGCTCTTGTCCTACAGACAGACCAGCTCCTGTCCTACAGACAGATCAGCGCCATAAACTTGACAACATTTTGCAAGAAAATCTTTGTATTTCACTGTTGGTAACATTTCGGATTAAGTGTCCACAAAATGACCATAGTGTGAACAACTGACTTCACGTGTAGAAACATTACAGTACGCATGTCGAAAAACTTCATTTACCTCTCGTACATTGTTCACATTTTCCATTTTCTTTTTCAAGTAATCTCGATATTTTCCATATTTTTTGTACAAAGTGGCGATAGAGCGCAGAAAATGCCCCCCCCACGAGATCTTCATTAATACAATTCATTATTGTGGAAAGGGGTTACCCTTCCCCCAACCTACACCCCTTTGCACATCCTTCGTCCTCTATTTCATATCCAGCAATAGAAAATCCTCTTAATCCTTAAATGTGTCCCCTCTTGTTTGTATTTCATCGACGAACTCGGTGCATCTTCAAGCGACGCATTTGTTGTATTAATACGTTGCATGTCTACGAGCAAATACGTTGCATGTCTACGAAGAAATACGTTGCATGTCTACGAGGAAATACGTTGCAAGTCTACGAGGAAATACGTTGCATGTCTACGAGGAAATACGTTGCATGTCTACGAGGAAATACGTTGCATGTCTACGAGGAAATACGTTGCATGTCTACGAGGAAACACAGCCAGTATTCAGAAACTAACTGTGCACATGTTTTGTTTATATCTGTCTGCCTGTTTGTTTGTCTGTCAACCAGACTTTCTGTCTGTCCGTCTAGCGTCTGTCTCTGTGCCTGTGTTACCGTGTCGTTGTACATATGTGTTACAGCACAGCTGTATGTCTTCCTTTTTGGATATCTGCATTATATGACACGCCATTACATGACACGCCATTACATGTACCGCTTGTACAAAGAAAACTACGCTGATGGTCACTGTTGGGGTGTAACAATAATATTATATTTAATTATCGATGCATCGCAATAATCGATGTGACGATGAAATACTATCGATATTTATCGTGGATAGTACACTTTATTACACACTTGTTCAATATGTCCCGAGTGATAAATGCGGTATTGAACGATCGTGATACGGACCGAACTAGATACTTACTTCAAGACGCGGCCCCCCGGTCGAAATGGCGCGTGCGCTGACGAAACCAAGCCGCCCGACTCCGCTGTCGGTGGACACCACGCCGGACTCACGTGTATCCATGACGAAGTCAAGCCGCCCGACTCCGCTGTCGGTGGACACCACGCCGGACTCACGTGTATCCATGACGAAGTCAATCCGCCCGACTCCGCTGGCGGTGGACACCACGCCGGACTCACGTGTATCCATGACGAAGGGTAACTGTGCAACTGTAATAATTGAAATAACATGTTTGCCGTCGCAACAATTAGAATACAAATTAGACAATTGGCCTATATATCAACACTCTAATAGATTGAACAATGAATTCGAATGCTCATATAATTATTATTCAAATGACCGCGGTGGTATTACCAGCGCGTGTCACTGGCTCTAGTACTGTTCCAAAGCGTCAGTGTTGTTTATATAAAAACATTTTGTTGATTTTGTGTCTTAATGAATTATTCAATCATTATAAATGGTGTCTTCCGTTTGTTGTGGACACAGTTTATTTTGCAACGAACTGAGTTTGTATTTGGTAAAAAAAATAACTTGTTTTTGCAACTGTTTTGGATAATTTTATTTATTTATCGACCTGTCATCAACAATTGTCTATTAGAGCAGCGTCATTGTGTTCTCGCTCGTGTCTGCAGCCCTGTTCATGTGCAACTGTTTACTTTGTGTTCTCGCTCGTGTCTACAGCCCTGTTCCTGTGCAACTGTTTACTTTGTGTTCTCGCTCGTGTCTACAGCCCTGTTCATGTGCAACTGTTTACTTTGTGTTCTCGCTCGTGTCTACAGCCCTGTTCCTGTGCAACTGTTTACTTTGTGTTCTCGCTCGTGTCTGCAGCCCTGTTCATGTGCAACTGTTTACTTTGTGTTCTCGCTCGTGTCTACAGCCCTGTTCATGTGCAACTGTTTACTTTATGTTCTCGCTCGTGTCTACAGCCCTGTTCATGTGCAACTGTTTACTTTGTGTTCTCGCTCGTGTCTACAGCCCTGTTCCTGTGCAACTGTTTACTTTATGTTCTCGCTCGTGTCTGCAGCCCTGTTCATGTGCAACTGTTTACTTTGTGTTCTCGCTCGTGTCTACAGCCCTGTTCCTGTGCAACTGTTTACTTTGTGTTCTCGCTCGTGTCTGCAGCCCTGTTCATGTGCAACTGTTTACTTTGTGTTCTCGCTCGTGTCTACAGCCCTGTTCCTGTGCAACTGTTTACTTTGTGTTCTCGCTCGTGTCTGCAGCCCTGTTCATGTGCAACTGTTTACTTTGTGTTCTCGCTCGTGTCTACAGCCCTGTTCATGTGCAACTGTTTACTTTATGTTCTCGCTCGTGTCTACAGCCCTGTTCATGTGCAACTGTTTACTTTGTGTTCTCGCTCTTGTTTGTCTTGTGTATTTGAATCACATCAGTTATACTAACGAATGAAAGTTTATTTTACACATTACAAGACGGCTACGGTCATTCCTAGCCGTTAATGTTAAGGTAAAAGTCTATGTCTACCTCCGAACCAGAACACAGTTCCTCGGACAACAAACATGGAAACTGAAGTCCCTGGTAAACTCGTTCACAAGATAGAGCCCCCACACATTTGTAACCCGATTTATTCACATCGTCTAATGTTATCCTGAAGACGCAGTAGGCAAAGCAAAAGCTACAATGTAAACATTATACATGTACCATACCAATTTAACCCATGCCAATTGTTGCAAATCTAGCCTCGGTGTTCGCTGAATAAATTATCACTTCCCTCACGTCCTGTTCCGAGGTCTCTTCCCAAGACGATAAACACACAGTTTCGTCCAATCCAATGTTATTATTATCATATCATACGATGTGTTATATTAATATGCATGCATACGTTAGATGATATAGGTTGCATTAACTATGCTAGTGTTAGCACTTGAATATCTTCTTCGTCAAACGATCTCGATTGTATTCTTTTTGTAAACCTAAGCGTTTATTGCTCATATCGATGTTTTGTCAGCCAAGTTCCTTACTCTTGCTGTTCTTTGAACGAGTGTTTAACTGCAATGCTTTGTTCGTTACAGTTCGAGCCTCCATTGCACTGCTCGGGGAATTACATGACAGCAACAGTTAGTGTTTGGTTGCAAATGGCAATAAATTGCTTATTATCAAAAGATCATCCTCTGCGCCAGACTACCTGGGCATCTCCACGTTCCGTGCCGACGCCTGCGGTGAATCTCTCTTGATGTCTTTGTATTTCCAGGATGTGGAATCGTCTTCGTCTGGAACACGGATTGCATGTGTAGTATGAGTGTTCCATGCAGTCTGTCTTGTTACATATGCAAAACAAATATGTTTGACATATTAATGGCATGCTCCAAAAAATATATATATTTTGGCCACATTATGAGTTATGAGGTGTAATGGATTGAAAAAGACGATACTGGGAGAGAGAATAGCGGCATGGAAAAGAAGAAGAGGCAAGCTATGACAAAGATGGGAGAAAGACATCACACAACGGCGACAGCGGCTGCTGGAATAGCCAGAGTAAGACATTGGTTTCGCAAAAAGGGTTGCGCATGGACGACCTGAACATTATATATACAAATTGAAGAGAGATAATAACATCATTATAACATTAAACGTCTTAAGTAAATGGTGATGGCTTGGACGTTATGGCAAGTACTGACGATGGACATCCGAGTGGTAAAGAATATATGGAAAACGAAAACCGAGAAGACAGTGTATAAGGAGGGAACACGAAATAGTAAAGATGGCAGGGTCAACAGGTGTAGAAAAAAAGACCGCACAGATAGCAGAAAAAGCACTTTACAAATTTCCTTTATCTCAACCCAGTGAAAGTGTCGAAGGTGCGAACGTAAACATACTTACTGACTATTCACTGACACAAATCAACAACTGCTACTATATAGCAAGATATTTGTTCTCCACCATAATTAAATGCTAACACAAGGATAAACGATATCAGTATACATCAGTATACGACGAGTTTTCCAATGATACCAAACATGACAACATTTCGTTTATCTATTAATTCGTTGTAAACAAACCATTTTCTGAAATCTTGATTCGCCGTCGGTCGCTATTCGGCGCCACTAGCACGACTCTCAATCACTGAGTACGAGCGCTAGGTGCTTAAGTAAACACACTGATTCTATACAACTCACGCGATTTCCGATATGTGACAGTCACGATGTTGCTATTTTAAATATTCTAACAACGATATTTATGGACTTATCTTACGGTTTTTAGACAATTGTCCAAACAAATTTCCTCTCTGTGTAACCCGCACAAATAAAACAGTCTATCAGTTTTGTCGCATGCTGTAGCTAGACCCTTGACACCAGGTTCAGCAGACCAATAGAAGTCACAAAGTCGCTATTTTAAATATTCAAAGAACGATATTTATGGACTTATCTTACGGTTTTTTCAACACTTGTCCAAACAAATTTCACATCTGTGTAACCCGCACAAATGAAACATAAAACATTTTGCTGGATGCTGTAGCTTGACCATTAGAATCAGGGAATTGCAGCGCCAGGTTCACGATATTTGGTTATGTAAATGCAATGTTGGCGCGGCCCAATTCTCTCTACAGAATGCTAAAATTTTGAGAGCTAGGACGTTACCCACTATCAATCACATTAAGAACAAATAATGGTTCTCTCTTGCACAAGAATATTCAAAAGTAATGGGGAAGATCTTAATGAGGTCATGTCTATCATTATAATCTTCAATATAAAATAGTCAGTCTTCACCTTAGATAAAAGGTGCTCTATTTAAAGTAAAGGCATTTCACTGCTACGGACTTGCGGCGCGAACTGCCCGTCAACTTGTGGCGCGAACTGCCCGTCAACTTGCGGCGCGAACTGCCAGTCAACTTGCGGCGCGAACTGCCCGTCAACTTGTGGCGCGAACTGCCCGTCAACTTGTGGCGCGAACTGCCCGTCAACTTGCGGCGCGAACTGCCAGACAACTTGTGGCGCGAACTGCCCGTCAACTTGTGGCGCGAACTGCCCGTCAACTTGTGGCGCGAACTGCCCGTCAACTTGCGGCGCGAACTGCCAGTCAACTTGCGGCGCGAACTGCCCGTCAACTTGTGGCGCGAACTGCCCGTTAACTTGTGGCGCGAACTGCCCGTCAACTTGTGGCGCGAACTGCCCGTCAACTTGCGGCGCGAACTGCCCGTCAACTTGTGGCGCGAACTGCCCGTCAACTTGCGGCGCGAACTGCCAGTCAACTTGCGGCGCGAACTGCCCGTCAACTTGTGGCGCGAACTGCCCGTCAACTTGTGGCGCGAACTGCCCGTCAACTTGTGGCGCGAACTGCCCGTCAACTTGCGGCGCGAACTGCCCGTCAACTTGTGGCGCGAACTGCCCGTCAACTTGTGGCGCGAACTGCCCGTCAACTTGTGGCGCGAACTGCCCGTCAACTTGTGGCGCGAACTGCCCGTCAACTTCGTTCGAAGGTGTCAGTAGCAATTATTCTCATGGTACAAGTTCTTCGTTTTCCCCCCACCCACCCCCCCCCCAGCAAAATGCCCCTAAACGCAAGGATAGTACGTTTCTCACAGTAGTGCGAGGCGTCGCTTGAGCGAGACCGGCAGTGGCCCAACAGGTATTCACCCGAAAGGAAAATAACACAATTGTTGCTAGTCGACTAGAGCCGGCGAACCCCCTGGGGCTCGTTTCAATAGAGTGAATGGGGTAAATAGTGTGTGTACACTAGGTCTAGCCAGTAAATATATGTATAAGAATAAAATAAAGCATTGTTGAGAATAATAACGTGTATAATTTGCTACATGGGAAAAGAGTTTAATCTGAAACTTCAGAATCTAACATTTATAACGGCGCTTGTTCCACTTCGACTTGTGTTCGTGTTCTAACCATAGAGTTACATCATTACTTGTTCCACTTCGACTTGTGTTCGTGTTCTAACCATAGAGTTACATCATTACTTGTTCCACTTCGACTTGTGTTCGTGTTCTAACCATAGAGTTACATCATTACTTGTTCCACTTCGACTTGTGTTCGTGTTCTAACCATAGAGTTACATCATTACTTGTTCCACTTCGACTTGTGTTCGTGTTCTAACCATAGAGTTACATCATTACTTGTTCCACTTCGACTTGTGTTCGTGTTCTAACCATATAGTTACATCATTACTTGTTCCACTTCGACTTGTGTTCGTGTTCTAACCATAGAGTTACATCATTACTTGTTCCACTTCGACTTGTGTTCGTGTTCTAACCATAGAGTTACATCATTACTTGTTCCACTTCGACTTGTGTTCGTGTTCTAACCATAGAGTTACATCATTACTTGTTCCACTTCGACTTGTGTTCGTGTTCTAACCATAGAGTTACATCATTACTCATCCCCCAATAACCACGAGCGATAAGCCAGCTAGCTGGCAGAACGCAGGCGTGAACCACTGGCCAGCATCACATCATTGTACGGCAGAAACAGTTGAATCCACTGGCATGACACATAGGGTTGTACTGTTTACAGAGTTTATAGTGTGACTGTGAACATATCATGTCAAAAATATTTGTCTAATATATGTAAGTGCACTCACGTACGCACGCGCGCACACACACGTATACGAGCGTATGCGTATACGTGCGTGCGCGCGAGCCTGTGTATGCGTGCGTATGTGAACACATTGTAATGGCACTCATGGTCTACTACTGTATGTTACGACTCCATGATTTACATTCATGGACGTCACCTCGTGTCCTAGATAACACAAATAATCATGAAAAAAATTGTATGGATATAATTTTATATAGATCTTTGTTTACAAGTAGTACGTCTTTAAATAGATCACACATGTATTTTATCATAGACACGTTTCTGCCTTTTAAAATATAATTGTTGAAGCTGACAATGTGGATTTACTGTGGACACATAAAGTAAGAGATAATTGCCTATAATGACCGAAACATTGTTGACGACATGTAAGCGTTGAATGGATTCACAACCGATGTCTACATGATTTAGATTAATACGTGTCTATAGTGTATGTCACTCGCACCAACGTCAATACATGTGCACTGCTGGATCTGTAATATTTCATGCACGAATAGTGTACAAAGCTGGTGAAACGGTTCACTGACATCCACTTGTTATCTTTGATGCACGGACGGTGTGAATAGCTGATGTTACGATGTTTTAAGCATGAATCTGCTTAAGCTGCATCACACCAGGCTTATGATTATTAATGCGACCGATTACTAATTATGTGCACTTGCTTACGTAGGCATCAATGCGTGTGTGTGTGCGTGCGTGCGCGCGCGCGTGTGCGTGTATGCTTGTGCGTTCGTGTGTGTAGCTGCGAGTTGTGTTCGTACGGATGTGTAGACGTAGTATACAAGTAGAGAAACGTTCTTCGATACATGTAGGTACGGAAAGCCAAATTAGCAATAGCGGTTAGTTCGTTGACAAACCGGCGTGGCATGACGTGTATATATTGCACTACGTCGTTATGACGAAATATTCGATGATGTCATCGATATTTGCTAATCCTATGCACTAGCGACTGTGGCATGGACAGCGTGTTCACTTGGAAGTGTCGTTAGGTGTCAAATCAGTAATAACGTTGACACTGGTGACGTCACTGTCACGAACGACGTTCGCCGACACTTTAAGAAGTCCGTCAGTCGTCATGCCCGCCTTAAGTGTGCGCGACTCGATCGGGAACGGCAGGAGAAACTCTCTGGAGAGCGAGGCTGACAGCTTACCAAGCCGGTGGTCCTCCTTCCGGTCTGCGCTCACCAATAACCGGTCATTGCCTTTCAACTGTACAATGACGTCATCGGCGTGGAAGACACGACCGACCTCGACCAACAGATGCAGTGTCTTGCCGCCGTCGTTCGTCGCCTTGACGACGGGCGTGTTGAGCGGCTCCTCGCTGTGCGAGTCGTCGTCGCCGCTAGGGGGCGCGTCGACCTTGAGCGGCGCCTCGATGACGAGTCGCCCGTCGACGTCCGTGCAGCTGAGGCGGTGCGCGTCCACGTCTCCGGGGAGCTTCACCCGCCGACAGAACTCCGTCGTGCTCTTCCGACCATCGCGGCTATGTCGCTGCGTCGCGTGCACCACGAGTCGACTTCCGGCCACCTTCACGCCGATGTTGCGTCGCTCGTATCCGGTGACGTCGAACTCCATCCGGAAGATGCGGCGACCGGTCATCGGGCACGTGGCGTACCATGGTAGTCGGAGCTCTTCGTCGACGCTCTCGCCACTCACGTCGAACAGCGTGTCTTCCCGCTTCGTCACGTCGATTTCGGGGAAGCCGGAAACGGAAGTTGCTTCGGACAACGCGTTGGTCTGCGTCGCGCGCGAGCTTCCGGTGCTTGATAGCCGCTTCCGACGTCGCTCGGTCCCGTTGCTAGGCGATGGCTTCGGGCGCAGTCGGAAGGTCTCGCGCTGCACCTGTGCGTTCGTGTCCCACTGGCGCAGGACGGAGGCGGCCTCTGCGTCCATCGTCCTCTCAATGACGCTCTCTTCCGCGTCGTCGCTCTCCCGCATGACGGGGGTCGCTCTGCCCGGGACCTCGCCTGTAGCACGTCTCGACGTCCACACCTGCAACATGGCGATCACACTGAACAGAGTATTCGGCAAATCGTAGTTTTTATGTCTTCATGCACAATGTCCTTACGTAGCTAACACGTGGCAACCAGCTACTAAATATGCAAGTATATATATATATATATATATATATATATATATATATATATATATATATATATATATATATATATATATATATATATATATATATACGCAGCACAAGTGTCGTAGTTCGTAAATCTTCCCATTTTCTTCTTCGTTGACACATTTCCAGTTAGGAAGAAATTCCCTAAAGGAAATGCCATCTTAAAATCACCGGGATTTCATTCGTCTACAGTGAACCGGAAAGAAAAATCATGATCTGTGCCCAAATACCAACGTTGCGCGCAAATTGACACGGCGGAATGTGGTGTCGTTTCCGAGGAACGAACACTCGATATACATTAATCACATTCCGTGTCTTCACGTTACAGTGTTTACTAGTTAGACTGCCACCGGTCGTTTCACTAATTATGCACCAAATCGGTGGATTAACACTGGCGAGGTATCAGCCAGTGATAATCCACCGATTAATCGAGTGTTCGTTGCCATCCAAGGCAAAATACCTAACAAATGGACATGGAATCAAAAGTTTTTTTAATGTTTGCTTTATGTGTAAACCGCCCTTTTTGAGATATTTGTCACTTTTTTTAAACATATTCACGATGCTAGCATTTACACAATCAGTAGATCATTTATTCCATTCATTTAGTGTCCTCTGAGAGGATGAGTACTTCCTGATATCTAATCTACACTGATCCTTCACTAATGTTATGTCGTGTGAGACGGCCTATGCCGGTCTGTGGACGTACATCACACTCACCGAAGCAGCATCTACGAAAATTACGGTGTCTGAAAACAACAGTTGTTGCTAAACCCGTATACTGCTTCAATATAATTAACGCTGTTTAAAACAATCAGCATTCGCTTGAGAAGTTTGTTTAACCGTTTAACTCAATACTCGTGTACAATTTAGGTGCAAGTTATTCCAATCTTATTGTCGTCGCTACGCAGGACTTTTATTTCACACGTCCAAATGTTTATTGCCCGTGGTTCAAAACCTGGCGCCTCGTCCTAACGGTAGTTCATTAAAACCTGGCGCCTCGTCCTAACGGTAGTTCATTAACACATCCTTTCATACCCGCTACTGTGATGTGTAAACTGCGATGTTCCTCCGAAACCAGTTTCACTCCTGTCATTTCTCACCAGTTCCTTCTGAGTTTTGTCACATAGATAAGTTTTACTATGACACTTGTGTTTAACAGAAAGGGTTACATGCTGATAAAATAGTGCAAACCATTTTAAATTACATAGACGTAATCGCAGGTTCGGTTAATCAAATACATTCAAATAGGTATGTCCGGTATTTTCTATTACGGACAAGGTACACACGACAAGTAAACTACGTGCATTCATATACATTCATATATTGACAGGTTGAATGGCTTATCTAGGCGCCGTGTTCATATTTTGACGTTGCAACTATTTGAGTTGGAACATGACCAACATGCTGTCTAAGCCATAGATCCCGCCTTTCAAAGCGCCTATGTTTGTAGCGCTATTCATGAATGTGGCTACTATTCAGTTGCCCGATGAAATACTCCTTCGACTATGTATCGTCAGAGACGCGGCCAGCAAGTGTGTCACTCCTTGTTTGTTGTGTATTGTGTATACAACGGTAGAACACAGGTACCGCGAACTGCCAAGTCGTCGTCAACGATTATAACATGTCTATTATATCATAACATTTGACTTCGCTGATAACATAATCAGCCGTTTAGTAGAATCAAATATATTGGCTGGGTTTATTAATTCCATGCTCATGTTATATTAGAATTCGCCGCTTAAGTGAATCAGCCGCTTAATATAATCAAATTGCTCTGGCCCGAAGCAATTCTATTAATTAGAGTTAACTAATATTATATTTCATCAGCAGATGGTGTTGCATGCAACAACGTTGTACCGGCCAATCATAGGCTCTCGAGAGTCAACGCTCTTTCTCTGCTGGTCTACGGTTTCGCCCATTTGATGATGTAAACAGTTGCCTGGTTTAAATGCTATTATTGTAACGTATATCACACGTATATCACACGAAGCTCGTGGTTAAGTTCAAGATTGAACTGACCCGGACTCTCAATCTAAAGATCAAACATTAAATAACACGGAAACCTTGTAACCAAGTGTCATTCATTTGTCTTCTTTTTCGATTGCAGATGTTCTGCATAAGTCAGAGACCCGGGACGTGCATTACGCAACATACGTATTCTCGTGATTTTGTTTTCTGTAACAATTATTCTATTTCCCAACAAGTGTATTAATATATCAGCAGTTTGATTAACTATATCATTGCAGCATTGTGTAGTTACACCTTGACCGACAGGCTACCCCAGTATTAATCACTATTGAATGGAATAATGCACAGTCTATCATTTGTAACATCGGCACGAGACGGTCTATAATTAACGTGTATTCTGCAATCAGGACTGGAGTCTACAATACATTCGTGTATCCACTGAATAGCTTGTGAAATCGCGCGTGGCGGTCACACGTTGCTGAATATGAATTGCGTCATAACAAAAAGAGACAGATAGATATTTGTACGGAAAGATAGTTGCGGAAAGAGAGTTATTTCCCGAAAACGTATTAATCAGTGTAGTATAAATCTCAACATCTGTTCTCGTGTGTGGTATCTAACCGTTGAATGGGTGCCTCAGTCAATGCAGAGTATGCGTTAAGCTTAAGCTTTCGACGCTTTCCATACATTCTAAACGTGAGTTATTGAAAACGAAATCCATATTTAACTAGAAGCAATATTATAGATGGTTGTTACCTTTTTAGTTCACTTCCACTTGAATTGTTTGACATAGAACGAGTCGTTGATCTTGGCTTACTATAATACACCTTTGATTTAGCGACATCTATACTATAATATAGAATCTGCCTGAGTTTCGCCTGTATGGGTATTTGTAGGCGTGCTCGGGGGCCCATGGAAATGGTTCGTGCATTAGAAAATATAAAAATTCCTCCCGGGGTGGACTTATTACGAATGTGGACGTGTGACGTAGATTACGTAACTGAGAAAAATAGTTCGTAGTTACGTACACTTGCTAGCAGCGCTGTGCGTGTTTTCTATTATTTTTCCGAGTTACGCGATCAACGTCAAACGTTCACATAAGTTACTTCGAACAGTACGAACGCTTCGTGAAACTGGCTATTGGGCAGGAAGTTGTCATTGCCATAGACACTGCCGTATGAAACCTTGACTGGGTAGAGCAAGGAGTCATAATCTCTTGCAGTGACTTCCTTTTCTCCCTTGCAATACCGGCCAACTCGGCTAGTAAATAATAACAAAATACACCAGCGTACAAAAGTAATATAATTGCATTACTATCCCACGCTCAACTCCACCGGATTTGCAATGTGCTATTTTACGCCATAGACGTCCGTTTCAATAGACCCAAATACCTTGTGTTAGCTTAGTTGTTACACAGACGCCATGTTCGTTGCACGCGTATTGGAAATAAGCACAATACTACTGAATACAAACTTAATCACACTCTCACAAATAACATCGATACATCACAGTGACGTGTTATGCAATACTTGGCCATGTCAATCTACAGTATGTTGCAGCTATCAAAGAGATATCACGAATATAGAAAGCTTGCCAAGACGGACTGAACGCTCGGTTACAATCGTGTGAAATGTAATAAACTTGGCAGACAACACAACTGCAACGGTTGTTGTCCAGACTCGTTATCTTCCGCAGAACGATCAACAATCTCGCCGTAATCTGAACCGGCTACCCACAGAAAGCTACAGCCGCGTTGTCGTCGTCCAAGTGTGGATCACACAACATGTCGTATATAAAATAAAATACGATTTCTATCGTGTCTAAATCCTCGGAAACCGGAAGTCATAGGTGCATCAAAGTAATTTCGAAATGAGGATACGATGTTAGTTGTATTGTTGTTATAGTTGTTATTATAATACAATGTTAAAGTTATTATAATATAACGTTAAACTTGTTATAACACGCTTGAATACTCCGGGGAATTAAGGATCGTAAGCAAAGTTACGATAAGTCTTCAGATGACAGTGAAGTGTCTTTATATTGTCTACTGACCTAGCAAGAGTAGACAGTCTCAAAGAGTTAGTGCGACAACCGAAACGTTTCAATGTGGTTTTCGATTCTAGGAACAAAAAGGAGGTCAGAATGAGATGATCAAAGCTACTTAGACTATTGTACATGAGTGATAAGTTAATGTAAATGTGCCGGTTGCTTACATGAAAGTGCATGATAGGTAATAGTACACGTTTAAGGATAATACGATACCTATCGGCCAGGACATCAATGCAGAAATGTACAGAATGACAATGAGTGAGAGAAAGGAGAAGAATGAGTAACTACCCTTGCCAAACAACGTTGCACACTTTCCTCCCGTGGGATCAACGTCGAACATTCTGACCAAGAACTAAATCGACGTCTCGCCAGTGACAGCTGCTGTTGGTGTAGACTGTGTGTGCTGAGACTTGTCTTTGATGCATCAGATGTTTCATTGTTACCTGTACAATTAGTTATCCGAATAATATAGCATCCGACGTGTACACTGAGAAGAACATTAGCTTATAGGTAAACGGTATCTGGTTTTGAAAGGACGATTCAATGCGCTGTACTCCTCCCCACTGACATGCCTGATCATGACAGAAAGCACCAATCCAATTTCTCACAGGAAACATTCACCCATACCGCAGTTTATGCAAAGGTTATTAATCCACAACAATGCTATAATTCCACCAGTGCATCCTCGCGCCAGGAGACTGCCGAGGACAAAAGTACCCCTGGCAGATAACCCCATTGTTATCTGCCAGGGGTACTTTTGTACTCGGCAGTACCCCTGGCGGCGAGGATGATCGGACGGGTAATTCGTGGAAACGCTATTTGAAGTTTGGCGGGGCGCGTCTAGTTTCCAGAAAGATGTCGACCAAGACGTCGAGCGTTGCACTGGCGGGATTAATGGACAGTCTCACTGCTTCAAACGTATATATGAAACTGCATTACGGCTATCTACGTGACCAGTTAAACTTACAGGCCATACTTTATGCGTTGATGTATGTTAGGAGCTTGTAACATATAGCTGAAACTGTCTATTCGTTTATGTTTAGCCATATACATATATGGGATCGTGAAAAGGATATCACGGGGGTAATAAAGGCCTATGAGCTGCTTCTGGGGTGGAACTATTACCGAAATAACTCTGCGCCGAATGGGGTAAAATATAATGCCCCTAAATGCGTCTTTGTCTTTAAAGCCTAGGAACTGTACTTCTGCAATCGAAAATGATGAGCATATGACAGTTGTAAAGAAAACTAATTATCATTTTAAGTAAAGATGTGATTAGCTTCCATCTGCCCACAATGACGGGCATAATTAGTATTGTATGTGGTTAATTAAGTTTATCCTAAAAAAGTGGGAAATGTGCACAGTCCAAACAGTTACTCTGGGAACTTGAATAATTGATAATTGCACATCGTGTTAAATACAGGCATTCATAAGTCATAGAAAAGTTTTCACCTCCATACACAGACAAAGTTTGCAAAATGTTGGCATGCAAACAGTTTCAGGTGCAAAAGTAACTGAGTATTCCCAAATAATATTTCAAGTGAAGTTTAGTGTTGCTAGAACAAATCGAAATGCTCCAGCCAGTTCCTGCTATAGTTGCCACTGAAAGATAAACTACATCTAGTTATCTGAACTTATATTAAATAAGGACTACGCCAAGTATATTTATCAAGACAACGTACTAGACCGGACATTTTTGCAGCAAAGAACCACAACATTGGGCAAAAGAAGGAAAACGAAGGAAGCCCACAGATGGCATGTGGTGTACGACGGTGTTATGGACTCATGGTGCTTGACGAAACATAGGTCAATGATAGCTAGGTGAGCACACGTGACCTCAGTGTCAACATCGTCGTCCATTCCTCGTTGACGTCATAGCAGTACTGCAGTGACGATATAGGATCTCGGAAAGGGAATCGGAAGAGGGGTGATCATAGTCACCCATTAGTTTGCCTTGCCACGATGTACTGGCGCAACAGATTATTCGAAGAAAAGATAATATCACAAAGTCAATGGGAGGTCGATGACCCTCCTGCAATACGCTACTGCAGTACGGAATAGTGTACAGGTTTAACACGAATGCCACGTTGATAGCGAATACATGGTGTATAACCGCCTCCATCGTTCAAGCAGTGAGAGCAACTGTAGCTTTTATAATTGTAGTGGCTATACGTGAGGCACCTACACGATATTTGTTCGCGCCACACCTCCAAACACGGCGTACTAGAAACGAAACGGAGCCCCCGAAGCGAGGCCTACTGACCCCCAGTCCAACAAGCCTGGGTCTGATATCACCTCCGACAGGTGTGCTCAGGTAAAGGGTTAACACCTGTACACTAGACATACGGCTGTAAACAACAGGTATTCACTGATACTTACAGCCATCGCAGAATCGGTGTCGTATGTTCCTTGCAGGTCCGTATGTCCAGCTGTACGACTGACCTACACTGATGGCAGTCGGCCGAGTGCCAGAGACGTAAACACAGTTAACGGGCATCAGCCACTCAATACATACACTGGCTTGCCCAACGAAGCGTGTCTCGCTTGTCGCACGAACATAGCATGTCTGGGCGACCCACTCGAACCTGCTATAGCCCGCGGCGCTACCAGCTGGCGAGCGTGTGAACACTGTCGACTGACGTCGTGGGTCAACCGCACTTACACGAATGACACAGTAACGACCTAATTGTGTCAACACGACACACAACAAATGCCGCGCAGCACGCAGTCAACGACGTACAAACACCGGCACTACATGCAAATATACAAAACGGCCCACCACGCCTCGCCAGTTATTGTAATAGGCATATATATTATTATATCTAGTACGGCACGGGAGCTCTGGTAATTGCCGTCGAACTGTGTATAGAGATAATCAATCGATGTGCACTATTAAACGCACGCTGACAGCAAGCTGCCGCTCAGTGTTGGTGTACCACGCACGCTGACAGCAAGCTGCCGCTCAGTGTCGGTGTACCAGTAATAATTACAGCATTCACAAGCTCTTTCTTGTAGGGGAGACTGGGGCTAGTTGAAACAGTTTTAGCAGAAACAGTTTGAAATTCGTTTTGTTTACCACAATACATTGGCACGTTGGCGTTAGCGTACACACGCACGCACGCACACACGCACGCACGCACGCACACACACACACATATTCTGTAAAGTCGGTCATAAGAAGCTCTTTTATAAGATCCATCAATATGGCCTCCAATGTAAATAAATCATGGATCTAATATTTTTATCTGACTGATCGCAAAGAGTTATGGTGGAGGATGAGACACCTCCGGGGACCCAATTACAACGTGATTCCTCTAGGGTTTTGCACTTGGCCCATATGTATTCCTCTTTTGCATGATGTCCCTGAAAATATTTCATCTACAATTACACTGTTTGCTGATGACATTTTAATGTATTTAACCCTGAAACCAGTGTCATATACTGCTGTGCTTCAGGAGGATTTGGACAAGCTCCCAAAATGGGAGATATCATGGAAAATGGAGTTCCATTCTAAACATATCGGTGTTACAATAACCTCAGATCTTCGGTGGAATACTCATAAGAATAACATATCATCAAACGCAAATATATCATTTAGCTTCCTCCGGAGAAACCTACGCGTGTTTATGCAAGTGCAAGCCTGGCTTCGGGGATCCGACTTGAACGGGGGACGACACGTCACACGAAGCAGCCGAGTCAGGTAGATTGTCAAAATTGGTTCCGTTGCTTACCAATATAAACATATAAACCAATATAAACATAGAATTGCCCCCAGATAGATAACACAGGTTAATTACTGTCAGAACCAGGGCAGGGGAGGGTTTTACTAATATTCTTACGAGCTCTGAAGCACGATTTCGCTCCTACAAATCGATTTCGCTCCTTAGCCATGATCAAACAGAAAATTGCGTTTCACTAAGAATAAATCATAAAAAACACTCATAGAAACGCTCTTTAAAAACGCTCCTAACTTACGACG
Source organism: Lamellibrachia satsuma (assembly GCA_033239005.1). NCBI lineage: Eukaryota > Metazoa > Annelida > Polychaeta > Sabellida > Siboglinidae > Lamellibrachia > Lamellibrachia satsuma. Next base: position 8,450,721 of record BSQZ01000018.1, read on the forward strand.
AGGTCATCATAAACAGTCAAATTTACCTAACCGCGTATTATGTTGACTCCACTTTTACGTGGAGATCCAATTTTTTAAAGTCAAATAAGTTTTCAAAATGCGAGCGATGAATAGTTCGTAAATTATGGCTTTTGCCTACAGTTTATATTTTACAACACCGTCTCACGGTTGACAAGCACCGACCTATATATAACTTGATGGCGCACGCCGTATTCATTTGCATGGCGCCAGGTGACGCCGGCAGAAGTCCAAAACCGCCATATTGGATAGATCACCTAAACGCTGAATCACTATAGATTAACGTGTGTTTGGGCCGGATAACCAGAGAAAATAACTTGCTGTTGTGCATTCGGATGCTCAAATCGATCATCTGCAAAACTACGCAAGGACTATGGTATCTCCTTCCATTCGTAAGTATTTTCTGACTTGTACGTTTCGTACATTGTATTTTATGTAACGTTTTGTGATGGGTACCGACCGTTTAAATGTTATATCTAGGCTACGCCTACGGCCTGCCCTTGTAGCACATGGGCCTGGCCTTATATATAGATCAGTGTTGACAAGTCGTCGTGCGCGCTGTTTTACGGCATCGCGAAAGTCAAGGTTGTTCGCGAAACCTTTGCTATTACATTTTGAGCAAAGTCAGGGTTATTCGCGAAAACTTTGCTGTTCAATTTTAAGCAATTTTTTACTGGTGTCTAACCAAAATATGTACAAGCCTAACTTTCATATTGCTATACTCGATGACACAATTTCGGTTGAGGTAGTTGGTGCACTCCGCGAGTCTTGTTATTAAAAAGTGTGTGTCAAAAATCACTTGTCAAAACAACACGTCCCCGATGTGTCACAGAAATAGCATCCTCTGTGACACGGCATCTTCTTTTTTAAATTATTTTTTCTCTTCACTCAGTGAGCAAATCAGTTAAATGTAGTTGAAAAGTGTTCAATGGATCGTATTATCAGCCAGTTTTGGACAACTTTTCTAATTATTTTGCCAATTGTGCACATTGACATTGTGGAGCTTATGATGAACATTTCGATCATTAACTTATGATGGATTTTATAAGCTTCTTGCTGAAACGCATTTTTAAAACGCTCTTTAAAATATTTGATGGATTCTGTGTTTGATGGATTCTGTGTTATGGATTTTCCTTTTCCTGAGATATGTCATTAATCAGTCAGATTGCGATATGTAGAATCAAATGAAAAAATTCTAATTAAAACCAAAGCAAAGAAGCTCAGCATAGAAGTCAATATAAGAAGGTGGAATTTGATCGGACAAGTCCCAAGAATGAAAGAAGACAGCCACTGTGTGACATATCTAAGATGGACACCAGAAGGATCCTAAGAAAGAAAGAAGACAGCCAATGTGTGACAGATCTAAGATGGACACCAGAAGGATCCTAAGAATGAAAGAAGACAGGCACTGTGTGACTGATCTAAGATGGACACCAGAAGGATCTTAAACTTGAAAGAAGACAGGCACTGTGTGACAGATCTAAGATGGACACCAGAAGGATCCTAAGAATGAAAGAAGACAGCCACTGTGTGACAGATCTAAGATGGACACCAGAAGGATCCTAAGAATGAAAGAAGACAGGCACTGTGTGACAGATCTAAGATGGACACCAGAAGGATCCTAAGAATGAAAGAAGACAGCCACTGTGTGACAGATCTAAGATGGACACCAGAAGGATCCTAAGAATGAAAGAAGACAGCCACTGTGTGACAGCTCTAAGATGGACACCAGAAGGATCCTAAGAATGAAAGAAGACAGCCACTGTGTGACAGATCTAAGTTGGACACCAGAAGGACCCTAAGAATGAAAGAAGACAGCCAATGTGTGACAGATCTAAGATGGACACCAGAAGGATCTTAAGAATGAAAGAAGACAGCCACTGTGTGACAGATCTAAGATGCACACCAGAAGGATCCTAAGAATGAAAGAAGACAGCCACTGTGTGACAGATCTAAGATGGACACCAGAAGGATCCTAAGAATGAAAGAAGACAGCCACTGTGTGACAGCTCTAAGTTGGACACCAGAAGGATCCTAAGAATGAAAGAAGACAGCCACTGTGTGACAGCTCTAAGTTGGACACCAGAAGGATCCTAAGAATGAAAGAAGACAGCCACTGTGTGACAGATCTAAGATGCACACCAGAAGGATCCTAAGAATGAAAGAAGACAGCCACTGTGTGACAGATCTAAGATGGACACCAGAAGGATCCTAAGAATGAAAGAAGACAGCCACTGTGTGACAGCTCTAAGTTGGACACCAGAAGGATCCTAAGAATGAAAGAAGACAGCCACTGTGTGACAGATCTAAGTTGGACACCAGAAGGATCCTAAGAATGAAAGAAGACAGCCACTGTGTGACAGCTCTAAGTTGGACACCAGAAGGATCCTAAGAATGAAAGAAGACAGCCACTGTGTGACAGATCTAAGATGGACACCAGAAGGAGCCTAAGAATGAAAGAAGACAGCCACTGTGTGACAGATCTAAGATGGACACCAGAAGGACCCTAAGAATGAAAGAAGACAGCCACTGTGTGACAGATCTAAGATGGACACCAGAAGGATCCTAAGAATGAAAGAAGACAGCCACTGTGTGACAGATCTAAGATGGACACCAGAAGGACCCTAAGAATGAAAGAAGACAGCCACTGTGTGACAGATCTAAGATGGACACCAGAAGGACCCTAAGAATGAAAGAAGACAGCCACTGTGTGACAGATCTAAGATGGACACCAGAAGGACCCTAATGAAAGAAGACAGCCACTGTGTGACAGATCTAAGATGGACACCAGAAGGACCCTAAGAATGAAAGAAGACAGCCACTGTGTGACAGATCTAAGATGGACACCAGAAGGACCCTAAGAATGAAAGAAGACAGCCACTGTGTGACAGATCTAAGATGGACACCAGAAGGACCCTAAGAATGAAAGAAGACAGCCACTGTGTGACAGATCTAAGATGGACACCAGAAGGACCTAAGAATGAAAGAAGACAGCCACTGTGTGACAGATCTAAGATGGACACCAGAAGGACCCTAAGAATGAAAGAAGACAGCCACTGTGTGACAGATCTAAGATGGACACCAGAAGGACCTAAGAATGAAAGAAGACAGCCACTGTGTGACAGATCTAAGATGGACACCAGAAGGACCCTAAGAATGAAAGAAGACAGCCACTGTGTGACAGATCTAAGATGGACACCAGAAGGACCCTAAGAATGAAAGAAGACAGCCACTGTGTGACAGCTCTAAGATGGACACCAGAAGGATCCTAAGAATGAAAGAAGACAGCCACTGTGTGACAGCTCTAAGTTGGACACCAGAAGGATCCTAAGAATGAAAGAAGACAGCCACTGTGTGACAGATCTAAGATGGACACCAGAAGGATCCTAAGAATGAAAGAAGACAGCCACTGTGTGACAGCTCTAAGTTGGACACCAGAAGGATCCTAAGAATGAAAGAAGACAGCCACTGTGTGACAGATCTAAGTTGGACACCAGAAGGATCCTAAGAATGAAAGAAGACAGCCACTGTGTGACAGATCTAAGATGGACACCAGAAGGATCCTAAGAATGAAAGAAGACAGCCACTGTGTGACAGATCTAAGATGGACACCAGAAGGACCCTAAGAATGAAAGAAGACAGCCACTGTGTGACAGATCTAAGATGGACACCAGAAGGACCCTAAGAATGAAAGAAGACAGCCACTGTGTGACAGATCTAAGATGGACACCAGAAGGATCCTAAGAATGAAAGAAGACAGCCACTGTGTGACAGATCTAAGATGGACACCAGAAGGATCCTAAGAATGAAAGAAGACAGCCACTGTGTGACAGATCTAAGATGGACACCAGAAGGATCCTAAGAATGAAAGAAGACAGCCACTGTGTGACAGATCTAAGATGGACACCAGAAGGATCCTAAGAATGAAAGAAGACAGCCACTGTGTGACAGATCTAAGATGGACACCAGAAGGATCCTAAGAATGAAAGAAGACAGCCAATGTGTGACAGATCTAAGATGGACACCAGAAGGATCTTAAGAATGAAAGAAGACAGCCACTGTGTGACAGCTCTAAGATGGACACCAGAAGGATCCTAAGAATGAAAGAATACAGCCAATGTGTGACAGATCTAAGATGGACATCAGAAGGATCCTAAGAATGAAAGAAGACAGCCAATGTGTGACAGATCTAAGATGGACACCAGAAGGATCCTAAGAATGAAAGAAGACAGCCAATGTGTGACAGCTCTAAGATGGACACCAGAAGGATCCTAAGAATGAAAGAAGACAGCCACTGTGTGACAGATCTAAGATGGACACCAGAAGGATCCTAAGAATGAAAGAAGACAGCCAATGTGTGACAGATCTAAGATGGACACCAGAAGGATCCTAAGAATGAAAGAAGACAGCCACTGTGTGACAGATCTAAGATGGACACCAGAAGGACCCTAAGAATGAAAGAAGACAGCCAATGTGTGACAGATCTAAGATGGACACCAGAAGGATCCTAAGAATGAAAGAAGACAGCCACTGTGTGACAGATCTAAGATGGACACCAGAAGGATCTTAAGAATGAAAGAAGACAGCCACTGTGTGACAGCTCTAAGATGGACACCAGAAGGACCCTAAGAATGAAAGAAGACAGCCAATGTGTGACAGATCTAAGATGGACACCAGAAGGATCCTAAGAATGAAAGAAGACAGCCACTGTGTGACAGATCTAAGATGGACACCAGAAGGATCTTAAGAATGAAAGAAGACAGCCACTGTGTGACAGCTCTAAGATGGACACCAGAAGGATCCTAAGAATGAAAGAAGACAGCCACTGTGTGACAGATCTAAGATGGACACCAGAAGGATCTTAAGAATGAAAGAAGACAGCCACTGTGTGACAGCTCTAAGATGGACACCAGAAGGACCCTAAGAATGAAAGAAGACAGCCACTGTGTGACAGCTCTAAGTTGGACACCAGAAGGATCCTAAGAATGAAAGAAGACAGCCACTGTGTGACAGATCTAAGTTGGACACCAGAAGGATCCTAAGAATGAAAGAAGACAGCCACTGTGTGACAGATCTAAGATGGACACCAGAAGGACCCTAAGAATGAAAGAAGACAGCCACTGTGTGACAGATCTAAGATGGACACCAGAAGGACCCTAAGAATGAAAGAAGACAGCCACTGTGTGACAGATCTAAGATGGACACCAGAAGGACCCTAAGAATGAAAGAAGACAGCCACTGTGTGACAGATCTAAGATGGACACCAGAAGGACCCTAAGAATGAAAGAAGACAGCCACTGTGTGACAGATCTAAGATGGACACCAGAAGGATCCTAAGAATGAAAGAAGACAGCCACTGTGTGACAGATCTAAGATGGACACCAGAAGGACCCTAAGAATGAAAGAAGACAGCCACTGTGTGACAGATCTAAGATGGACACCAGAAGGACCCTAAGAATGAAAGAAGACAGCCACTGTGTGACAGATCTAAGATGGACACCAGAAGGATCTTAAGAATGAAAGAAGACAGCCACTGTGTGACAGATCTAAGATGGACACCAGAAGGATCCTAAGAATGAAAGAAGACAGCCACTGTGTGACAGCTCTAAGTTGGACACCAGAAGGATCCTAAGAATGAAAGAAGACAGCCACTGTGTGACAGATCTAAGTTGGACACCAGAAGGACCCTAAGAATGAAAGAAGACAGCCAATGTGTGACAGCTCTAAGATGGACACCAGAACGGATCATAAGAATGAAAGAAGACAGCCAATGTGTGACAGATCTAAGATGGATATCAGAAGGATCCTAAGGTAAGGCCATATGAAACATGACCCACCCCTGGAGTTAGATAGGTAAGGTAAGGCCATATGAAACATGACCCACCCCTGGAGTTAGATAGGTAAGGCAAGGCCATATGAAACATGACCCACCCCTGGAGTTAGATAGGTAGGGTAAGGTCATATGAAGCATGACCCACCCTTGGAGCTGCCTTTGTGTAAGTGTTTAATCAAAATATATTTATCTGAAAAAACCTAATTCAATAATATGGGTTTAACCTATTTCCTGAACATTTTTGTGTTTATTACCTTCGTTTTCTGGTTCTGCACTGTTCTACTCTGCTGACCAGCTTCTCTTGCATTTCAACCAAAGTGTGTGTTGGATGGTTCCTCTTTGGAATTGGTAGTTGCAAAAGCGTCTCAGCATAATTCTTGAGGCCACTGTCAAACTGAACACCAATGTTGATGTGTGATATCCGGCCAAATTCTCTGCTGATCTGTAAACAAATTAACCTTTGCTCACTTCTTTTTATCAACATGTTTTAATACAAAATATCATATGCAGTTATGCCTGTATGTGAGAATTAACTGTGTACACCAAATCTCACATACTATATACAGGTTTTGATTTTTACGCGAGTCCGTCAGTCTGAAATTCCTTGTTTCACTCTACGGACTCCATGGCCCATGGCAGGAGTCCGAGTGATTCACTATCTTCGAAAACATTAGATCTCGTGTTAAAATTGCAATAGTCCGTCAACGTGCGTGTATGCCGCCATCTCCATGGATACAGAGGTTTCCAGATTATCGATGGCCGGGTTAACGCTTTATATGCGTTAAAATAATTATTCAACTATCATTTAGATAAGGCATCATTATGTTGTGCATTGTGCAACACATCTTGAATTTTTTTCACTATATCTAAACTTCATAACATGCTTACATTAATATCACTTATTAGCATGGGTCAAAGACGGTGTTATTAAAGGCAAACCTCTCCTTGACAGAAGAGAATTGGTACGACCTGACACTTTTGTAGCTTCTTCGACTTTAATCAACACTACAAGTGAATCGGATTCCTTGTTCTAAGGCATGAACCAGATAATAATGTTTAGCATGTTTTTGAAACTTCTAGATATATAACTGCATTTTGGACAGTTACAGTTTGTTGGACTAGCACCAGCCATTTGAAGTAAATAAAACTACTTAATAACACACAATTTAATATCCTGTTTTGCCAGCTATATGATGAATGCACTAGTCCAAAAATAGCCTTAGATGAATATAAAAAATAATAAATTAAATTTACTTTGGATTGATTTGGACTATAATACTAAAATGATAAGCTGGCCCTAGCAGACCTGCTGCAATGGCTGGCCCTAGCATGGAGCACGCCACGCCGACCTGCTGCAATGGCTGGGCCTGGCATGGAGCACGCCGCGCCGACCTGCTGCAATGGCTGACCCTGGCATAGAGCACGCCGCGCCGACCTGCTGCAATGGCTGGCCCTGGCATAGAGCACGCCGCGCCGACCTGCTGCAATGGCTGACCCTGGCATAGAGCACGCCGCGCCGACCTGCTGCAATGGCTGGCCCTGGCATGGAGCACGCCGCGCCGACCTGCTGCAATGGCTGGCCCTGGCATAGAGCACGCCGCGCCGACCTGCTGCAATGGCTGACCCTGGCATAGAGCACGCCGCGTCGATGCTTTCACCTCCCTCCAATTAGAAATTCGAATAAATACATGCATTACACTTCTTCAAATGTTGAAAACACTAGGTAAGTAAGTAGGTAAATAACACTGACAAGGACATAAAGATGGACAATGTCAATGTTACGCACAGCCAAGCATCGGCATCGAACAACCTGTGACTGTGGCTACGTTATAATATAGGTCCGAGCCTACGGAGACAGAAATATAAATATGAAGAAATAAAAAACGCGGAAACGCGAACATATAAAATCACCAGAAAGAGTTTTCGCTATTGTCTAGATTTGTGAAACAGATCATCTGTCTCACCCAGTGAAATAGTTTGATTTATCTCTAATAATTTCTGCTAACTAAAATGGCGATCTTCTCAAGGTACGAAATGATAATCTGCGCATGCTCAATAATCACGTGACAGGACTACGCTCTTTGACTCAGCTGAGAGAGTAACTACTCTGCTGCAAGAATAGACATACTTTGACGTGTACAAGATTAAGGGGAGCTACATGAATGTGGTGAGACAAAGGCGACGCTTCTGCACATACCATCACATGACCTGACCATGTATGATGATGTGATCCCAATGACTTGAAAACTATCCATGGAACAATGCAGATCCACCAGCTGATGTCTACCTCAACTGCCGCCATCAAACACCGCGTCGTGAGCTGTTTCTACAGCTATCCCAGACCGTGCGATTGCTACGAACCCAAATTGGTCAGATTTTCAGGAACATCAGAGCCTGCACCTGATGAATATAGGCCAACCCAGGATCATGACAGTGACGACCATCCCACAACGGCTACCCTACTTAACCAGTGGGTAATTGTTGTTTAAGACAATAAGCCAGTCAGTAAAACCTGACTTTGCTCTACCTGTTCAACGACCTTCCCGAGAAGACCTACTTTACCATCTTCAACGAGAAGAATAAAGATCTTCATCACCTAGTCAAAGATCACGTGGTTGGCGGGGCTTCGCTCGTTTTTCATCGCTATCACGAGAAAGGGGTCACCGCGCTACGTCAGAAAGAATACGGAGAGGCCGCCCGTCCTTGTAGGTCCATCGTCGGATACGATGCCAACGCCCTGTACTTGTGGTCACTCATGCAAGACATGCCTATGGGATGGTACACGCGTCGACGGGAAGAGAACGACTTCCGACCGGAATCGGCGCAACTGTACGGTCAGATGGCTGCGGAATGGTTGACTTGGGAACCCGAACGCACGGGACGCGTCATACGACACCAGATCAACGGTAGAGAGAAGAGAATAAGCAAACTCCTGGTGGACGGGTGGTGCAGCGAGACGAAAACGGCTTATCAGTTACATGGATGTTTTTTCCATGGTCACTCGTGCACTGGTAAAGAGGTCAACGAGGTCAACGGGAAACCCATGGCTGAACTGCTCGCCGAGACCCGAAAGAACACCGTCTATCTCCGTCACTTTGTCAAGGTCGTAGAGGTGTGGGAATGCGATTGGAAAGAGACGAGACGAGATCCTGTCGTGAAAAAGTTTCTGGATGCTGCATTTCCGCGACGACGTCACGCACGATGGACGATGACGTCACAACAGATCCTGAGCGGCGTGCGTGCCGCAACCGTGTTCGGTCTGATCGAGTGTGACCTTTGCGTACCGGAAGCATTGCGAGAACACTTTGCCGAGATGCAGCCCGTGTTCAAGAACATCCGTCTGACACGCGACGATCTCGGACCGTTCATGCGCCGATACGCCGAGGAGCACAACATCATGGCGATTCCGAGACGCATGCTCGTGGGTAGTTATCGAGGGGATAAGATCTTGTTTGCCACGCCTCTGCTGCGATGGTACATGGACCACGGTCTCGAGGTGACGCACGTGTATCAGGTCGTCGAGTACGATCCCGTCCCGTGCTTCAGGCGGTTCGGCGATGCAGTGTCCACGGCGCGACGCGAATGAGACGTCCACTCGCACAAGGCCATCATCGCAGACACCATAAAGTTGCTGGGGAACTCGGGTTACGGAAAGACCATAACCAACGTGGACCGACATCGCGATGTCAATTATTGCAAGGAAAAGGCGGCATCGCTCATGGTCAACGATAGACGATTCCGACAACTCGACGTCGTCGTCGACGATGCGTACGAGATAGAGATGAACAAGAAAACCGTCACGTACACCCTACCCGTACACGTGGGATTCTTCGTTCTACAGTACGCCAAGATGCGCATGTTGCAGTTCTATTACGACTTCATCGACAGGTACCTGGAACGCCCTCTTTTTCAGTACTGCGAGACAGATACAGATTCTGCCTATTTGGTCTTGGCCGCCGAGTCCGTCGACGCCCTCGTGACCCCGGAACTACGAGAACATTACTTCCGGCACCGCTCCGAATGGTTGCCGTCCGAATGTTGCGACGACCATCGGAACGAGTACGTGCGTGGTCGACTCGCCAATAGACCGTGGGTCGGCGACGAGGCGTGCTGTAAGGCACGCAGGGCGTACGACAAGAGGACACCTGGTCTGTTCAAGGTGGAGTGGTCCGTCGACGGGTTCGTGGGGTTGTGTAGCAAGACGTACTATTGTTTCGGAGCCACCGACAAATACAGCACCAAAGGACTGAGCAAACGTCACAACGACATCGACAAGAACGCGTTCCTGGAGGTACTCACCAACCGTCGGAGCGGAAGTGGAAAGAACCGCGGGTTCCGGGTGCGTCACTCGACCGTGTTGACGTACGTGCAGGAACGAGCGGCTCTCACCTACTTCTACGCCAAACGCGTGGTGCACGAGGACGGGGTGAGCACGGGTCCGCTGGACGTGTAGAAAAGGGCGATGCACTGCGGTCGTCTTTCATAAGCGACCATGGACGCGCGGTGGAAACATCCTTTCACGTGCATCGTCGCCGGTCCGACGGGATGTGGCAAAAGTACTTTCGTGACGCGTATGCTACGTCACGCTGCTGCGATGATCGATCCACCCCCCGAACGGATCACGTGGTGTTACGGAGAATGGCAAGAGGCTTACGCAACGATGGACTTGATCGACGTGCGGTTCGAGGAAGGGTTGCCGAGTGCTAGCATGTTCGATTCGTCGACGAGGAACCTCATCGTCATAGACGATCTCATGGCAGAAACGGACGAACGGGTCACGATCTTGTTCACTAAAAAAAGTCACCACAGGAACACGTCCGTGCTGTATCTCGTACAGAACCTGTTCCCCAAAAACAAAGAGAGTCGTACCATCAGTCTGAATTCTCAGTACATGGTGGTGTTCAAGAATCCTCGTGACGCATCGCAGATGTCGCACTTGGCTCGACAGATGTATCCGGGACGTGTTCGTTCAAGAGGCTTTTAAAGACGCCACGTCGGTACCGTACGGCTATCTATTGGTCGATCTCAAACAGGACACGCCCGAGGACATGCGTCTGCGCACGGCTATCTTTCCAGACGACGGTGTTCAGTACGTCTACTTGTCGAAGGTATAAAAGACCGCGCGCGTGGATAGTTTCTTCATTCCCACCATGTCTGCGCTGGTGAAGAAACACATCGCGAGCATACAGGCAATGAACAGATTCCAGAGCAACAAAGTGAAAAGAGCCATCATCGCCAACGCCGACGCCCCTCTGCTGTGTGCACTAGCCGAGTGTGCCTACAACATATTAAAAAATAACGTTCCATTGTCCGAATTACAGAGGCGTCGTTTGAGTAAATACAGAACGAGGTTACGCGAGTTGGCTAAGAGACGTGCGCCAGCTGCCTCGAGAGGACGCATCTTGCTGCGACAGCAGGTCGGCGACGGACAGAGCGGAGGTTTCCTATCAGCATTCCTAGCACCGTTGACAAGTGCGGCCTTTCTACCCTTGTTACGAGCGGCACTGCTCAAGAAGTAGAAAGAGAGAGAGATGGAACACGCACGCAAGATGGCCTTGGTCGATCCACGAATGTTGGACACGCTTCGTTCACCCCCACCCCCATCCCCGACGGACACCTTAGGTAAGAAGGTGCGAGCTCTCGATGACGAGATGACGACCATCCTCAACAGAAAGGACCTCGACGACAGGACCAAGGTAACATTATATAATCAGGTGTTGCAACGGTATAACGTCTTGTCTGATAAACACGTCAAGGAACCGACACGCGTGATCACGGTGAACGAGTCTGGGGCGAGGGTGGAGGCGGGGGCGGGGGCGGAGGCGGAGGGAGCAGTAGGAGCTCCTGCCACTACCACTAGCGAGATAGAGGCCGATGTCGTGGACACCGTCCCCAAGACCATGCAATGCAAAGCCAGACGTTTGATGGAGCGTATGAAAAGAAACATGTCTTGGACCGCTCGCGGCGAACTGATCCACGAGGGTGTGCCGATTGCCGGAAGTAACGTGGTGGATCTCGTGAATGATGTGTTGCGTAAGAGAAATACCAATCCAACGGGATGGCAACCGTTTGCAAGACAACTCCGTGCCATGAACCTGCCCCTGGAGTTGGTCGGTAACGGTGCCAGGAGAGACTACATACGTCAGGCGACGATGCCGACGCCGACGACATCCACTCCAGGTCGTCGTCGAATACCAGCTACTCCTCGCTCTGGTGGTGGTAGCGCACGAAGATCGCTCAGTTGGACACCCTTCGCTCGTCGACGCAGTCAGATGGAACATTCCATGCTCACCCCACCTCCTGAACGTCAACGCAAGGCACTGGCGTCATTGGCTAGTTGGGAAGGCATTTAAGACATTGCAACACGCGTCCATAGCACAGTGTTTGCCATGCCAACCGACGAACAGGACGCGTACCGTTCCATCGTTGCTGCGATATTTATCAGTGGACTTTACTTGATTGCT
>BSQZ01000018.1:8468035-8475535 GCA_033239005.1 Lamellibrachia satsuma
ACAGTAATATATGATTATATTCGTAGTAAAATATAAATTTATGCACATGTAAAACAACTGACATTCGCTAACCTTCGACTTGGCTAGTTGAGAAGAGGCCGTCATCGCCCACATCGATGCCGTCTTCCATGCCATCGATCAGCGCCGATTCATCGCCAAACACGTCCGAATTTATTTCAGTATATATTCCTACTTTTCGAGGCGGTCCTCCAGTCCAGCGGTGTTTCCGATGTGCGAGATCAGCCGTCGCCTCGCTGGCTAATTTCTGCAATTTTTTCTTCAGCTCGGCTGTACTGCGATGGGACTTGGAAACAACGTTTACGTCCGCTGTCACCAAATCCCATGCTTGTTTCTTATCACGATTATTTAACGTCGACTTGAATCGACCTTGTAACGTCTCTTTGCTTCGTACATAGGACTGGATTAATGCAATGATCTCGACGTTGACGAAGTTTTTCGACTACGAGTAGGTGTTTTCTTTTCTGCCATGACGAAGTAGTGAATTGAATTGAATTCTGGGAAAACGTGCTCTGAAAAGGTGGTAATCCGCTTATCTGTTAATCGCGCCGGGACCACCTAGTTGATTGACGGCTGGGCATCAGTCATGCAACCGCGTCTAACCATCTGCCTAATTAGGTCGACTCTAGGTCTAGGGAATTGGGTGTTACTTTACGGCGTAAGTTGCGTAGCTGTCGTGCAACCAGCCACTGGGGGACACCACTCAGGACAGGGGCCCACTCCGACTTGGATTCATTGAGGACCACTCTCTGAGTCCTAGCACTCAGAAAGGCTTCCACCCACCAAGGCACGTTGTCTTGGATGTCATAGGCTTCTATCTTCTTTATTATATATAATTTTGTCATCACAAAAGTAATTTGTGGACAATGTAAAAAAACATGAACTATTGGGTAAAAGTTACAACAATCAAATACAATTTGACATCAAGGTATAATCAGAAAGTAAAAATAAAAAAAACGTATCGGAGAAACTTCCACGAAAGTAACTATAAAGATATGAAAAAATACTTAGCAAAGCTAGATTGGAATAACATGCTGATGAATAAGACCGCACTTGAATGCTGGAATATTCTAAAATATGAAATTGAGAGTATCGTCGATAAATTTGTTCCCTTGAAAAAACAAGGAAAACGGTCTAGAAAGAAACACTTGTCAAAAGAAGCTATTAGAAAAATAGTGTTTCAGCAAACTATGTGGAGGGTTTATAGGCGCACCAGAAAGGATGAAGACTATGCAAATTACAAAGAGGCACTTAGCCTAGCTACAACTGAAATTAGAAAATCTAAAAGAACCTTTGAAAAAAATTGGCAGGTAATATAAAAAATGACAGCAAGAGACAGCATTCTATGCTTATGTAAGGAGTAAACAGAAAGTTCGAGATAAGGTCGGACCACTAGAAAACAACAAATGGCAGAGGTCCTGAATGAGTACTTCAGCTCAGTTTTTACCACAGAAGATATCAGCTCACTTCCAGTTCCATTTACTAAATTTGAGGGCAGTAAATTAGAAGATTTAGGGCAGTTATTTGTAACTCCTGAAATGATAGCAAAGAAAATTAAGAAGTTGAAAGATAATAAATCACCGGGAGTTGAAGGGATACCACCAAAACTGATTAAGGAAACTGTTGAGCAAATTAGTACACCACTTGCAAAATTGTTTAACTTGTCACTAGAAGAAGGTCACACCTTTGACTAAGCTCATTACAGTCAATTGTTTTTAATTGGCTGAAGAAGGAAATCAGATTTCCAATACTTTCGTAGGCTTCTGCACGTTTAGTCAGGTGAGAGTTCAGAGATTCCAGAATAGGAAGGTATGTTTCCACCTTGAATTTTTCACTTTCGTGGAGAAGTATCTGTTCCGCTGACCCATCATGTCTGGTAAGACGCACACTTCGCTTTCTTGCACGTTTGTCTCCATCGCTATATTTCGAATCTGGACACCTGCTTTTAGCCTTCGCTTCATACTAGAATTTGTCTCTCATTTCCTTAAGATAGGCTTTCAGAGAGTTGAGGAGATCAATAGCAACAAGTATGTCCACATCTTTTGACTGCAAAATGTTACTTGTTTTGTTCACTCTTTCCAGAATGTCATTCCAAAGAATTGTCCAAAAAGATAGTATCTAGCTTCTCCGTGTTCTTGCTCAATCCTTCTGCCTCGCGTCTTCTGTTCCACTCCTGATCAGCGTCAACTGCAAGAGCATCCAATGCATCATGAATTTTCTCGAAACCTCTATGAAGAGCAGTGACAGCATGCTGTCGTGCTGACCATCTCGTGACAGAGAGACACTTGACCACAATATGATTCTTTCCCAAGGATGACGTCAGAACATGCCAGCGATGTGTGGAAGCCGAGAAAAAGGAATACAAAGGCTGAACAAAGTCAAAGATGGAGACAATCTGTGTACCACACTCTGCCGCTTTTACTCCCACCAAGTTCAGACTGTGTCCAGCACAAGAATATAGATAGCAAATTCATTTAGTTCACGGATACGTGCTTGCAATCCAGTGTAGCGTGCTGACATATTTGAAGCATTGTCATAAGACTGACCATGGCAGTTTGATAACGGAATGTTGTTCTCTTGCGGACACTCTACAACCGTGTCTGCTAAATTCTTCGCCCCATGAGGAAAGATGGGGATGAATTTGAGGAAAATTTCTACCGGTTAACTTCCACGAAATAACAATTGTGAGTTGAAGTCACGTTCAGCGAATTTTTGATCAACAATGCCACATGTACACCACTAATATTTGGAGAAGCCAAAAAAAAGTTGCTCATCTGCCCCTGATATACAGTATCCCTGGGTGCAACTGCCACCATACCCTGTTACAGGGCCTATGATTGTTATTAGATATCTGTGAAATGGATTTCAGTTGCTACATTGTTGTGTTGTGGAAGGCAATACTGATCCATTGTTATTTCTTATTTAATTAGGCATGTTGAGCAATATTATTATTCATGGGTATTGTTTTATATCAGAACATCATAATTTATCATATTTTATGTGTGTACAACATAACAAGTGCCCAATGTGTTAAGTTGGTGGCACACAGGAATTACATTACTAAAAACAGATCAAGTAATACTTGCCATCATTGTTATTGTTATGCTTTTTTCATAATTGTCTATGTAGCATTTCACAGGGAGGAAGGTGTATACCATCCACTCATTACCACCATTTCCTCCCTAACATACATATACTCAGTGCACATCTAATGTAAGTGGATCAACCAATCAAGTAAGTTAAAATCATACTTTTACAGGAGTTATGATTCGTGAATGATTTTCATTAAAAATCAAGTTCTCAGTGCAACTTCACATCAATGTTAATAAGCATCACAAATGATACATATTCATGCGCACAAACACAACGACAAGTTTGGAATGTGTCTATACATGGGCTACCCTTAATATTTTGTATCTGCTTTTAATTGCAGGTTGTGGAACTAAAGTGCTCTATCATGACAGTAATATCCCATTTAGTAATAAATGTAACATTGTAAAACATATAAATCACTGGCTCCCAACTAGAGTTGCATGTGGCTCCATCTGACGGCTTTCATCCTTTCGAACGACAGTCGTGAATTTAACGGGATCCCGTGCTTCTGAGGAGCCTTGATTAGACCGTTAGAATTCCATGATTAGATGAATCCGTCAGAATCCTTAGTTTGCGGGAGCACGACATGGTATATTATTAGTTTAGACGCCTTTATCATCGCGTAAACCGACCGTAAATGGCCGCCGTGCACAGCATCTCAAACCGGTCGTAACCGGGCTGGCGGCAAAATTTTTTTCCCCATAATTGGTCCTGGCAAGCAGCGCCTCGCGTGGTCGTGATTGGCTACGGAGAATTGCTGACCTCTGAACTCTTGCCAGCGTTTGTGGTGGCAAAAATGGCGCGTTGCTTGATACTAAATGTTTCAGAAATAACAGCGCTACAAGTGAGTGTTGGCCCTTTTCCTGAATGTTTTTCATATGTGGAAGTATTGGAAATCATTTTTATAACTCAAATTGTCCCGTCAGTAACTGTACATATGATACAGTGAAAAACAAGAAACCCGATAAACCATGGATGACAAATTCATTAAAAAAATGCTTGTAAAAACTTTCTATATAAACTGACTGCCATATTGAGATATTCAGAAAAACAGCATTACTCCAACCTTCTAGAATTAAACAAGACGAATATGAAAGAAACATGGAGAAATTTAAATACTCTAATTAATAAAAAGCAAAAAGGATCGGAATATTCTACCCAGTTTAAAGACAATACAAATAAAGTTACTGGCAATGAGAATGGTTTTAATAAATTCTTTTCAAATATAAGTCCTGTACTACCCAGGAATATTCCTAAATGCAACACACATTTTACACACTACCTGAATAAAAAGGTAGAGGAGACATTATTTCTTAACCCTGTCACTGATGATGAGATATTAGCACTAGTAAATAATGCTAAAATTCAAAAGGTCATGATGATATTGATATGTGCCTAGTTAAGTTGGTAATATTCTAAAGCCTCTAAAACACATATTCAACAATTCGCTACAAAAAGGAGTCTTTCCGGATAGCATGGAAATTGCTCGTGTTATCCCTATATTCAAAACTGGTGATGCACAAGAATTCTCAAACTACAGGCCAGTATCAATATTACCTCAGTTTTCAAAAATACTAGAACAGATATTTCATAATAGATTAATGTCTTTTTTGAATGATAAACAAATACTGTACAATGGCCAATTTGGATTTTGAAAAAAACATCAATGATGATATTAGAACTTGTGGAAGAAATGACAACAGCTATTGATAACTCTCAGTCTTTAATTGCAGTATTTATAGATTTAAAAAGGCATTTGATACAGTTGACCACAACATACTGCAAAAAAAATTGAAAATGATGGTATTAGAGGTCTAGCATATAGTTGGATACATAGCTATCTAAACAACAGAAGACAGTATGTCTCTATTAATGGCACAAATTCAACTTTCCTAAATATAGCATGTGGTGTACCACAAGGTTCTATATTAGGACCAATTTTATTTATCCTGTCTGTTAATGACATGTGTAAAGTATTACCTTTGTTGAGATATATATATATATATATATATATATATATATATATATATATATATATATATATATATATATATATATATATATATATATATATATATATATATATATATATATATATATATATATAGCAGAAATATGCAAATCTGTATCTACAAAATTGGCTAAGTTAAGTACATGGTTTAATGCAAATAAAATGTCTTTAAATGTTTCAAAAACAAATGTTATAGTATTAAGTAGGAAAAAGATAAACAATACTCTCACATTTAGCATAAATGGTACTAATATTGAAAGAGTGTATGTTAAAAATTCCTTGGTGTGCTCATTGGATTTGACTGACCATATTAAGAGGATAACAAATAAAGTTGCTAAGAATGTGTCTGTCATGAATAGAGTTAAGCACCTGTTGAATAGTCATGCATTATATTCCTTGTACTGCACTCTTATCATGCCGTATCTGAACTATGGTTGTGAAGCTTGGGGAAATACTTATAAAGCAGAATACACCCTCTCCATATGCCACAGAAAAAGGCTATACGAATCTGTAAACATGAAGGGTACTTGTCACACACAAGACCAATCTTTCTCTACTTTAAAACTCTGTGTGTGTGTGTGTGTGTGTATGATATGATAGACTACAACAACATGGTGTTCATGTTTAAGGCTCACAACAATTTGCTTCCAGACAGTCTGTTGTGTTACTTTAAGAGAGTATGTGATAGTCACAATCACAATACTCGCAACAAAAACAACAATTACAAAATAAAATATAGTAGAACGTCACAAAAAGCTGCTTGTATTAGTATTAAGGGTCCTAAATTATGGAATCAATTACATCCAGACCTGCAGACATGCAGAACGGTTTACCAGTTTAAAAGTCATTAGAAAAGATTGCTCCTACAAAGATATGAACAGTTGGATTATTAGTAATCATCAATTTAGTGTTTCTTATGTATTTGTATCTTTGTACATTGTATTACTTATTGGTTGATGTATGCCTATGTATACTCTAATATCCAGTATAATTAGCAAGTAGTAAGTAAATGTTGCTAAACTAAAAACTAGTCAATTGTGATTATTTAACTTAAGAAATAAGTAAATTATTAATAGGGAATGCAAAATATAAGTTTTTATAACTTCTTGCATTTCCTTTCAACATATTTGTAAAATGATTGTTTAGATTGTATATATTCACAGCATCCTGATTGATGTGTTTTGGTTCAATAGAGATATCTCTTACGTATTGCTGTACCTTGTATTATATGTTATGTTAAATAAATTCAATTCAATTCAATTGATGACGCCATATTTTTGACGTATACCAGTAGTGCCATCTGACGGTAACAGTCAAAACATGCTTTTGTTGCCAGACGATATTCTCGGCGGATTCACGAAGCCGAAAGAGAGAGTCGGATAAGCGAGACTATTGTGGCAGTGGTTATATGCTAGTTGGCACCATTGTTGTGGCAGTGGTTATACGCTAGGTGGCACCATTGTTGCGGAGTGTTATTCTGGGTAACGACTGTTGTGGAATGATGCACTGTCGGAAAATCCACTCACCCATGGGCATACCCTCCGCATGCAATATGGACATGATATTCGCACAAAAACATTCAAATTAAGGCAGTAACGGTCAAAGTATGTTTTATTGTGATTCATTAAGGCACATTTCGGCGGTCAAGATGTTTATACGTTATTGTTTTACGATATAAATTACCAGACTTTGTCCCATTACATTAATGGAGACTATGTCCTTTGTAGAAGCAGAAAAACAAAGCAGAAAAAGAGGAAACAAGATTCCAATAAGAAGAGCTGCTTTCATTACTTTTCGCAAGTGCGTGCGTTCGATAGCTGCTTCTCTGTGGAATACTGTCGCATTCTCAATTGTCGGAGCCTGTGTTGAGACACTGTTTGAGCGAGCAATTCTTGATGAGAAAAAACTACCTGTACGAACGAACTGCCCGAATCAACGAACTGCTCGAATCAACGAACTGCCCGAATCAACGAACTGCTCGAATCAACGAACTGTCCGAATCGACGAACTGCTCGAATCAACGAACTGCCAGAATCAACGAACTGCGTACGTGCATAATGACGTCAATGTGAACGTACGTGCATAATGACGTTAATGTGAACGGTCCCCGAATAATAAAATTCCGTTATTCAATCTCGGCCGGATAGTTATAAATATGTTGGGGTGGAGGTGGTGGTGGTGGAGGGGGAGAGACGGTGTGAAAGAGGGGTAGAGAGAGAGGGGGAGAGAGATTGGAGGGAGGGGGAGAAAGACAGTGAGAGAGAAGACAGAGAGAGTGGGAGGAGGGCAGGGAGAAAGAAGGGGGAGATATAGATAGAGCGAGGAGAGAGGGGGAGATGTGGGAGGAGAGCAAGTGAGAGAGACATATAGAGAGAGCG